>OX359271.1:10640209-11240209 GCA_947179155.2 Hedera helix
ATGCCTTCGTATAAATAAATTTTTATTAATAAATGAATAAAATTATAAAGTACATGCTACATCATATCAAATATGATTGGCTTGTATACATACTACTTTCAATCTTTCACTTGCACTAAAGTCAATCGTCATGGTATCTAATGTCCATCTTCTCTAAGTGACGATCAAATTGCTTTTGAGTTAAAACTTTAGTAAATGGATCTGCCATGTTGTCAAGAGAGTCGACACGCTCTAAGGTGACATATCCTCTTTTAATGATTTCTCTAATCATACGAAAGTGCTACAATAAATGTTTGGATTTCAAATGAGACCTAGGTTCCTTGGCAAATTAAACTCCTTTAATGCTAGGAACCATTATAAGTTCTGTAATGAACTTATTGAACCAAACAGTCATCTTTTCAAATTTACTTATAGTTATTTACTATGCCTTTGTCACTAAATCAACAACTCTTTGCTGTTTGGAACTTTTCCAATTCACGGCACTACCGTTCAAGGTAATCAAATAACCTAAAACAGATATTCTGTTGTTTTGGTCAGTTTGAAAAAACTTTAGTCTGCTAAGTCCTCTACTTTTATATCAGACCCATCATTAGAAACTCTTTTCTAATATTCTTCTCCAGAATTGAACAGATATCTGCTTATCATACATAAGTAATATTAGGTCAGTACATATCAATGAATTACTGAACGTTCCTTGAGTCAAGCCAAGCATCTTTTACGATCTATCTTTATAGACCTTTATTCTGAATAGAATGTTAGAATGCTTATCCCAAGTACTTGAATGAGAAGTTTTTAGATAACCACATCTTTACTGATTGTAGCATCGGTATGTCATTCCTTATCAGTATTATATCACCATATAATACTAGGAATGTCACAATGCTCCCACTAACCTTTGTATACACTTGGTTCATCATCGTATTTGATAAAATCAAATTCCTTTGATTGTCTCACCAAAATAGATGTTCCATCTTTGAGAATTTTGCTTCAATCCATAATTGGATCGTTGTAGCTTTCATATTTGATTTACTCTATCTAGACAAATCCTCTTGGTTGTATCATCATACATCCTTTTGTATAGTAAGCTACAACTGCAAGTAAAATTCAAATTGAAATATGCATTTTCACTAATGAAAAGTTTCATTTTAGTCAACTTATTGGCCTTGTTTGAAATATTTTTACCACTAGTCAGGTCTTATAGGTTTCCACCTTGCCATATGCTTTAGTCTTTCTCCAAAGACCCATTTCGGATTTTATAATCATTAGTTATTTCTCTTGAGTATCTAATACTCATACCTCATCGTATGCAACTGGATCATCATCCACTATGATGCGTACCTCATCATCATCATCTGTGATGAATCCATACCATTTAAGTATCTTCGGTACTAAATTAGATTTACGACTTGGTTGTGTACAATAGGTTTATCCACTTGTACAGATTCCTTCACTTGATCTATAGTGTTTTGTGGTTCTTGAACTTCTTCAAGATCTATTTTACTCCCACTAACCCTTTATGGAAAAACTCATTTTCCTAGAACGTGTTTCAATAAACACCTTTTAATTAGTCGGATTATAGAAGTCATACCCTAAACTTTCTTTAGGATATCCCACAAGTTTACACTTATCAGATCTTGTCCTAAGCTTATCACTGCTTATCACTGTTAAACCTTTTAATATAAGCTGGACAATCCAAATCTTAACATATTTAACACTTGATTTTCTCCCTATCCATAACTTATATGAAGTCTTAGGGACAGAATTTGAAGGTACCTTGTTTAGTAGATTTACGACCGTTTCTAAAGTATAACCCTAGAAGGATACTAGAAGATTGGTATAACTCATCAAGGATCATCACTATGTCCATTGTGTGAGAATACCATTTCGCTTGAGATGATCTAGAAACTTATTGCTTAAGTATTTCCTTCTCGATTTAATCGAAAAACATTAATACTTTTGGTCTTTAGTTTTTATACTTCACTTTTGAATTCTTTGAACGTTTCAAATGATTTGTATTTGTATTTCATCAAATACATATATCAAAATCTAGAATTATCAGTGAAAGTAATGAATGTATACCCTCCTATTGCAAGTGTTGTCATAGGTCTCACACACTACTGTGTGTACCATCTCTAACAATTCTGCAACTCTTTTTCCATGTCCATGATGAGTGGGTTTTATACCTATGAATTAAGTATGTTTAGCTTGATTATTTGTTAGTTTTCATGACATTTTATGTTTCGTTTTACTTGTTTCTGTGTTTTTCTTTGTTTTGCAGAAAATTGGACTTTCGTGGCAAAATCGTAATTTTTGTGGAAAAAGTTACTGCAACTGTGCTTGTAAGGTCCGCAGTTGCGCTTCAATAGGCAATTCGAAGGTGGAAAACAGAAGCATTGGCCGCAGCTGCGCTAGGATGGACTGCAGTTGAGTTAGTGAAGAATAGCATGGACCGCAGATGCGCTAGGATGGACCGCAGCTGCGGTGGTGTTCGTTTCTAGTTTTTATCAGGATTCTGATGTGGGTCCCGAACGCGGTTTGAAGTTGATTTTAGAGTCCTGTTATGTGAGAAACTTGTCATTAATTTGGATTTAACAGGGAAGCTATAAAGAGGAGAGTCAACAACTCAAAGGGGGCTTCGAATATAGCAACCAACGAAGGATTTTGTAGAGCAGAGAGGAGCGGAAGAAGAACGTGAAAGAGAATTTACAAAGCTTGAAGACTGGGACAGAATTAGAGAGACTAATATAGTTTTCTCTTAATCTTATCTTCTATTTTCAGTTATTGTAATTCTCTAGATGAGTTTAATTAATATTATGATGTTGTTTTTCTTCAACGCTATGAACTAATTCTTATTTAAGATTACAATGGAACCTAGTGTGTAAGTTAAATTCTTCTCTCTCTCATTACTTTGCTTACTTACGGGTGGATCGTTTATCATATCTTGTGCGTTAACGTTTAATTGCCTGATCAACAATTATTATGATAATTTATACGAAATTGGAAGATGGAGTATCAATTTAGATCAGGATATGATAGCATCTGTTTATAAAACTTGAAAAAGGTTTATATGATTAGTGTATAGGAGAGGAATATACCTCTATATCTTTTGCAGCTAGAAAACAATATGAGTTTGAAACCCTAATTAACATAGTTCACATAGGAATATAGTGAGTTAATTAATTTGGGTGTTCCTTGTTAGTTCTGTTGCCGTATGGTCAGATCTAGGAGGATTTGTTTATATGACTAGGGGACCCAGCGTATAAATATTATAAAGAATTCTTGGTTAGCGGTCTAAGTTAAGTAATTAATTGTAAAGAGAGAGTGAGGCGATTTACATGAAACACTAGGGGAAATTGTAATCTTAATCCTTCATATCTGTAGTTTATTTCGTGGTTGATTAATTTAGTAGTGTGTTATTCTTTAGTTACAATTTAGTTAAGCATTGAATTTGCAAATCGTTAGTTTAAATAGGATTAATTGAGTTTAAGATTATTTTAGATAGTTATTGATTCCTTGTGGGAACGATACCTTGCTTGCTGAGTATTACAATTGAACGCGTATACTTGCGTGTTATAGTGCTATTAGAAAAAGGCAACAAGTTTTTGGCACCGTTGTCGGGGATTTTAATAATTTATCTTTATTTAATTGTAATTCCATTAATCTTAGTTTAAACATTTTTCTTTATCTTTTCCTTTCCAGGTGAATCTTGATTTTGCATGCAAACACGCTCTAAAGGTCAGGAACCGCTTGAATACGATGACGAGATAGAAAGAAGGTTCCGTAGACTAAGGAGATATATTCAAGAGACAATTCAAAATCAAGAGAAAATGGTGGATGAGGAGCAAAAGTCATTACGCGATTATGCTATGCTGCAAGTGACTGAACTGCAATCTAGTATCACTAGACCTGCAATTAATGCGACGAACTTCGAGATCAAACCAGGCACAATACAGATGATTCAAAACTCAGTGCAATTTGGTGGCTTGACAAATGATGATCCGAATGATCACATAGTCGGTTTCTTAGAAATTTGTGACACTTTCAAATACCACGGGGTAACGGAAGAAGCGATAAGGCTTAGGTTGTTTCCATTTACACTAAGAGATAAGGTGAAAAGTTGGCTTTATTCACAGCCACCTGGTTCGATCATAACATGGAATGACTTAGCGCAAAAATTTCTAGCAAAATTCTTCCCACCAGCAAAGACAGCGAAGATGAGGAACGATATCACTTCTTTCGTTCAGCACGATGCATAATCACTTTATGAAGCATGGGAACGGTTTAAAGATTTGTTAAGAAGATGTCCTCATCACGGGGTTCCTAAATGGCTTCAAGTGCAGACTTTTTATAATGGATTGTTCAGCACAGTAAGGACTAGCATAGATGTTGCTGCGGGAGGAGCCCTCATGGCTAAGAGCTGTGATGAAGCATACATGTTGTTGGAAACAATGGCGGCAAATAATTATCAATGGCCAACTGCTAGGATCAATCAACCAAAGGTAGACGGGCTTATATAAGTAGATGTCGTGACAGCTTTATCGGCTAAATTGGATGCTCAATATTCTGCACTTTCAAAAAAGATAGATACAATTGGGGGTCAAACTGTTCAGAAAGTGGATCTGATTTGTGAGTTATGTGCGGGGAATCCTTCCAGTGAGCAATGCCCAATCAACACTGAATCTGTGCAATATGTGTCCAATTTTAATCGACAACAAGGCGGAATTTCAAATAATTACAATTTGGGATGGAGGAACCATCAAAACCTTGCTTGGAGCAATAACCAGTCACAACCTCAAGCTCAAGCTCCAAGGTAAAATTACCCACCTGGATTTCAGCAGCAACCGCATCAGCAGGATAATAAGATGTCTCAATCGGAGCACATGATAGCTAATTTAGCTAGTGTGGTAGAAATAAACGCAAAGAATCAAAGTGCGATGATAAGGAATCTTGAGAGTCAGATAGGACAATTGTCAAATGAGTTGAATAATCGTCCTAAAGGCAATCTACCGAGTGATAAAGAGAAGAATCCAAAAGGAGGTGGTAATGAACAGTGCAAGGCAGTCACCCTTAGAAGCAGAAAAGAGTTGAATGCAAATGTCAATGAGCAAAAGACTGCGGAAAATTCAAAGATAGATGATAATGAAGAAGGAAATTCAGAAAAGAAGGCTGAGGATGAGTCTGTGGAAGCTAAAAAAGAAGATAAACAGAATGCGGTGATACCTTCCGTGCCTTTTCCACAGCGGTTTCAAAAGCAGAAAATCGACAGACAATTTTCTAAGTTTCTAGAGGTGTTCAAGAAATTGCACATTAATATTCCATTCGCGGATGCTTTAGAACAGATGCCTAGCTACGCCAAGTTCATGAAAGACATTTTAACAAGAAAGAGGAAGTTGGGAGAGTTCGAAACAGTAGCATTATCAGAAGAATGTAGTGCAATTCTACAGAAGAAGTTACCACAAAAGTTAAAGGATCCGGGTAGCTTCACCATTCCATGCACTATAGGGGCTCAATTTTTCAACCGGTGCTTATGTGACTCAGGAGCAAGTATTAACCTTATGCCTCTTTCGATCTATCAACAACTTGGATTAAAGGAAGCTACACCTATAAACGTGACTTTGCAGCTAGCAGATAGATCCCTTACTTATCCAAAGGGAATTGTGGAGGACGTGCTCGTAAAAGTGGATAAATTTATATTCCCTGCAGATTTCATAGTACTTGATCTTGAAGAGGACAGCAGCATACCAATCATTCTTGGGTGTCCGTTTCTAGCTACGGGTAGGACATTGATCGATGTGCAAAAAGGAGAGTTAATGTGACACCCCAGGATTGCATAGAAATTCTAAATGAGGATATTGATGAATTAAATAAAGGTTATGAGATAAAACGTGGTTTAAATGATAGAATGTATTAAGAAATGATTAAATATAAATTATTATATGAGCAATGTGCTATAAATAACCTATGTGGTTAAAGTTGATGACAAGGAACTCCTGATATGAATAAGGATCAGTTAGCCATTAAAGCGCATGATAGAATTGAGATTTGAAGAAATTATAATGAAAATGGATTTCGAAGATTAAATGGTAATGCTTACATTAAGGCAATTTGAAAGGAAGTAGTATGGAACACTATTGTGTTAGTAGGTGACAACTTGGATATATGAAAACGTATATATAGGTACATGTATGTATTTGAGTTAGTAAAGATAGAATGATTTGAGGTTTGAGAAAATATTGAAATAAGAAATACATATGTGAATTGATACTTGGATATGAATATTAACGAGTTTAATTATTGGGCCTGATGAGGCGATGCTATGAGAATAGCAAAGTGATGTATGACTATATGAGTTAAGGAAGGAAAGAGTAGTTTAGCCTAAATGGTGTGTTAAGGAAATTATCGGAATAATAAGACTAATGATTGTGAATGCTTTGAAGTTAGTACGGAATTGGTATTTAATTATGTAAATGGTGTGTAATTTACAGAATGAAATACTCTCGAAGATGAGTAGAAAAGAATATTGTGTGCAATATGGGTTAAGTTGACAGATGTGTGTATGAAGTAAATATGTAAAGGAACGTAAAATCGTAATAAGGATATTGGGAGCTTAGAGGATAATGATGATGGATTTTGAGAATCCGATCGAGGTTCGCTTCTCGAGGAAGCGTTTTATGAAAAAGGTGAGTAAAACGACTATTTGAAATGGTGAAAATTGGAATTTATTTATTGAGGAATCAAAAGGTTCATAGAAATTAGAATTTAAGGAATAATATGGAATTTTGGCAAATATTATTGTAATTAAAAAGTTATTAATGGAATTTAATTTGTGAAAAGTGAGCAAGTTGACTATATTGAGAGGTCGGAAGTTGAAATTGATTGAAGAGGAACCAAAAAGGGGTTTGTAGAAAATTAAATTTGAAATGATATGTAAATTTGCAATTATTGGAAATTATTATAAGTAATTGATGAAATTGGTATTTTGAAGTGTGACAAGAGTTATGGGACAAACCAATTATGGTGTATTTGATGATGGAATTAAATTCAAGTATAGTTAAACAAGTTTGGATAAAAAAGGACTTGAATTGGATTGAAATTTAATAAGTTATGATTTAAAAGGAATTAAATTTCCTAGATTTTATGGCTAAAGACAATGATACCTTTGACAAATTGAGTAATGACTTATATGTCCTAAATGATGCAATGTCAACTATGCCCTTTACTTATTATGTGAAATGACCAAAACGCCCTTGGAAGTGTTAACCATGGTTATTTGTTTAACCAAGTGTATTTAAGCCTCATATATTGATCCAAGTAAGCAAGAGCCTCATTTTTATTTCATTTTGCTGGAAAAGAAGAGAGATAACAGCCCTAAGAGAAAGAAAGGAGTAGAAACCATGAAAGATATGGAAGAAGCTTGAAATCAAGGAAGCTAGAATGTTTAAATGATCAAGAAGCAAGAAGAAAAGAAGAAGAGCTCTTCATGAGGAAGCTATGTATGTAAAGAAGTTGGACATCCAAGAAGGTATAATGATGTTTGAGTTTTAAAAGTTTGAGTTTATGTGATTAAGTTCAAGAATAATAGTAGTCGTGTATGTATCTTTGGGGTACATGGTTTGATTTTGTGAGTTATGTAAGTTACATGCTTTATATGTGATTAATAATGAAACCCTAAGTTCCAAAGTGGTAGAACAAAGGTGCTATGATATTCAAGTTCATATTTAAGGCTAAAAATCATGAGTTAAGATATGGTTTTGTGTATTAAGTTGATGGTTTTGATGAAAACCTAGCTTGAGGTGGTGAACATGTGTAATTCATGCATAAAATTTTGTTAGATAGCATATAAGATGCTTTGAGGATTGAGAAGTATGATTTGGTATGCAAAGATCAAATATTAGGCTATACTTTTTGTGTAAACCAATTCGTAATTTATAAAGTGCATAGGAATGTGCAGTTAGAAGTTATAGAAGCGTATAAAGTCATTAAATGTGTTGGTGATTACCTATGTGGTGTGTTGATATTGAATTATCAAGAGAGTTTAAGTTTTGAAAATGGAAAGTTTAGAAAAATTAGCAAAATGGCACTAGAGTGTATTTTTGGCAATTTTGAGAATTTAAAGGTGAAATAAAGTCAAATGAGTCATTTTTATGGTGTTACATGTGTTTACGTTGATTTGGTAATCAACAGAAGGAAATTTGAATGAAAATGGGTTTCGAACGATCGAAATCGATCGTTTCGATCGTAAACGGATTTTAACGGACAAAAATCGTCTCGTGCGAAATTTTACGGTTTTGAAAGTTGAGACATGTCATATATGATGTATGTGAGCTATGTCAAGTGTTGGAATGAAGTTTTAAAGCTTATGGCCAAAAATCATAAAGTTGGTAAAACTTGTTTTTTAAAGTTGAAAGTTTTCTAAGTCTGAAATTGTTATGAACAGCTCTCCTATGGGCTAGTGTATCTATGATTTTGAATATCCAAATGAGGCATGCAACATTTTTATAAAATACTATGTAGTAAGGACTAGATGTGGTCCAAATTTGAGCTTAATTGGATGTATGGTGAATGAGTTAAAATTCACCAAAGCAGCAGCAAAAATCAAAATTTCAGTTTTTGGCAGAAAAGAGGACCACGGCCGGGGCCATGGTTTTGTAGGCAAAACCACGACCGGGGACAAGTTTGGCTAAGAGGTTTTGGCCGGGGCCGCGAATTTCTAGGCCAAAAGCCGACCGGGGCCGCGGTTGCCAGATTTCAAAAAAATGATATTTTTGACCCGAAATGAAATGATTTGATACTAAATGATAGAGATAAGTTATGTAAACCCTAGATTGATATAAATGGACTATGTAAAGGGTGTCAAGGTATAATGAAATGATAAATGGCATAATATAACATGCATAAAGCTAAGCCAAAACGTGTTATAAGTTATGAAAAAGGTCGAAAGCAAGTTAGGGTGTATTATAAACCTAAATAAGGTGTAATACATCAAATGTGAAATGGTTAAAGACGGATGATCATGTATTTATGGAATTAGTTTGATAAGTTATACAAGTTTATGATCTTATAATAACATATAAGTTATATGTTGACAGAAAGAGTTCGAAATGAGCAAGCCGACAAGATGGATAACGAAAGATGATTGAAGAAGTACAGGTTAAGTAAAATAAAGATGTACATGCAAGTTTTTTAGACTTAAGTACAGTAGATATTTTACGTGAGCTACGTGTTAGCATATGAGTCGAATGTGCCTTATGTGCAATTATGTGGTTAAGTGCTAAATGAATTACGTGACATTAAGCATACTATATTAAGGTAAAGGATGCATGACGCATATTATGGATTGTGAGCATGAAAGGTGTTAACTGAATTACTTGCTGAGCTTTATGCTCATTCTTGCTATATACTAACTTTTCAGGTAAAGCATGAGAAGGCCGAATGATCCGGTGCAGCTAAGGTAAAGAAAGGTGGATAGATAAATAAGCATGAGAAAATTGATATTTGTAAATGATGTAATATGAAGTTAGCAACTGAATGTAAAGTTAATTATGTGTAAGTTATGTAATAGTTGGTTAAGTTTTGTATTGAGGCATGATGATGGTATTAATAATGTTAGTCGAGTGTATATGTGCTTGAACTCGTATGTATGGTAAATATGTATGGAAGAGGTTATGTATGGTACTGGTATGAGGTAAGCAGATTGATGTACGGATCAAGATATACATGTATGTCTGATATAGATGAATGTATGCAGATATATCTAAAAACATGAACATGTATAGTTAAACAGGGCCATGTATGAGTACTTCATGGCGAAATTTTATTTAGGGTTTATGTTAAATCATGAATAAATATGATTATAGAAATTTTAATAGAGTAGGTCACAATTAGATGATGGTGGACCTAAGTTCTAATGATTGTTAAGTGAACGATGCGATCCTGAGACAGGTAATGATTGTAAGTTAATTCAGTTTTAAAAAAAAAATATGGATCGAATTTATGGTTAACAAATTGATTTTAAAGGTCAAAGGTTAAGATTTAACGCACGAGATCCCGGTTAAACGTGGTTTAAGGTTAATAATTATTTGATCCAGACATAATTGGACTTAATTAAGGATGGTGGGATCTCGGGGCGTCATAGTTAACGATGAGGGTCCAAGACCAAGAAGTGACTTTTAACGTCTTCAAGGCTATGAAATTCCCTAATGAAGGAGAAGAGTGCTACCGAGTTGATGTGCTTGATAAAACAGTTAGGGATGTATTTATGGAAGCTAAAATTGAAGATTCTCTTGAGGCTATAATGGTAAATGATGAGATTTTAGATGATCCAACTTTACTAGAATTGACCAAAATCTTAGATTCAATGCCAAAACTCGAGTGAGTTAAAACAAAGTTCGAAACATTGGATTATTCGGGGGAGCCATCGGAAAGGGTAAAATCATCTATGGAAGAATCACCTATGTTGGAACTCAAACTGCTACCTAATAATCTACGGTACGCTTATCTTGGTTCTTCTTCTATATTACCAGTTATAATTTCTGCATCTCTCGACGGAAGTCAAGAGAATAAGTTATTGAGGGTGTTAAGGGAATATAAGACAGCTATAGGTTGGATTCTTGCTGACATAAAAGGAATCAGCCCATCATTTTGTATGCATAAAATTCTGCTTGAAGATGAGGCAAAACCTACCATTGAGCAACAAAGAAGACTTAATCCCATCATGAGAGAAGTGGTTAAAAAGGAAATCATCAAATGGTTGGACGCGGGTATCATCTACCCCATTTTAGATAGTTCATGGGTGAGCCCAGTCCAATGCGTGCCAAAGAAAGGAGGAATGACGGTAGTTGCAAATGAGAACAACAAATTGATCCCTACAAGGACAGTTATGGGTTGGCGGGTATGTATGGATTACAGAAAATTAAACAAGGCCACTCGTAAGGACCATTTTTCGCTACCATTCATTGATTAGATTTTGGACAGACTCGCAGGACATGAGTATTACTGCCTGTTGGATGGATACTCGGGCTACAACCAGATTTCTATTGCACCTGAGGATCAAGAAAAAACTACGTTTACATGCCCCTACGGAACATTTGCTTTCAGAAGAATGTCTTTTGGATTATGTAATGCACCAGCGACGTTTCAACGGCGTATGATGGCTATTTTTTCAGATATGGTCTAACGTAATTTAGAAGTATTTATGGACAACTTTTCAATTTTTGGCGATACATTCGACTCATGTTTAGAGAATCTCACACTTGTACTTAAACGATGTATGGAGACGAATTTGGTCTTAAATTGGGAAAAATGCCATTTCATGGTCCAAGAAGGAATAATTTTGGGACATCGTGTTTCTGTTAAAGGTATTGAGGTCGACAAAGCAAAGATCGAAACTATTGAGCATCTTCCTCCACCAACTTCAGTAAAGAGTATTCGAAGTTTCTTAGGACATGCATGGTTTTATAGAAGGTTCATCAAAGACTTCTCTAAGATCACAAAGTTGTTATGTAGTCTATTAGAGAAGGATGTTCCATTTCGTTTCGATAAGGCCTGTCTTGAAGCATTTAAAACTTTGAAAAAGAAGTTGATTACAACACCAGTAATAGTGGCACCAGATTGGAATCTTCCATTCGAATTAATGTGCGATGCGAGCGACTTTGCAATTTGAGCTGTATTAGGTCAGCGTAAAGAGAAGGTCTTTCATGCAATATATTACGCTTGCAAGACGTTGTCCGATGCTCAATTAAACTACACTACTACGGAGAAAGAGTTACTTGTTGTTGTCTACGCATTTTATAAGTTCTGTTCCTATCTTCTAGGAACCAAAGTGATTGTTTTCACAGACCATTCGACAATTAAATACCTGATTGCCAAGAAGGATGCCAAGCCGAGATTGATAAGATGGATGCTTTTACTTCAGGAATTTGACTTGGAGATCTGAGATAGAAAAGGGACTGAAAATCAGGTAGCGGATCATTTATCAAGACTGGAAAATTCAGAGCAAAACAAGGGAGATAAGACGGTGATCAACGACTCCTTCCTAGACGAACAATTGTTCACAGTCAATCAGGAATTACCATGGTACGCAGATTTTGTGAATTTTTTTGTAGGAAAAATGTTCCCTCCAGATTTAACAAGACAGCAGAAAAATAAGTTTTTCCATGATGTTAAATATTATATGTGGGACGAGCCTTTCTTATTCAAACAATGTGCTGATCAAATGGTAAGAAGGTGTGTACTTCAAGAGGAGATGGAAAGCATACTCCAACATTGTCCTGCTTCAGATTATGGGGGTCACTTTGGAGGAGATAGAACAACGGCTAAGGTGTTACAATCAGGATTCTATTGGCCGTCACTTTTTAAGGATTCTCACTTCTTTGTGTTGAGATGCGACAGATGCCAACGAGTTGGTAACATTTCAAAACGACAAGAGATGCCACTAAACATTATTTTAGAAGTTGAATTATTCGATGTTTGGGTTATCGATTTTATGGGGCCGTTTCCTTCCTCTTTTGGTAATTCCTACATACTAGTCGCAGTGGACTACATTTCAAAGTGGGTGGAAGCTGTAGCATTACCCACTAATGATGCCAATGTGGTGATTAGATTCCTCCGCAAGAATATCTTCTCTCGATTTGGCACACCTCGTGCAATTATCAGCGATGAAGGCTCGCATTTCTGCAATAAACAATTTGAAGCCATTCTCGCAAAGTATGGGGTCACTCACAAAATAGCAACTGCATATCACCCGCAGACGAGTGGCCAAGTCGAGGTTTCCTACCGTGAAGTTAAGCGAATCCTCGAAAAGATAGTGAATCCTAATCGGAAGGATTGGTTAAGCAAGTTGGACGATGCTTTATGGGCTTATCGGACAGCTTATAAAACACCGATAGGAATGTCACCATATCGACTCGTGTATGGGAAAGCGTGTCACCTGCCGGAAGAATTGGAACATAATGCCTATTGGGCAATACGGAAGATGAATTTTGACTTAACTGCTGTGCGAGAAAAACGCCTTTTGCAACTCAATCAATTGGAGGAATTCAGACTCTAATCATATGAAAATGCCAAGTTATATAAGGAAAGAATCAAGAAATGGCATGATGAGAAAATCATAACAAAGAAGTTCGAGCCGGGACAATCTGTTTTATTATACAATTCTAGGCTTAAACTCTTCCCAGGAAAGTTGAAATCGAGGTGGTCGGGTCCATTTGTGATAATAAAGGTGTACCCTCATGGAGCGGTTAAAGTCGAAGATCCTCAATCAAATAGAATTTTCAAAGTAAATGGCCAACGTTTGAAACATTACTTTGGCTGAGTAATTGATCGTGCAAAGACTTCAGTCAGCCTCACTGATCAAACTTGAGAAAGAAGATGTCGGGCTGAGGACATTAAACTAAGCGCTAACTAGGAGGCAATCCAGGCTTTAACATTTTTTTTACCTTGTTCTTTACTTTATTTTATTTATAAAGATTAGTACCTTAACTTAATTTCTTTAGGTAGTTTCCCAACTTTTTTTTGTGCTATTTTAGTTGTCTTATCAAATGCATGTTACTTAAATACGCTAAATTGTTCAAGTACCAAATTTACAACTTGGATGGAAATTAATACAGTAAACTTCCAAAAGGAAGCAGAATGAATTTCCGCAGCTGCGCCCGTAAGTACCGCAGCTGCGCCCACAACCACAACTGCGCTCTGAATTTCCGCAGTTGCACCCACACACTCTGATTGTGACGTCAGCCCATAACCGCAGCTGCGCCCAGAAGTACCGCAGCTGCGCCGAAACATTCTGCTAAATGTTAAATCCAATCGCAGCTGCGCCCAGAATTACCGCAGCTGCGCTCCACCTCGAATCAATTTTTTTTTATTTTAAAAGGGGATCGATCGACTTCTATCAAACCATTTCCTAATCAAAAACTAATTCCTCTTCAGAGTTTTAACATCACAAAACCCATTCCCTCCTAGCTTTTCCGTTCCCTCTCATCCTCTTCCTCGCTATCATCGGAAAGCCATTACAAGGGTCTCCCAAGCCACAACAACCATTCGACTAAGGGCTCTCCTTCTTCAACTATTTCAACTAAAGGCAAGTCTCTGTTACTAACCTACTTGAGCATTGTTTTTCCGGTTTGGATAATTGATTGCCCAATTGAGTTTGTGTTGGCTCAATTGGGAATTGGGTTTGTATTGTGCTAATTGATGTGGATAACCCTTGTGCCTTCAAAACTGAGTAAGGTTACACACAACATAGTTTTTCAGCTTTGCCTGCTAGGTGTTCGATTAATTGTCTGAACCAACTTGGAGTAACACATAGCACCATTTTGATTGAGAGTTGACTTAGGAATTGTTTAATCATGGCTCCTAAGAGATAGAGAAGGGAAGGCTCATCTTCAAATCATTCTTATGACAAAAAGAGGTTTTCTAGTGAAGAGGCATTTAACCATTTCCATGATATCGTCATTAATAAAAAGTCCCTGAGCGAGGGCTTAGACTCGGTGCAGTGGATAGACAGATTTACAACATGATCAAAGGCTGGAATTGGTATGAGTTCACTGAGCCGCCGGCACCCGCGGTGATATCTGTAGTACAAGAGTTTTATGCCAATGTTAAGTTCGCTACGAGGAATGTCGTACGGGTCTGTGGCAAGAAGTTTCTTTTTTCTGAAAATACTATTAATACGTACTATAATCTGGATCCCATGACTGAGAAGGACGATTATGTCAAATACAAGGATGAATCTCTAAATTTGGATAATGTAATTCGAAGTTTATGTCAGCCAGACGCTACATGGAAGGTTCAAGATGGACACCAAGTGCATTTTTCTTACAGTTGTCTGAGCCGATATGGGAAAGCGTGGTATTACTTCCTCTGCACAAAGTTAATGCCCTCTACACATGTCACAGAAGTAATTAAAGACAGGGCTATCCTTTTGTATTGCATCATCATGGGCAAGAGTATCAACATTGGAAAGGTCATCAATGCTTTCATTCAAACAGGGAGCTAAAGGAGGAACAACGAGGGGTTTGCCACATCCATCTTTGGTATATGGGTTGTGCGAACAAGCGGGTGTTGTATGGACTATTGATGAACCTGTTTAGGAGCCGTAGGTAGTAATTGATTCAAGGGTGATAAAAACGTTTAAGCAGTGGGATGGTGCTCCAGCCAACCCAACGGGTGAAGGATTTCTCATACCTCAGTCACCCGACACGGATGAGCTGTTTGCTGCATCCCCATCTCCGGATCATGCTATAGCTTCTCAACCTGAGGAGACGCCATCGACCTCAATATCGACTCCATCCGATAATGCATCGGTGCGTCAATTCCACTTGAACTTAAGAAGAATGCAGAAACGGTTGGATAAGCAAAACCAATGGCTAGCTCAACGGCAAGATGCCATGCATACTTTTAATGTGGAGGTGGCACAAGCGTTGGCGCAAGCATTCTCATCCATCCAATTTCCAGCCCCGCCTTCAATTCCGCCATATCCCCCATCCGACTTGGAACCTGACGATAGCACGGACTGAGTACTGTCAGGGAAGTTTTTTTTTATATATATATATTTTGTATTTTTCTTACTTTATTACATTGAGTACAATGCTTATTTTAAGTTTGGGGGTATATAGGTTAATAATTTTATTTTATTTTTAGGTTAATTGGGTATTGAAAATTTTGTGGGTATATTTACTGCAAACCCTCACGAGTCACAGCTCGTCCACATAGGGTAACTATGGGGTTCAAAGGCTTGTTGCACGTGCTAAATGTAACCATGATACCTACGAAAATGGTTAATTAGTTATGTGTTGTTTTGTTTGCGATAGTAGTAGTTATTCGAGCAGTTAATCATGTGAAGGAGGATTTGGCCAATGATAAGAAGTTGATTATTCGTTGATACTTAATGGAAGTTGACTTCATGCGGAATTTATATTTTGACATATGAACTATTTTCGCAATATCCTTGATTCTTTTCCATTTTGTAGCACATACCTCGCTGTTTGGTTAGTTCTTACTTAGAGAACTTAATAATTTAGATGTTTGGCATGATTTCTGTGGAAAAAAAGTTAAAGTTTTGGAACATTTGCTTCGTGCTAGGTTTAGGCCTTCATATAAGTTTGGGGGAATGTTGAAAATTAAAAAAAAAAATAATAATAAATTATTAAGATAACTTGACTTGGTCGAAATTTTGTGGCCTTTGTTACTTAAACAAGTAAGCCCTTAGGGATGTTTCTACATCTAATGCCCTAAAACCGACTGGTTTGGGAGTCGTTGGTCGAAAGTTCGTTACACAGGTAACTCTGAATAGCCTAATGAAATTAGACATTGCACCAGTCAAGAATGAGAATATGAGGATGAAATGGAACGTAAAACGCATTCATCCATGAAAAACGTAGATAAGGCGAGATGAAAAGTCAAAAAATATATGAACTCGCTCAAAAGACATAAAGTGCTGAAATATGAATCTACGTAATCTTGAATTTGTATGATGGGTTAGCTTAGTTGATGGCAATGTGAAAAATGGAGCATTAACTTCAAAATAGAATTGTGCGGTAAATATTTGATATTATGAGTTTATCTAGGTTCTAACTAGCTGAACAGAGGGGGGCACACACACACACACACACAAGAATCTTGGATATGGTTGAAATTGGTGATTGTGTTGGAATTTTAAATTTTGCTATGAGTTGAAATTTCTTGTGAGTCCTGTTATATAATCTTTGAGATCGTTAATCTGATTCGAAATGATTTATTACTCGAGTAATTTCTAGGTGTTTTATATGTTAGGTTTAAGTATGGTTTTGGTAATGTGCTTGAGGACAAACAAATAGTCAAGTTTGGGGGTATTTGATGAGTGAGTTTTATACCTACGAATTGAGTATGTTTAGCTTGATTATTTGTTAGTTTTCATGACATTTTATGTTTCATGTTACTTGTTTATGTGTTTTTCTTTATTTTGCAGAAAATTGGACTTCGGTGGCAAAATCATAATTTTTGTGAAAAATGTTACTACAGCTGCGCTTGTAAGGTCTGCAGTTGCGCTTCAATAGGCAATTCGAAGGTGGAAAACATAAGCATTGGCCGCAGCTGCGTTGGGATGGACCACAGCTGCACTAGTGAAGAATAGCATGGACCGCAGCTGCGCTAGGATGGACCACAGCTGCGGTGGTGTTCGTTTCCAGTTTTTATCAAGATTCTGATGTGGGTCCCGAATGTGGTTTGAAATTGATTTTAGAGTCCTGTTATGTGAGAAACTTGTCATTAATTTGGATTTAACTGGGAAGCTATAAAAAGGAGAGTCAACAACTCAAAGGGGGGTTCGAATATAGCAACCATCGAAGGATTTTACAGAGCAGAGAGGAGCAGAAGAAGAACGTGGAAGAGAATTTACAAAGCTTGAAGATTGGGACAGAATTAGAGCGACTAATATAGTTTTCTCTTAATCTTATCTTCTATTTTCAGTTATTGTAATTCTCTATATGAGTTTAATTAATATTATGATGTTGTTTTTCTTCAACACTATGAACTAATTCTTATTTAAGATTACAATGGAACCTAGTGTGTAAGTTAAATTCTTCTCTCTCTCATTACTTTGATTAGTTACGGATGGACCGTTTATCATATCTTGTGCGTTAACATTTAATTGCCTGATCAACAATTACTATGATAATTTATATGAAATTGGAAGATGGAGTATCAATTTAGATCAGGATATGATAACATCTATTCATAAAACTTGAAAAGGGTTTACATGATTAGTGTATAGGAGAGGGATATACCTCTATATCTTTTGCAGCTAGAAAAGAATCTGAGTTTGAAACCCTAATTAACATAGTTCACATAGGAATATAGTGAGTTAATTAATTTGGGTGTTCCTTGTTAGTTATGTTGCCGTATGGTCAGATCTAGGAGGATTTATTTATATGACTAGCGGACGCAGCGTATAAATATTATAAAGAATTCTTGGTTAGCGGTCTAAGTTAAGTAATTAATTGTAAAGAGAGAGTGAGACGATTTACATGAAACACTAGGGGAATTATAATCTTAATCCTTTATATCTGCAGTTTATTTCGTGGTTGATTAATTTAGTAGTGTGTTATTCTTTAGTTACAATTTAGTTAAACATTGAATTTGCAAATCGTTAGTTTAAATATGATTAATTGAGTTTAAGATTATTTTAGATAGTTATTGATTCCTCGTGGGAACGATACCTTGCTTGCTTAGTATTACAATTGAACGCGTATACTTGCGTGTTATAGTGCTATTAGAAAAAGGCAACAGTCCACTAAATGGGGATTTAGTCTTATTGTCCATGATACAAGATTCACAAGTTGTATTTGATTCATAATCAAAAGGCTCTAAAAGTTTATCTTTATACAACTTATTTTGTCTTGTTTCATTAACATGATCGAGTTAACAGTGTTGCATGAAGGTATGATTCATATCATCTCTTTGCCTTTAGTTTGTTCAGTTTTAAAATATTTTCATGTAAGTCAAGTTTACAAAGTCCATCAAATAATCAAATAGTAACATCTTACTAACTTAATAGACTTGCTCGTACGCAATGCTAAACTGCAAGTTCCTATAATTAATGCAGCAACCTTTTGCTCCATTCCCTACATACATAATTACTTATCTTTAGTTCAGCCTTCTACTTCTGCTTAGTCTCTGCAATGACTTGCATATTTGAGACCACCAGTCGATATCTAATACCCAAGTAGAACTTGACTTATAGAAAGTTCTATTTGAATATGAACAAATTTATATCTACAGTTGAAGCTTCACTAAGCTTCGTCTACTTAACTACTATAAGACACTCCTTGCAGTTCCTCTTCTAGTGTCCCAGCTTATCGCAATGAATGCAAATTCCTTTGCCCTCGAGATCACTTTTATTTATGTCCTTCATTTAGCCTTTTTATTTCCTTCTATCTTTTCTGTCTCCTTAGAAACACCTTTGGCATCTTCTTCAACTTAGAAGATTAATTTACGAGTAATACCTAGTTTTTCTTAGAAGCAAAGTGACTCTCAACAGTATTCAACATATTTAAGCAAATTAGGTAAACTGACGTCAAGCTTATTAATGTTAAAGTTTTCAACAATTTGTGAAAGGGAGTAAGCGAGTGACTGCAAGATCGAATCTTGACTCAACTCTCCATCCTTGACAAAACCTAGTTGTCCTTATTGATCAATCGGATTAATCATCTTTAGGACACGTGTCTTTACTGTAGTGTCATTGATTATTATAGATCGGAAGAGCTCCATACAATTATTGAATGTACAGCAATATAGTAGGTGCATCCATTTTCTCGTATTGACGCTGTAACTCGATACTTATGGATGCGAGCATTATGCATTGAGCCACCTTTGCATCATCTTGTCATTTCTTAAAATAACAATATCTTCCCCATAGGCTTAGTCTGCAACGTTTGCAAGGATAGACAAATTTAATGACATTTGCTAGCTTTTTAGCGTTGAGAACTATTCTCACATTTGTTTAATCAATCTGAACAATTCAGTTTGATTAAATTGTTAGCATCTAATATGCTATGCAGTGTTAGTAAATTAAACATAGCAATATTCTTTAAGTGAATTAATAACAACATTAACATGCATTCATTTTATTAATTACCAAAATAAATTAGGTCTTTATTTAAAATAGTGTCTCCCACTATTTTCATCAAACTATATTACCCTCTTTATAAAGTTCGGCAAATTTAATTAAAGATTTGCTAATGAGATAAAGATCTTATCGACATAAATATAGCATTGTGTGTGCATAACAAACTATAGTTTATTCAATAGGTAGACAACTTCTTGTCAATTACATCAACATATAACTCCTTGTATTTTGTCTCTTAGATTATTATGATTATGTGTGTGCACATCCAAATTAAAATTATCTAAGTTAAGTTCAACCTAACACTTCCATATAAGTGAAGAGAGAAATACTGTCCTTGTGTGTGTACAACAAAATAGTAATGTTCAATTCCTTTATAAGCATCAAATGTGATAAAATAACATCTCAAATAATTGATACAAGCCTTGTGTGTGCGCAACAAACGTATATTGACTATTTGATGCTCTATCGTTTTATCATGCTAGAAGACGACGTTTGATATTTTTACTAAATATCTTTGAATGTTACAACTTAATATTATGAGTAGTACAATAAATTAGAACAATTCTAATTTTATTTAATTGAATTAAACTCCTTTTAATTCATAAATTAAACCTTTTAATTCACTTTATAAATAATATTTATTCTACATCATGAGGGGTTTGTTAATATTAATTATCTCATCTTGTTTAGCACGCATGTACATATATGTATATAATACACACGTCATATTATTTAACATACGAAACACGTTTGGATAATATATAATAAATATATATTAAGCATGCGCATATAGAATACTATATTCTACTTGGATTGATTATAGACTTTTATTCTAATTTGGTTCACTAGAGCCACCAAGTGAACCAAAAGGTCAAACCTATGGTGCAAGAATAAATTAAATTAAATTTAACTATTACATTTAAATCTGGGTTTCATTATAAACGGGTTTTCATACGCTCTTTGCTTCTTTGCTCCAATTGTTCAAAATAATTCTAACTAATTTTATTACAAAACTATTTACAACAAATAGAAATCTTGATCAACAGTAAAGAGAAAGTACATAGGCAGAAGATAGAATTTACATTAGAAAAAAATTAAAAAAAAAATGAGGTACGCAGACTCCATTTATAAAACTCATTCATTCTTGCACGTAATTAAAATTAAATCCAATCATATTGGTCAATAGTCCATAATCAATCCCATTTATTTATCATATATATTAATAAATAATATTCATCTAATAAATTAAACAAAACATTCCATATATGTATTGGTATCATTTAATAAGCAATTAACGTTGCATGAAATCCAATTTCATATTCAAAATAAATATTTTATTTTAACTATAAATTATTTAAAAATAAACTATTTATTTTTATTATTTTAAAATTAATATCCGAAAGGCAAGCATGTTATAATGCATTGCTGAAACAGTGAGCACTCTTGTCCCAAAAAGATTGTCGTGGGATATATATAAATCGAAACCGAAATCGAAACCGAAATCGAAACCGAAATCGAAACCGAAACCATGGCTGCTAGCTAAAATCTCATTAAACCGTGGGCTGAAAGCTTTATAATACACACCAAAACCATGGCTGCTCTGGTAAACCGTGGACTGCTCTATATCTTTTAACCATTCGGTAATCATTAACATGATTCAATTCAAGAATTATATCATACTCACATGATTCAATTCAAGAATTATATCATACTCACATATATATATATATATATATATATATATATATACACACACACACACACACACACTCAGCATTCGGTTACCGAAGCACACCAAAAAAAAAAAAAAAAGAGGCGAAAACAGTGCATAATGTTGCTTTGATTCGGTAATCATTCGATAATCAATTTCGGTAATAAAAAATAATAATTTTATACAACAAATTATGCCTAATAAATTGTTCTAAACACATATCCATGTACATATGGAATCAAAACAATTAATAATTCACATAAAGTTTGGCTCTTAATGCCACTATTGGTTTGTAAAAATTCATAGACACACAATCAAATTGCATAAAATAGCGGAAGCATGGTAAAATCAAATTTAAAAATTTACAAACCATAATCCAAGATCGACCTTTAAGCACAACTATTAATTAATAAAAAAAAAAGTTAGAGATATACCCTTGTAGAACTCAAAGTTTCAACGGGTACAAGTTCAACTACAAGTTCTTTACATTCTCTTTGAGTTTCACGGGTTAGATTTCAATGATCAACGTTAACAATCCAAGTGTTTGACCTCTAGAGGTGATCCACCAAGAAATAATAATAATTTAAGAAGTGGGTGATGGCAAACCCTAGTTTTCTCTCTATAGAGACTATATGAGTACTCTCCTAAAACTTGTGAAAGTATATGCATGCAACCTTAATCCATAATAAGACTTCTCTTATTTATAAATTTAGTAAACCCTCCTAACACCTTTAAGAATAAGATTTTTAATTAAACTTCTAATCTAATTAGAAGTTTAATTAATTTAATATAATAATTATAATTTCTAAACTATTTAGGAACTTAATTATCAATTATGGGAGTACTCTTAATAATTAATTCCTAAACCATTTAGGAACAAAATAATAATCATAATAGTAATACTAATAATAAGACCATTCTTATTAATTTATTATTAGTATTTTCAAAATACTAAATAATAAATATTAAGCTATTTAATTTATTCTATCCCCATAGTATAAATTAAATATAATTAATTCATTATTACAATTATGCTATTTACTTCTTAAATAATTATTGTCCTTTTACGGTGTGACCCTTTAGGTTCTCCATATTAAACCGGATATAGAATAAATTAATTAGAACTATTATAATCTTATTTATATAAATAAATTAAATTATTTAATTTATTTAAATAAATAATATTTATTCCATAATAAGGGTAAACCCCCTTAGCGGTTAACGATTTTTCAAATAATATAGATTTCAACATTTAATCACAAATGAACGTATTTAGTGAATAGTTACTGTACAATCCAATCATTCTACCTCACAATGTCCCAGTCAAATTTAAGACATGGTATAGCTGTCAAATCTTATTGTATTTGATTATATGCATTTCAATCCTCAAATGAATAACTCTAATTAATGTAAATTAGAAACTACTTTCTAATTTTCATTCTGCCTTGGCCAAGGACCACTGAGTTATCATTTATCGAACCGCATATGACATTATCTTCTTTTACTAGAAGTGATAGATTTTTTGTTGATCATTCACCTATCTCTATGTATGACTTATTAT
Organism: Hedera helix; assembly: GCA_947179155.2. Lineage (NCBI taxonomy): Eukaryota > Viridiplantae > Streptophyta > Magnoliopsida > Apiales > Araliaceae > Hedera > Hedera helix. The sequence continues at coordinate 10,663,085 of OX359271.1, forward strand.
ATTCGATCATACCTTTTGATACACCCTAAAGGTTTTAAGGAATATCCCAAAATAAAATTCATCACACACAAGATACTATGATGATCTCAAGTCCAAGGATCACTTGTACTATTATCACAAAAGGAACTCTTATTGACAAGCAAGTAAGACTTCATTAGGTGTTTATTGAGCGAATCACGTTCAGTGAACTTATTCTCTAATAAGCACCTATATACTTGCTTTAGTGTATTTACACAAATGATTATGAGATCAATTATCCTCTTCATAAGAGCAAGCATAGTATGTACTAATATATCCGGATTCACTAATCCCCATTTTAGTGATCCTACGATTATGAACAATTTTAGTTTTGAGCTATCTTGAATTTAGATCTCATTAGTATGATTATCGTCATGATTCTAAAAGCATTGCTCAACAATTATGGGTTTATCACAATTAATATTATCTATTAAATATGGATAAAAAAATGCCTTTGTATAAATAAATTTTTATTAATAAATGAATAAAATTATGAAGTAAGTGCTACATCATATCAAATCTGATTGGCTTGTGTGCATACTACTTTCATTAGGATCAGGTGAAATCTCTGTCTCAACTTCTTAGTCTCCTACTAGAGCTGACCCACTTAGGATCAGGCGAGATCTCTGTCTTGATTTCTCAGTCTACCACTGGAGCAAACCTGCTTAGGATTAGGTGAAATCTTTGTCTCGACTTTTTAATCTCCCTCTAGAGTTGATCCACTTAGGATCAAGCGAGATCTTTGTCTCGACTTTGCTGCATGACTGTTGATGAGTTTGAGGTGCTGCTAAGTGGCATGTAAACTCATCTTCTGAATGACTTATAGTAGAGTAATTGATTTTATCCAAGGCATTAAATGATTTCCCTGAAATCGTAGAGTGGCATTTGGATTCTTGGAATGCTTGGAGAGTTTTTAAAGTTATTTCCTCATTTTATGTTCTCTCCCCATTTTTTTCAATCATCTTGAGGTCTGGATAAGAAACCTATTTATAGATTCCTTTCTAAAATATGCCTGTTATAGGTTCTGTAGCAATGCCTCCAAAGTCATATATCAGTCTGTTGTAGCTGTTTTGAATGCCAACTGTGTCAGTCTTCTCTAATTGTTGTGGCAGATTGTCTTTATGAAAAATAGTTGTTGGAGTTACGGCTTGATTAGACCTTTCTTTTTTTGACAACACACTTTCAAAAGATCTTCAGAGTGAAGATGTGTTGAGGAAGCTTTAAGATATCCAATAGTAACTTCCTAGGTTACACTCTACGATTTGAGGGTTAGGGATCATAGAGTCAAGCTTTATATATTTCACTCAACGATCTTCACCAACTCTACGTTTTTGGTTATCTGGAGTCATTCTACGATATGACTATTTGGAATCATTTTACGATTTTTTCTTGTCCTTTTGCTTACTCTGTGAACTCCTAGTCTTTTTCTTTCTGCTCAACGACTTAGCCATATGCTTAGTTTACTCTGCGATCTCAGAGTAACTAGTACTCATCCCTTCGGATCCTTTCCGAACCTTTGATCTCTAATATGATATCTTGATCTGATTCATTTATCTGATTTGTGTCTGAACTCTTTTCTATTTTTCTGTCTGAACTCTTCTTTGCTCTCGTGTCTGAACTCTTCTTTGATCTTCTATCTGAGCTCTTCTTTGTTCTATCCTCGATGATTTTAGGGTCGTAGAGTTAAGATTTAGGAATCTCACTCGACGATCATGGCTTGGTTTATGATTTTAGCTATTCCTCCGTTCATTATTCGAAGTTCCGGTGCTTTGCTTTCTGCATTGATTAATTCTCTTTTGCTCTGTTATTCGAACTTATGTCTGATCTGTCTAATGTCTTTGAACTACGAACTTGGACTCCCTATTCTGTTACAAATTCTATCAAATGGATCAACTTAACATTATTTCATCCCTAAGTCCTTTTTACGGTAGATCACAACACTTTAGATTATAAGGACTATAGAAAATTTAACTTTGAAGTTTGGATCAACGTAACATTATTTGATCCCTAAGTCCTTGTGTTGTCTGATTTAAGTATTGACAATTACACAAGTATACGCGATCAACAAGTAATATAGTAGTAAATAGGATGTCGAACCTATAGAGAACTAACTCTAATATTCTTCCGAATACCAATTTTATATCAATCCAATTCTATTAAAACAAGTGAAATTGTGATTATGAAAATTATTAACTTAAAATTAAAAATCAAGTTTACTAACAAGAATTAACTGTTAGATATTAAAAAACTTAAGACTATAATTTCCCCCATTGCATCACGATAACCTCTTCACCCTATTTTCAATTAATTAATCCAAATGAGTTGTTAACAGAGATTACCAAACTATTTATTAACTTTTTTCAACAATTAACAAAAAGACTTATTCCAACTATTTTACTATATTTCTATGCAAGACAATTTGCAATAAATTCATTAAGAACAAACTCTCAATAACGTTACATATGACACATGGATATTTTAATCCTATGCACTATTATGTTATTCTTCCTAAAAAGAATCAACAAAGTCACATGTTATCATACTCAGATCTATTCTTAGATTTCCTTTTATAAATCAATCCAAGATATCAAATTAATCGCTGGCCATACAATTAATAATTAAGCACAAGATATGATAAACAACTCAATTAAGATAGATAAATGAAAATAGGAGTGAATTAATTAATGCTACACAAAGGGTTCCATCATAATCTTAAATAAAAAAGTTAGTTCATCACCATATTGAAAACCATTGTTATAAAAATAGAGAACATTCAAAGTTTCAAAAATTGAAAATAAAGAGAAGAAGAAGAAAGTCTATCGAATTCTCTAATCTCCTTAGCTTTCAATTTTGAACTTCTTGTATCCTTTAATTCAATCTTCTAGTCTCCAAGCTTGATCTCCAATTCTTGTTATCCTTTTCTTGAAAAGCTCCAAGTCTTCTATTTATATCCTCCTTGGAAAATTAGGTTTAGTGAAGTCACAATCCAAATTGGACTAAAAAACTGCACAAAAAATGCACCAGGCCCAACTGCACTCGCTGGACACGACCCCGACCGTATCAATACACTAGACAAATCCGCTCCAGCCATGTCCCTTTTCCAGAAAATTATGAAACTGCCATTAACATTCAAAAATGACCCTTATGCCCTTCTGCTGCCTTTTCCTACAAAATTAACATAAAAACAAGTAACAATCAATTAAACCACCCAAAGATAAGCAAAATTACTAAGAATAGAATACCGATTCGTAAGTATAAAACCCACTCATCACCTCGTATAATGATTGTTCCTTTAAGTACCCTACAAGATTAGTTGTTTTCAATTCTGATTACAAATATACATTAAGTTTCGTCGTCATAAGTATCTTTACAACAGTCATCGTTAAAGCAAAATAGGTTCAAACATAAATATGCACTAACATATTGTACTCGAGTCATTGCATCCCTATAATCCCTATAGTAAATGCAAACATCCAAAGAATTCGGATTAAGTTACTACTTTATTTATCTAATATCCTACCTAAAATAGAAAAAAAAATTCTAAAGATATTAAACTAGCTTGAACAGTTAATAGATCACAAATTATTGCACCCAAAATAGAATAATTTTTGTAATTATTTTCCACCAGAGTAATAAATTAAGATTTGGAATATCATTATCGTTCATTAAACTTAGAAAATTGTTATGAGTATACAAACCAAGTTCATTTAAAGAAGTTCTTTTTGGGGTAGCAGTTGAGCTTGAAATTCCCTTTGACCATAAATGAAATTATGACCGTTGAGCTTGGTCACTTTCTTTTGGAGAGATTTATTCAAACAATGGCTATTGTGTCTAATGAATATGAAATTAATTACCTCCAGTTGTTAATAATTTGCCATATGCACTTAGCCTTTTTGACACCATCAAATTTTGGCTCTACGATTTGATGGTCTAAAAGACAAAAGAGTTAGAATTGTTGACATAATGCCCACTACAAGAAAATATTCCATCAACAACCAAATATATCAGCAATCGAACAATTCGATCACTATTGGTATTATTAACGATCACTTTCAGCGACCGCAGTTGAATTTGATCAGCCGTTATTACTAATTTTCCTTCCTAAAAATTGGGCATAGATGTTGGCGTATGAATTTTTTGTGACAGGTTACTATCAGCGACCGTTTAGCGGTCACTGAAACTGCCACTTATATCCGCGACCGCATGCGGTCGTTGAAAGCGGTCCATAATGGTAGGAAGATGACTGTTTTAGCGATCTAATTCGGTTGATGATAGTGGTCACTGATGCTTTTAATACACATTAGATAATGCGAAGCAAAACACAGAAAGAAAAGAGAGGAGACAGAGGGAGAAAAAAAGAAAGAGAAAAGAGAAGGAGGAGACTGCTCACCGCTCGTTTTCCCCGTGCTAACACCATCATTTTCGGTAAACATTATCTTTCTTCTTTTCCTCTTTTTTATCTCAATCCTTGAAAAAAAATCACAATATAAAGGCAATGTTTGATTATGTCTTTTAGTTTAACATTTGTGCATACTTGTTGATTTTTGTATAATTTCATTTGGTAAAATTACTAGCGCTGATTGAAAAATTCGTTAATTGTAGGTCTCATCGGTGTCTTGCTGTCAATTGATAGTGATTTAAAGAATATTGCTGCTAGGGTAATTGAAAAGGCTAAGGAGACTTGTGCTGTTAAATCTGTAAGTTTAATTTAATTGATTTTTGCTCTTTTTTGAATTATGGGGTTAAATTGTTAGGAAATTGAGATGCCTTTGAGTCTGCTAGAGATATTTAATTAATTATTTATAAGTGTGATTCAAAATTAATTTGATACTTGCCGCTCAAAAAATGACAGTTTTAGTTGAGTTCGTAAAGTTTTTGGTATTATCAAAATTGAAAACTAAAATTTGTTATTTGTGAATTTTTTTTATATGACTAAAATTTCCTTTTTATTTTTTTCAATGATGAGAATTAAACAATTTATGCACATTAGACAAATTGTAAAAAATAAGAATTTGACAACTTTATATTTTGAATAATTAAATTAATTATATTAAAATAATTAAATTAATTTTACCGTTATAAATAATATAACATAGTTTGTATATTGAATTGAGAATTAATTCTCGTTTCTGAGTTACTTGTTGCATTAGTAATACTTCTTCAATTTTTATATATCCTGCTTTTTGGATCTTGTTGCTTTGATGTCGTTCTAGAAGTGCACGTTTTTCCTTTGCTCCTTGAATTATGAAAGAAAAAATAAAAAAAATACAAATAATATAATATTCTATAATTAAAAATAAAAATAAAAATAAGTATAATTTAAAATAATATAAAATAATATAATTTAAAATAAAATAAAATAATATAATTTAAAATAAAATAAAATAAAATAATATAATCTAAAATAAAATAATTTGATTACCCTAAAATAAAAAATAAAAAAATACAAATAATATAATTTAATTAGACCGTTAGAATGAGGTTTATGTTAATGAGATAATTTAAAATAATTCGATCATATTCAGCTTAAAAACTTGTTCAAAATTCACTTATTAGGAGTGAATTTTGAATAAACCCCAGTTTAGAACTATTCTTGTATGTCAGGCTCCCACTTAGATTGGTGTCAACGACTGAAGCAAATGTATTCGTTTGTTCTAAAGAAATTTTAATTTGTTTATCTTCTATTGTTCTTTGGGTGCATACTTAGACTGTACAAATTATAGTCTATTTCGTGTACTTGGAGACCGATGGGAGATGCTGCTGAAATTTCAATGAACAACATATGCATTTTTTTGAGTTGTTGACATTAGTGGGATGTCTCATACAAGAATGTGATAGAAGCCTGACCGATATAATAAGGGTGGATAAATATTTAGATATGAACTATATATGCATGAATTATACCTAAAGATGACATAGTTTAATACAGTAATTATTGTCAAAATAGGTACCATAGTATCATGGATTTCTATTCAAACCATAGTTGGATGAGACGGCGAAAGTCAAGTGCCTAGATAGTTTCTACAGCTGAATTTAGAACTAGTTGCCAAGTGTTTCTGGATTATACGTATTGTCACCCAGAATGTGTTAATGGTCAGAACAAGATAAGATGCCCTTGCTTGAAGTGTAAGAATGCAAATTATATGGACAGAGACATGGTCAACTATCATTTACTTGTTTCTGGGTTTATGAGAAATTATGAAGAATACTGGTGGGCACATGGGAAGAGAAGGTCAATTATTATTTGCTTGTTTATGGGTTTATGAGAAATTACGAAGAATGCTAGTGGGCACATGGGCAGAGAAGCGATAGTGGTTACACATAAGTACATACTCTAGACAGCAGTACCCATAGTATGAATGACATGGTGCATGATATTGCAGGCCGTTATTTTGATTGGGAATAAGACAAAGAACAACCTATGAATTCTAATGCCAAAGCGTTATTTAAGTTGTTAGACGAGGGTAGTAAACCGTTGTGGCCTAGTTGCACCAAGAAAACCTCATTATCGGCAGTGGCTACGTTACTTAACATCAAGGCTGATCACAACATTAGTAATTGGTGTTTTGAGTCGCTATTGAAGGTCATTAAGAGCATGTTGCTTGACGATGAAAAGTTGCCCGGTAACTACTAGTTTTGTAAGAAAATGGTGAAGAAGTTAGGTCTTAGATACCAAAAGATCGATGCATGTCCGAACAATTGCATTTTGTTTTATAAGAAAAATGAACAGAAGAAAAAGTGCATTTTGTGTAGTCATATACGGTTCAAGCCTAATAAAAAGGGTGTGACTACAAAAAAGAAACATATACCTTTTAAGAATTTTAAGGTATTTTTTAATTACACATCGGTTAAAAATATTGTACATGTCTTCAAGAATAGCCGAACATATGACTTGGTATACGAGATCTCAAGCTAAAGACGAGGAACTTAACCATCCCGCGGATAGACAGGCTTGGAAAGATTTCAAATTAGCACATCCTGGGTTTGCATAAGAACCCAGAAATGTTAGGCTTAGATTCTCCACTAATGGTTTCAACCTTTTCGGTCACTCAGCTATTATGTACTCTAGCTGGCCTGTGATTGTTACTCCGTACAACTTGCTTCATTGGATGTGTATGAAACAGCCATACTTGTTTATTTCAATCGTGATTACTGGTCCCAAGAGTCTTAGAAATAATCTAGATGTTTACTTGAGACCTCTTAAAGACAAGTTAAATATATTGTGGGAGGATGGACTACAAACTCAGGAGATGTCCACAAAAACAAATTTCAACCTTAGGGCAACAGTTATGTGGACTATAAGTGACTTCCCTACTTATGGTATGTTATCTAGATGGAGTACACACGAGAAGTTAGTTTGTCCATATTGTATGGAGCATACGAAGTCTCTCAATCTATCAAATGGTCGAAAGCTAAGCTGGTTTGACTATAATCATTGTTTCCTGTCGGCAGATCACCCGTTTTGAAGAAATAGAGAAAAATTTCAGAAAGGAAAATTAAAGAATGATATGCCTGCATCGCGATTGTCGAGGATGGAGATACGTGACCTTGTAACGAGATTTCCTGTCATCCCATTTGGTAAGATTGTTGCCTCAAACATAATCGATGAGTTTGGTGAATCTTATAATTAGGTTTGGAGAAGCATCTTTTGGGAACTGCCTTATTGGTCTACTAATTTGATTCGTCATAATCTAAATGAGATGCATATTGAGAATAATGTGTTCGACAATGTATTTAACACTGTCATGGGTGATACAGGGAATACGAAAGATAATGATAAGGCACGGTTGGACATGAAAGATATTTGTAAGGGTCCTATATTAGAACTTTATGAATCTCCTAATGGTAAGATGGTCAAATCGCATGCAAGGTACACATTGTCCAAAAAGTAGGTTGAAGATGTGTGCACGTGGATTAAGTCTCTGAAACTACCAGATGGATATGCGTCAAATATTTCTAGGGGTGCTACAGGTGAGAAATTTCAAGGGATGAAGAGTCATGACTGTCATGTCTTCATGGAGAGACTCATGCCTATAACATTTCGGGACTTGTTTGATAAACCAATATGGGATGCTTTTACTAATCTTAATTGTTTCTTCAAAGCCATATGTTCAAAAACATTAAATAAAAAAGGCCTGTCGATACTTAAGAAGAACATCATTTAGATCACGTGTAAGCTTGAAAAAATATTCCCACAAAGTTTTTTTTGACTCCATTGAGCATTTGCAAATCCATCAACCCTATGAAGCTCGTGTTGGTGGTCCAGTTCAATATAGATGGATGTACCCTTTCGAGAGGATGATGGAGAACCTTAAAAGGAAAATGAAAAGTAGAGCTTATGTTGAATGGTCGATATGTGAAGCATACCAATTTCGATGAGATATCTACGTTTGTATTAGACTATTTTCCCGACAAAGTCTTAACAAAGGCCAATCGAGTCCCGAGACATGATGATAGGGGAAATGTTGAACTAAATGGTCGGCTTTTCGTATTTGGTCTCCTATAATAAATGTGGAAGACAACAATAAACTAAACCATTTAGAGGGTGGAGATGAACCTGATGAATTGGATCCCAAGTCAGTACATGTGCCAGATGATGTTCATAATGAGGAGAAAGAGTTATTGATTGACACTGACACTAAATCTGAAGAATATGATGGTTATGAAGCTCCACATGATGTTCAAAATGATTCTGAATCAGACATCGATTTTCATTAAACTATATGTTTAGTTTTACTTGTATTACGTACACTTACATATATACATGTTCTCTATATTCTTGTCATGCTCATTTCATTAACAATTACATGTCATTATTGTCATTTTATTTGTGTATGTATTATCATATAACTCATAATAATATCCTAAAAATATTATTTATAGCTGTCTACTTTAACAAAGCCAAGAAAATGCGGCTTGAGTTGGGGTCCGAATCAGATCCCGAATGCCTCGGCTAATCCGGATGCACGGATTCTCATCTAGGTTCGACCTTCTCCTGACAGCATGTACGTTAAATAGCTATTATATTAGTAATGTTGTAGATATTTTTGTAAATTATTTTAAATATTAAAATAAATGCACTTATCTTTAATGTCAAATTGTTGTATATTTTAGTAATTTTGCAGATCACAAGATTATGAAGTGCATTTCACAATTATATTTACAGAACTGGCATACACTAGTTACTTCGTGGGCGAGCACACCTCTTGCCCACAAAGATCTAGTATGGGCTGAATTTCAGTTATATATATTTTTAATTCTGTAAGATAGTGTAATTAATGAACTAATATTGTTTTGAAGTGTTGTTAAATATTATTATTATTATTATTATTATTATTATTATTATTATTATTATTATTATTATTATTATTATTATTATTATTATTATTATTGTTGTTGTTATTATTGTATTTATATTTACAGAAAAGGTATAGATGGGACGACGTGTATGCAACAATAATACATACACTTTTTTGGCAAAAGTGTGCCGCTCGAACTAAATATAACTTGAACAAAGAAAGACAGAAAGCCCTACAGAATGCTCAGATTTACCATCTAGGAGAGGCTGAGCAGTACATGCATGGGTATTTCCCCTAGTGGTGTGCGCAACCCATATAGGCTGACATGTATGAGTAGTGAAAATCTGAGAGCTGGGCTAAGCGATACAGGTTTGCCGCCACTAACAGAGCCTCGGGTACACCTAAAGGCAACAATGTAAAAGGTACCTATAGGGGCGGCAGTATCTCACAACTGTAGCATATTGCTACCAAGGTATGTATTTTGTAAAATATTTTTTAATTTTATGTTTACAGTCATTATATTAGTATGAGAGCATGTGATTAATATATGAATTCCGAGTTATATTTTTATGAGACTACATCCCAGGGTCAGTCTATCAATTTACTTGACGTGTACGTGGCCACCCGCGATGGTATACCAGAGACGCTCTAGATACGTGTAAGGTTTTATAAGTTGATATACTGTTTATAATTTTAAATGTCAGTTGTTCTTTAGCGTAATTAAATATTTAACTATAGCCTATTTAATTTTTAACCCAATGACAGGATACTCATAATGCATTAATGGACAAGCGTTATCCTACTGCAATCCTGCGGCCATTGATAAATCAAGAATTATGGGAGAGGGCGTCGATTGTGAAGAAAAATTACGTCAAAGGACAACGACAACGACACCGACCGTCTATCAGTCGGTGTGTTCAAGGAGATTGTTATAATGAGCTTGGTCGTGCCTTTTATGGGGAGTTAGAGAAAATCATAGAATTGTTGTACAAGTGTATTTATTGGGGTCAGATTAATTTGTTTAAGTGTCGTTGGTTTGATTCAGAAAAAGGTTTACGTGTCGATCGACATGGAATCATCGATGTTGACCTTTATAGGTCCACGTATGTCGACGTACCATTTGTGTTGCCAACTCAAATAGTACAAGTATACTACACTCCTACTCCTGTTAGGAAAGGGATAGATCGCCTTCAGATTGACAAGTTGTAATTCATATTCCCGCGCGTAGTCGTGTCCAATTAGTAGAGGTGAAAGTCTACTAGGAGGAAATATTACCTAAACTTCCTATAATAAATGTGGAAGACAACAATGAACTAAACCATTTAGAGGTGGAGATCAACCTGATGAATTGGATCCCAAGTCAGTACATGTGCCAGATGATGTTGATAATGAGGAGGAAGAGTTATTGATTGACACTGACACTAAATCTGAAGAAGATGATGGTTATGAATCTCTACATGATGTTTAAAATGATTCTGAATCAGACAGCGATTTTCATTAAACTATATGTTTAGTTTTACTTGTATTATGTACACTTACATTTATACATGTTCTCTATATTCTTATCATGTTCATTTCATTAACAATTACATGTCATTATTGTCATTAGTGTCATTTTATTTGTGTATGTATTATCATATAACTCATAATAATATCCTAAAAATTTTATTTATAGATGTCTACTTCAGCAAAGCCAAGAAAACGCGGCTTGGGTCGGGGTTCGAATCAGATCCCGAATGCCTCGGCTAATCCGGATGCACAGATTCTCATCTAGATTCGACCTTCTCCTGACAGCATGTGCGTTATATAGCTATTATATTAGTAATGTTGTAGATATTTTTTTTTAAATTGTTTTAAATATTAAAATAAATGTACTTATCTTTAATGTAAATTGTTGTATATTTTAGTAATTTTGTAGATCACAAGATTATGAAGTGCATTTCACAATTATGTTTATGGAACTGGCATACACTAGTTATTTGGTAGGCGAGCACACCTCTTGCCCACAAAGATCTAGTATGGGCTGAATTTCAGTTATTTATATTTTTAATTCTGTAAGATAGTTTAATTAATGAACTAATATTGTTTTGAAGTGTTGTTAAATATTATTATTATTATTATAATTATAATAATAATAATAATTATTATTATTATTATTATTATTATTATTATTATTATTATTATTATTATTATTATTATTATTATTATTATTGTATTTTTATTTACAAAAAAGGTATAAATGGGATGACGTATATGCAACAATAATACATACACTTTTTTGGCAAAAGTGTGCCGTTCGAACTAAATATAACTTGAACAAAGAAAGACAGAAAGCCTTACAGAATGCTCAGATTTACAATCTAGGAGAGGCTGAGCAGTACATGCATGAGTGTTTTCCCTAGTGGTGTGCGCAACCCATATAGGCTGACATGTATGAGTAGTGAAAATCTGAGAGCTGGGCTAAGCGATGCAGGTTTGCCGCCACTAACAGAGCCTCAGGTACACCTAAAGGCGACAAGGTAAAAGGTACCTATAGGGGTGACAGTACCTCACAACTGTAGCATATTGCTACCAAGGTATGTATTTTGTAAAATATTTTTTAATTTTATGTTTACAGTCATTATATTAGTATGAGAGCATGTGATTAATATATGAATTCCGAGTTATATTTATATGAGATTACATCCCAGGGTCAGTCTATCAATTTACTGGACGTGTACGTGGCCACCCGCGATGGTATACCAAAGACGCTCTAGATACGTGTAAGATTTTATAAGTTGATATACTTTTTATAATTTTTAACGTCAGTTGTTCTTTAGCGTAATGAATTATTTAATTATAGCCTATTTAATTTTTAACCTGATGACATGATACTCATAACGCATTAATGGACGAGCGCTATCCTACTGCAACCCTGCGGCCACCAATAAATCAAGAATTATGGGAGAGGGCGTTGATTGTGAAGAAAAATTACGTCAAAGGAAAAGGACAACGACACCGACCGTCTATCAGTGGCACGGGCAGTTCTTCTACGCAGTCTAGTCAAACACCAGGCCACGCGAACACGATACATACTACTGCTGACTGTATCAGAGCTATCTATTAAGATCGTGAGGTTCTTCGTACACTGGGCACACAGCTGCAGTCTCTGGGACCTGATGAGTTAGCAGATACAGTGGCAGTTGCAGCACAGTAGGATGATGACTTTGAGCTAATCTTAGTATTTGGTAATTACAATGACTCAAATTACTTAATTAATATATATTTAACATTATTTTATTCTTTTCTTTTTACAGACTCATTTGGACGAGGATGCGTGAAGAAGTTTTTGTTTTCTCCTATTCGTCTTTTTCTACGTTTTTATTAGTTTATGCATGGATATGGTATTTATATTCTGATCACTTTTGTATATAAATTTTATGTTGGTTGGTTTATATTTCAATTCGAATGGATTGCATTTGATATATTCTTTTTACATATATAATCAATAAATTAGTTGATATTATCAATGCGTGTGGGAATTACTATGTATTTATGAACTGCCGTGTGTTGGGATATAAAACAGGTACAATTTTTTTGGGAAATCCACAAAATAGGGAATTTTTTTTGGTATCAGCGACCGCACGAAGTCGCTGTTATATTTCGGCGACCGCAATTTCCCCCCTCACATCAGCAACTGCATGGGGTCGCTAATATATTTTCAGCGACTGATAGTATCAGCGATTGCATGCAGTCGCAAATGTGTGTCGCTGAATGTGAAACCATGTGGCTACCACGTTAGCCTGAAGTTGAGTCATTTTAGCGACTGCGTTGGTCGCTATTATCAGTCGCTGATAATTCGATCGCTGATGGGAGGTCGCTAATGTGAATCCAGCGACCAAATAATCTGTGACTGATATCAGCGATCGAATTCGGTCGTTGGTATGCAGTCGCAGATAGGTTTTTTTTTTTTTTTTTTTGTAGTGGTCGGTTGATAAAGAAACTAAAATGGGGTGAGATTAGAACTTGAATATATAAGCCATAATTAAAAATAAATAAATATTATAGGACATAAAAATCATTATATGTAAATTTGCAAGTTGCAAGTATGTTGGAAATATTGTAAGATTATAAATAGGCTAGAAATGAACTTTAAAATTGAATTGCTAATTGAAATAAGGTTGATAAAAGAGACAGCGAGAGAGAATATTGGTAGTAGGTAAGTGTAAGAATGAATTGTGAAGAAAATATAGTAGAAATTTAAGTATTTATAGGTGTAGAAATAAAAGTGTTGAAATTTGTTGGAACAAAATACTCTCAAAATTAACCGTTATATAGGTTTTAGAAGCGTTAAAATGGTCCCAAAAAAAAAAAGTGGCGATCCAACGACATGCCTGATCACCAGGCTTTAATTAGGCCTAATTTTTGTGTGTTATCCAAATTAAATTAGGTCGTGTTTATACCAAGATAATTATCCCTTCTAATTAACTGAATATCGTTCAGTAAAATTTTCTCTTTATTTTCTACAATGTCTAATAAAGATAAAATGGTCCGTGTACTCTTTTTTTTTTCATTCATTATTCAAATACTATTCTCACTTGGATTGGTAATTAAAATTATGGAACAATTAGCAAAATATTTAATGTACTTTGATTCTCAATAACTTATATATGTTATGCAACAATTAGAAAATTTTGGCATTTATATATGTTACGTAAAGCGCCATACTGCCATACAAAAAGTATTGCAAATTTGATGGTGAAATGTATATAGACTTTCATTGAGCACGTTCTTAATTCATCAATTTCAATGGAGGGGATGGGAAATAAATGGAATAATGTATAGCTTGTTATGGATTGATTAACTATATTAAAATATTTGTGAAACAAATTAAAGAATCTCCATGGTGAGAAGTTGAGTATAGAAATTGCCTGATAAAGGAGTACGCAGTATTATATATGTTGACAAGCACGACACAATTATTAAGTAAGAAGTGTGCGTGTGAAGTAAAACCCTAGCTAGGTATGCACCTTCTAGCTACATAATTAAGAAGAATGTAGGTCGATCATTCTGGCTCTTAATTTTATTCATGGTTTCAAAGTTTGAGACTGGATCATGGAGCATCAACGCAAAGCCATTGACCCCCAAAGATGTTATCGCAGCGGATATTGGGATTGATCTGAATGAAGAAATCAGCGGCCAGCTTGAACTTGTTAGCAACGCTTCTGCAAGTATCCCCACCTTTTGCTCTATAAAACGACTTGCAAACCAGACTAGTACTTGAATCTACACTTCCAAAACGTCCTCCCGTCTTTTCAAAACGGCCTAATGGATGCACAATCATGCGTATTAATTTATATATATCGACGTACCGATCCATAATATATGGAAATAAATATATATAATTTTATAATTTTAACCAAACTAGTACTTGAATCTTGGCTTCCAGCAAAACGATAATCCGTCTTTTCAAAACGGTTTACTACATGCACAATCACGCGTGTTAATTTACATATATCATATATTACCTACTCCATAATATATGAAAATGAATATATATAAGTTTATAATTTTAATCATACTAGTACTTGAATCTTGGCTTCCAACATAAGGATTATCTGTCTTTTCAAAACGGCCTTCTGCATGAACAATCACATGTGTTAATTTATATATATCAATAAAAATATTACGTACTCCATAATATGACTTGGTTTAATGACATACTCTCTTAAAGAGCATACCAAGTATACCCCTTTAGTGACGGACCCGGCAACGGTTTGATCCGTCACCATAGGTTCGTCCGTCGCTAAAACTTTTTGCGATAGACAGTATATCGCGATGGACAAACATATAGCGACGGACCAAACCGTCGCTGGGTCCGTCGCTAAAGGGGGTATGCTAGGTATGTCATTTAAGGAGATATGCTCTTGAACTTTACTTCTCCATAATATATGAAAATTAATATTATATATAATTTTATAATTTTAACTAGACAAGTACTTGAATCTTGGCTTCCACCAAAACGATCATCCGTCTTTTCAAAACGGTCTACTGCATGAACAATCACGCGTGTTAATTTATATATATTGACAAATATATTACGTACTCCATAATATATGGAAATGAATATATATAATTTTATAATTTTGACCAGGCTAGTACTTGAATTTTTACTTTCAACTAAACGATCATCTGTGTTTTCAAAGCGACCTACTGCATGCACAATCATGCGTGTTAATTTATATATATCGACAAATATATTATGTACTGCATAATATATGGAAATGAATATGTATAATTTTATAATTTTAACCAGAGTAGTACTTGAATCTTGGCTTCCAACATAACCATCATCTCTCTTTTCCAAACGGTCTACTGCATGCACAATTACGTGTGTTAATTTATATATATCGACAAAAATTTTGCATACTCCATAATATATGGAAATGAATATATATAATTTTATAATTTTAAGTAGACTATACTTGAATCTTGGCCTGAAGGAAAACGAGGAAAACGATAATATGTCTTTTCAAAACGGCTTACTGCATGCACAATCACGCATGTTAATTTATATCTATTGACAAATATATATATATATATATATAATTCTACGCTTATGTTCGTATTTTCGATCGTTATGACTATCAATAATTAAAACTTACTGACATGCACCCTGCTGTCTGCTACAGAAATTATAAGAAGCAGAGACATAATTAAAACCAAGTTAAAGAACTTGTTTGCACTGCCCTTAAATTGAGCCATGATCGATCAATCAAACTTGTTTAATTTTCAAGCTAGTAACTTACTATTTTTGGTGATATACGGCTTCTTGAAATAAAATCAGCTTTTTATAGGGGAAACACATGCATCGGAGAGATCACCTAGTGACTGAGAAATCTATAGAATTTTTCCTAAGCTCAAGACAACACGGCTTCTCTCTCTATATATATTATATACAATTTGGTGATATATAATAATACGCATATATGTTTGTACTACTGTGACAGTAAAAAGACATGAAGCATATATATATAATTCAAAGATCAATGCGGATAATACAATTTCATCTAGACAAAGTAGTAGAATTTTGCCGAGGCGGCCGGCCTAAGATCTTAGAGAGAAGATGCAGTTGATCGATACAATAACACTGAACAATCTTTTAACGCAATTTC
Source organism: Hedera helix (assembly GCA_947179155.2). Taxonomy (NCBI): domain Eukaryota; kingdom Viridiplantae; phylum Streptophyta; class Magnoliopsida; order Apiales; family Araliaceae; genus Hedera; species Hedera helix. The sequence continues at coordinate 10,679,556 of OX359271.1, forward strand.
ACAACTGTGGACTCCTCCATATTATTAAAAAAAAATCAAGCTATTATTATTATTATTATTATTATTATTATTATTATTATTAATTTAATATATTTTACATTAATAAAAATTTATATATGGCATGGTCAGTAAGTTGTGTGGCGCCTTGTTAGGCTACGTCTATATTGAGGCAATTATCTCTGGGAGTAACATAATACCATTCAATAAAATTCTCTCTTTATTTTTTACACGGTAACAGAGCAATGAGTTAGATCCTAATAGGCAGTTATAAACTTCTGCCGTCATCGACGAGATACTACATCTATTATATTTTTGTTTCCCACGTCAACCCTAATTTTTTTTTAACACAATTCATGAAAATTTAGCAAAGTTTTTTTACTATCAGACTATTTGAGACGGACAAATTCGTCTCTAATTTGGCAAAATTGGTTTTAAAATTTATTTTTAGATGGATTTCACCTCTCTCAAAATTCGTATCAAAAAAATTTGGTCGCTAATTTTAAAACCCTTTTGTATTCGTCTCAAAGAATCATTAGAAATCGTACATTGCTTCGCCCTTGTTGCAATCAGCACATTGCGTCCGTTGTTGCACTTTTTGACATGTTATGTTTGCGAGACGTCTTTATCATATGAAAATCACGATGGTATTATTATTACATGATGTTTGTTTAAAAAGTTGAAAGTCAGCGATATGAGACTTTTCGCTGGAGGTGTTAAAATATTCTAACTATTATTATAATTGACTTAGTATATTTTATATTAGGCATGTCTTGGTCATTAATTTGTGTGACATCCAAATTAAATAAGATTGTCTTTATATCAAGATAATTATTTGTTCTAATTAACTGAACGTCGTCAGTAAAATTTTCTCCTATTTGAATTTTGTTGCTTCTTAATTTTAATAAAGATTTTGAATTTTTTTGAATTGCTTTGTATTTATTTTGATATTATTATAATAAATATGTTGTTTATTCTGTTTCACTATCAGTTTGAATGAAATTACTGGGGTAAAACTTTATTTTCTTGTTCTTCTAATTTCTTTCATATTTTTAAATATTTTTTTTCGGAAATGTGAAAAACCATTTTATTTCTTACCTTAATCCAGAAGGCATGGATTAAAATGTAACTTTACAACTAATTCTTATTATGTTTGCTAGACAAAAGACTTCAAAAAAAGTTGAAAAAAGAATTAGGGAAATGATTGAGATCATGATGAATAGTATTTGGGATACTATACCATGTTTCGACGTATAAATTGTAAGATCCCAAAATTTAATAAATAGATTTAAAATTTTTTTCATAATTTTATGCTTAACAGTAAGGTGTTAAATTAATAAAAATTAGAGTTAAGGATGTTACGTACAAATTTTTTATATCGGACAATATTCGATTGGTCGGGGAATATTCGTTCTGTCGAGGAATATTCGTTCTGTCGGGGAATGTTTGTACGACGGCGCCGAAATATTCAGTTATGAGTGGACCCCACAACGAAATATTGTCGGATGTAAAAAACGACAGCAGTAGACTTTCAAAATAAAAATGGTCAACGGTATTATCACTTTTAACTGTTAAAATACCCAGTGATAAATATATGGTAACATATGGTATTTTACTGTAGCACACAGTATTTTACAACAACACATGGTATTGTATAGCAGCACACGGTATTACACAATGTTTAAATTATTGAACTGATAAAGTGGCTATTGCACAGTATCTCATCAATAATTGTCATTACACAACATTTTACATTATTGAATCAATAATTGTCATTATACATCATTTTATGTTATTGAATCAATACTTGTCATTAAATAATATTTTACATTACTAATTGTACAGTGTTCCATATTATTGAATCAATAATGCACAACATCTTGCATTATTGGGCCAATAATTGTTACAGTAGTAGTCACGTGTATTAAACAGTTAGATAGATTTATTATTTGAAAAACACTGTATACTTAATAATTGAGATATTAAATCAATAAAATAATATAAAAATGTGTAACGCGTGTACGTGTGTAACATGTGTAAATGTGTAACACGTGTAAGTGTGTAACACGCGTAAGTATTTAACACACGTAAATGTGTAACTCGTGTAAATGTGTGAAACGCCTGTTAGTCAACGAACGGTGCAGATTAAAATGTGAAACGTGTGTTGGTTGATGAATGGTTCAGATTAAAAGATGAGATTAAAATGTGTAACGTGTGTGTGGAAAAGTTGGTTAGACTCTGGTTATAAATAGGGGGCTTAGCATAAGGAGTTTCATACATTCATCACTCAATCTTTTTTCCACTCTCTAAATATTTCTTAGTATAAGTGTCTGTCTAAGAGTATTAAAATTATCTTAAACGTTGAAGATCTGGAAGGGTACGAGTATTGTTCAAGTAAGTTTTTTTTATAAAAGTTATATAAACACTTACACACACGTCAGTTTATAACTCTTCCTTTAGAAGACTCTTATATTAGAAGATTTATTTTGAAAAACTTCCTTTAAAAGATTTTACTTTAAAAACTATTTTAAAGTATATTTATACTACATAGTCACTTTGATGATTTTTATACATAAAATTAGTATGTGTTACTTACTAATTAAATTATGAATATACATATAGGGTAATCAACCTTATAAAAGCTATATTTAGTCACGAGATAAGGTAAGGGATATCATTTTCTTTCAAACTCTTAAATTTATTACGGTAAGGGGTTTCATTATTTTAATCATCATAAATGGATATCATTTTCTTTCTTACTTGTAAATGATACCATCTTTTTCATCTTCTATCACTTAAACTTACTACGGTAAAAAAGTATCTCATTTGTACCTCTAATATTATTTAACGATGAAAATTCTTGAATTAATAATTCATTAATATTCCCTTAATAGTTTGCACTTCATCTAATACCTTTGACAAGAACATTCCTATTAAATTTTTATCGTCATATTTGAACTATAAACTTATAGACTTTGAACTGTTGAACTGTGAACATTTATTTGGACTTTGAACATATGGACCTTGAACTTTTGAACTGTGAACATTTTGGACTAATTTCTTGTACCGTAAACCTTACCATTGAACTTCTTCCCTGTAGATCTTGGACATTACTCTTTGACTTGAACACTTTTTTTTCTATACATCATGTTGACAATTTGGACATTATTTGATTCTGGACAAAGTCAAATTTGTTAACTCCTCATGTTATTGTTTATCTTGTTTCTTCTGTTCATTATTTATAGCTCTGCTGTTATTTCAATCATCAAGTATCAAGTTGTTCAGAATATCTGTGGCCTGGGACACAGATGATATGTTAAATGCGATATAGGTTAAATGCGATATAGGATAAAGACGATATAATTGTTGGGTGTCTGGTGTCTTTGGTCGGATGACAAAGACACGTGATGAATGTTCTCTTTGGTCGGGGGCAAAGAAGAACTGTTGTTTGGCATGATCATGACCAGTGGTGTTTCAGATGATAAAAGTTGATGATGATTTTCTTAAAAAGAAAGGCTAGTAGACATCATGATCTACTTGATTATCTTAGTGGTGGTTATTTCGCTGCAGTGGAACTTTGTTTAAGAACTTAGCTGTTGTTGTTAATCTTGTTGTTTATATTATTCTATTAAGAACTCAACTGCAGCTGTTGATTTAAAACTTGTTATCTATTATATTCGATTCAGAACTCAACTGTTGAAGACTAAGAATAATTTATTTATTATTATCTTAGTCATGATATTCCTTACTGAGCTATTTGAGCTCATCCTTTCCTTTTTGTTTAATTGTTCAGGAAATGAGAGTATAGTAGGGACTAGCGAGGACGAAAGGGGAATGAAGTAGCGGTCCGAGATAGTTGATATAGTAGTCTTCATTGTATTGTAGAATAGTAATAATTGTGAAGACTTAGTTATGTATTAGTGAACAGTGTATTGTAATAATTTTGTTGTAGTCTTTTGACGACTCAAATTAGGTGGTGTGGGCCCGATTTGGCAGCGTCACATAAGTTTATACACATAAACAACAAACAAAATTTTTAACACAAATCCGTGCTAGGCCTCACTTTTTAATGGTGAGATGGGAGTCTGTGTTTGAATTTATTTTTTAAAATTGTGTTTGTAAACTTATTCTATTTTGACTGGCATAGCCTAACCTTAATTTTCATATCATACTTGCACTTTTGGCACATAAATTCGTGTAAGATTTTATTTTTTAATGGTGAAATGAGAGGTTGTGTTTGAATTTATATTTTAAAATTGTGTTTGTAAACTTAGGGAGCTGATAAATCTACAACAAAAAATAATATTTCCATAACAACCCTCTCACATGAACAATATATAAATAGGCCCTACATCCATGCGAAATGAGTTATTGTAAAAATATTATTTTTTGTTATAGATTTAACCATTTCCTAAACTTATTGTGTTTTGACTGGGATAGCCTAACTTTACTTTTCATATCATACTTGCACTTTTGGCACAAGCTATTTGGAATGTACGATGCTGTCTGAAAGAGATTATGTTCCTGAGAATAATGGTAAGACTATGGGACTTAATATCTTGACTATGGGACTCAATATCTTGAATAGTGGGATCCTTTGGATTTTTGCTATGCACGTCTCCAAGCTACTAGTTCTTGGAGTCTAATTGAACTATGATTGTTCGGGATAACTGATATTAAAATGATTTATATGTTGAAATTTAAAATAATTTATAAATTATTTTATATAATGATTTATAAATAAAAATATTTGACACTATTTTAATTTATAAAGTAAAAATAAAGTAAAAATAAAATATAAAAGTGTTTGGTTAAAATGATTTATAAATTAAAATAAGATGTAAAGACTACTAAAATATATACGGAAGAGTCTTTACATTTGGTCAAACTTACTTATTTTAAAATGACTTATAAGTTATTTTTTGAAAAGTATGAAATTGTTATTTTTCAAAAAGTACTTATAAGTCAATTTATAAGTTCTAAAATAAGTCACAGTCAAACACTAGAATAGTAAGAATCAACTTATAAGTTGTGGCCGAACATGCCCTAAAAGTACTGGAATGATATTATGTGCACAAATTATACACAAAATTATGCACAAAAAGTAAGACGCATGTATTTCATATCAATGAAAATATGTAAAACGTTCAATGGTAGGTCTTATGTTTGGACATAACTTTTGTGTATAGTTTGTGTTTATAACATTGCTTAAAGTATTTTTAAATTAAAATTAGTTTTTTTAGTGTTTCGTAGGTAAACACTTTTTTTGGTTGAGATTTGTGCTCCAAAATTATTTTGAAGAATAAAATTTGGGTTCATTTACAAGTACTAGAACATTTTAAAAAAAAATTACAACAAAAGTGCGTCTGAAAAATATTTACATAATTAAAACATTTTTTATATTTTATTTACATATTTATTGTATTTGGTATCCCTTTAATTTAGTTGAGTGTTTTAATGGGTTACTGATGTGGTAAATTAGTTTTTAAAATGGGGAACTGTTATCGATTTTTGTGCATAATGGGGCAATTTGAATTGCATGCCTTTCCTTCCTATTTGCCGTGTCTATATATTTCAATTGGAAACCCTTATTTCATAATTTGGAAACTTGGAAACCAAACTTATATTCTTCTGAGTTCAGTGTTCAGCCGTTTATCTTCTTTATCGCTGGTCATTTTCTTCTTCTCTTCTTCGTCGCCGTCGGTGGTCTTCTTCTTTGGTTGTCGTCGTTGTTGGTATTCATCTTTCTTATTGTCGTCGTTTTTTATTTCTTTCGAGTTGTTAAAGCATGGTTTCTACGAGGAAGATGGTTGGGTGGATGGATGAGAAGAAGAATGACGGGGAGAGTAAAAGAATTAGGGAGGATGATTCTTCTCCTTTTGTGAATAAAGATGGGAAGGGTGGTGTTGTGAAGTCCCTAAAACAGGGGAAGAAGGGAGTGGTCAAATCCACTGTTAAGGATAAGAAACCGAGGAGACATGTTTATAAGAAGCTTAAGCAATCGCTTGATTTGGAGTCTGATTTTGAAGAACCGCCAAACAAAGTTGCGAATGAAGTCGAAGATGATGTTTATAGCCGTAATATTATCCCCTGTCAAAAACATCTTAAGGCGTGTTTTTTTAATTATTTTTAAGAATTTGGAATACTTAATTGTTTTTGACTACTTGTGAATTTGTTTTGGGAATTGGTGTTGTCTTATTTGGTAACTGAGTAATGTATATTTGTTAAAATTGTTATGTAACCTCCAAGTGCAAGGTTGGTTACTATTATAGTCTGATTTGGTTACTAGTTACTTTTTGACAATACAGAGGTTGAAAAAATTATTTTTGAAAACCTGTTGATTATGTTTTTCTTACTAGTTTTGATATATTTGGATACTACTGATTGTGTAGATGTTGAAATGAATTTTGTTACACAATAGTTGTGTTGTGTTGATTGTTAGATTTTGATTTGGTTACTGTATATGTTATGTTAATGCAGATGCTCATTATTGTTTTTTAGTAATGCAGTTTTGATTTGGTTACTTTTTTTTAATGTGTTTGATTAATTTGGTTTAATTTGAGGTTGGGAATATTTTGCTTGTTTGTTTATGGTAATGTATTGTATTTGCAGATTTGGGATTTATATTACAAGGAGTGTCATCACAATTTCGCTGGGAAAATAATCTATTGGTCTAACATTGAAGTGCCCATTGTCATTATGAAGAAATTGACTTAAGATCAGTTGGAAAAGCTTAAAAAAACTTGTTTTGGGAATTTTGTAGATGTTGGGGAGCAAAAAATGTTTTCACAATTAATTCATCAGGCTTTGGTGAGAGAAGTTTATCAAAGGGACAAGGGGGAGATGTGGCTTTTGTTTGGTAAGAAAATGTTAAGATTTGGGTTACCATAATTTTGTTTAATTTTTGGTTTGAGTTGATAAGGAAATGAGGATATTTCTGAATTCAAGGGAATGGAAAATCAGTTGGTGGCTAGGTTTTTTGGAGATGAGGTTGTGACCCATACTAGTATAGAGATGGTATACTAGACTGTTGTATTTGAGGATGATGAGGAAGCTATCAGGATGTCTATTATATTCTTGGTTTTCAATTTCATATTTGTTATTGTTTCAGATAATCATGTTGATGAGGGATTGTTAAACTTTATCTCTTATGGCGACCTTGATAGTTATCCGTGGGGGAAATTTGCCTTTGAACAGACGAATAATTTTTATCCCTTGCTCTGAAGGGACACTAATTGAATATTTCAACTGATTTCTTTCTTTCATAGTTTCATTTTCAATTTTGAATCTTGTCACACTATTGTATGTTATGCTGTATAGAGTTCATAACTGACTAATAATTATTTATTGGATGTACTCACTCACTACCATTATAGCAAATTCGCCGTTGTTAATATTATTTTGTGATATGACAGAGTGCCTTGTCTAATGGGAAACCAACTAGAAGGACTAGTGGAACATCATCCGGAAGTCATAGTCCAGCTTTATTGTTGTGTGATCATTCTGGATTCTGATATACTTTGATTACTAATTTATTTACTATTTTGTTGGTCGACTGCTATGTAGTGTTATTGAAGTCCAATACAGTGCTCATTTGCTCTGTTTTGGCCTTATGCTCTTGTATTTTCTTAGAATCTGAGCTTCACTGTTTGTCATGTTAAGTTCCTTTGACATTTTGTATCGATCTAGGGAATGCCCTCTAGTATATGTATCTTTTTTCTTTTATATACGTTTAAATATAGAAAAAAAAATATGGAACAATTTATACGTACAATTTATACACAGTTGATATGTACAATTTATATTAGTAAATTTTAATTGATTTTTATTATCAATTATGAATGATGTATTTGATATGTCTCCCCTTTATGATATGTATTGTTACAAATTTAAATGATTGTGATTTGTGAGTAATTGGTCAATATTTTTTTATTTTGGGATAAATTAACAAGTTGTTGTCTTAAGTTGAACCCAAAACCATAATCCCCCCCCTCGCACACACCGTACGTGTGTGTGTGTGTGTGTGTGTGTGTGTGTGTGTGTGTGTATTCTCATTGTGGGTTGATGGCCTTCCAACTTTGATACATATAATTTCAATTATTATAATTTTATCTCATGCCACTTTATAATTGGAAAGACTAAAAGGTAATGAAGCTTTTTTGTAATATACATAATGAAGTTGTGATGTTTACGTCCATGATTGTGAATTGTCAAAATACAAGAATAATTTATTAACATGGCTAAAATTAAATGAATATGGTTGGTTGCTTTGGTAGACCGGACGCATAATTTGAAGAATTAGATAACACTTTCTCTCTCTACGTTGTCTTCATATCAAATTTGATTACGCTTAATCCATCTGAAAAAGATGTGGACAATTAAAAATTGGACCAGACAGACTACCTTAAAATGTCCTCGTTGAAAGCGCGCATATTTGTAAGTACCGAGGGGATCGCTTCTTGAGCAATAGTCGCTCAAATTCACCAATTCATCAGGTGGTGTATTTTGTTCAAAACATGTTTATAATTGGACTGGTGAAGTTCAAGTCGCAGAATGGGCATCATTGAGGAAACTGAACTGCCATACTTCACGGTGGTTGTTCAAATAATAATGTTTTGGTAATAAAAGTTTGATACAGAAAAAGTATACAAAATTATGTGAATAATAGTTAGTAGTTGTAATTATATATGATAGAACATTCACTAATTATAATTGATACATAATTTTTATCTATTTTTTTTGTCAGTGTAGCATTACTCATTTCTCGAAATAGTGACAACATCTTATTTTTTTTCTTTCTTTTTTTTCTTTCTTTTTTTTTTTTTGTAAAAAGGTAAAGAGAAATTTATTGTTGAAAATATCCCCTAATCTCCTTAACCTTAATGCGACATTCTTGATCTCCATAATTTAAACTGATAGAGTCTTTAATATATTCCATATTTTTCGTTTGAATTAGCAATCTAGCTTCGTGAAGCCTTTCAGCATACTCTGTCTCATCATCCATTGCCAATAGTTAATGTTCCCCATTCCTCCCTCTGCTATACTAGACATCGTTTCCTTTGAGCACGATAATTATCATATTTTTTGACAATTCTCCGAATACCGAATATGGTTTTACAAAACATGTTTATTGGGATTATATTAATTTAGGGCAACATTTTAATAGTCGTTGCAAAAAGTTGTATAAAATATGCCACAAAAAAAAAAATTATTGCCAATGAATCTGGTGCACATTATGCAATGAAATATAGCAACATAAACACTTTTGTTGCCCACGATGAGGAGAAATCAAGTGGCCAAAAATTTTGCGACAAATTTCTAACGATTATTTTTCCCGCCAATGAATTGGCAACGAAATTTTGCAACGACTTATGAATTTCATTGTAAAAAATGAAAGTCTTTCATAATGTGCAACGAAGGACGAAATTCGTTTCTAAACATACACTTTTAGCAACGACTTTATAAGTCGTTGCCTGAAAAATCGTTGCTAAAGCCCCATTTTTTTGTAGTGACATTTAAAGAATGGCATGAATGAGGGTGTTATATATAATTTTTAGAAGGACAATTATTGTATATATTATAAATTGAATGGTTTGCTATATGTTTTTCAAGTTTTCTTGTATGAAACCATTCCAACTCTTAAAGTTAGGGGTTTCTGTATTAATGAGAATACGTTAGAACTTAGATTATTTAGATGGAAGGAATTATGGAGGGCTCCCAAAACTGACCAGTTGAATGATTTAGTGTTTGGTTCTGGATAGGTACGTCGGTTACCAATAACATTATGGTTGGTTACCATTAACAATATATTTGGTTACTGATTTTAATTTATTTATTTTTCGTATACTATTTTGTTTTTTTTAATTGTTCAATGTTTTATAGATGCTATATTTGTTGTTATCACTATGTTTCAGTTGAGGATATAAATGCTTATTCTTACAGATGATGAGAAGGATCGTTTGGATTTGGGTGGTTTTCACTTTTTGCATGGACATGACGGTGGGTCTAATGTTGTTGATATGAAAGTGGATGAAACCAGTAAGGGTAAAGATTTGGGATTTTCACTTTCTGATGTCAAAAAGATTATCGATGCACGACTGAGGCCTTTAGAAAAGAAGGTGAATGAAGTTAAGGAAGAAATTGAGAATTTGGGGACTGATTTGAAGCTTGAATTACATGCTTTGCGTATCGATATTTGCAGGGACATAAGGAATATTATGAAAAATCATTTAAGTGGCAGCCCTAATGTTAGTGAAGGTGGGAATGAAGGTGATGATGGTTCGGAAGGCCGCAATAATGTTTATGAGTTCGATGATGATGATATACCTGTTGAGTCTCATGATGTAGGCAATGGTTCAGATGATGCCAACCAGTTTGATGGGAAAACTGCTAATGATGTTGGTGGTCTGGGTGGGGTTCACATTGATAGAGATGATGATAAGGTTAAACACTTTTGTTTGTTTTTTCTGTGTTATATGTTCTTGTTTTATTAATTATTTAGTGTTTTTTTATCTTTACATATTGGAAAGGACAATGACAAACTAACTTTTTATATTTTAAGTCAATCTTTTGGGAAAGCGATTGTTATTTTTACCCCTATTGAGGTTCATATTTTTTATAATTTTAGTTACCTTCATACATTGGATTGGCTACTTCTTCATAGTATTTCTGTAACTGCTCAGTCAGTTTGGAGTTTGTATTTGAACTTCTTATTGTATTTGTGTCCTGTTTTGTTAATGCATTAAAGAAGGGTAAAATTAAGGTAGAAAGCAGTTCGGATGATGTAGGCAATGGTTCAGATGATGCTAACCAGTTTGATGGAAAAACTGCTAATGATGTTAGTGGTATGGGTGGGGTTCACATTTGATGGAGATGATGACAAGGTTAAACACATTTGATTATTTTTTCTGTGTTATATGTTGTTGTTTTATTGATTATTTAGTGTTTTTTTATCTTTTCAGATTGGCAAGGACAATGACAAACCATCTTTTGATATTTTAAGTCAATCTTTTGGGAAATAGATTGTTGCTTTTACCCCTATTAAGGTTCGTGTTTTTTACAATTTTAGTTACCTTTATATATTAGATTGGTTACTTCTCCATAATATTTCTATTACTGCTTAGTCAGTTTGGAGTTTGTATTTGAAATTCTAATTGTATTTGTGATCTGTTTTGTTAATGCATTAAAGAGGGGTATAATCGAGGCAGAAAGTAGTTCGGTACTTGGTGCAATGATTTTAACTACTTAGGATATAGATCATTGTGTTTAAGTGGAGAGAAGTGCATCCAAACCTTGCAGTAGACTGGTTCGTGCTCCTGCGAATAGTGCGGCTTTGAGGAGTCCATATACGTCTAAATTTGGTTCTACTAATTTATCTTCCTCTGCTGTTGTTCCTATACAAATACGCAAAGGTCTTTCTGCATTTCCCAATGTTTGCATGGGTATGCCATCCAAATTTGAAGATGTATTGTTTGATCAATGGTTTAAGATTGACATAAATAACAAGAAAATGTATGTTATTTTTATAAATAATATGTTTTTTTTTAAATGGAATTTGTTTTATTTTTCTTATATGCTTTTATATTAAAGGACTAAAAAATTCTCTGGAGACAATGATAAGATTGAATCTGCGTTCAGATTTGGGTATGTCCCAATATCATATAAAATGTGGTTTTACAAATTAAAGATTCTTGGAGAGTGGCTTGACGATGATGTGAGTTTATTTATTTTTGAAATTCTGTTGTGTTACTTTTTATTTCTTTATAGTTTTTAGTAAAGTTATTTTGTTCAATGATATTGCAGAAAATAATTTATGGTTACTTCATTTAATTATTTTGGTTACTATATTTGACAGTGTTGGTTACCTTTATCAGAAAGTTTTAATTTTTGGCAATTGTTTATATCTTATGGATTTTGATTTATTTTTTGGTCCAGCATATCAACATTTCTTTTTACTACTTCCGAAAATTGGCTAGACACTCTGCCAATATTCAAATCAGGGTCACTTCTACAGATTGTTGGTTTCATGTGAAGTTGTTTGCTTTATATGGTCAATATTGTCAAAAAAATGCAGATACGACTCTACTGTCGGGGGAGGGTGATGTCGCTGAATACATTCGGGGATATTTGATGGATGTGAACACATCTTGGGTTGATGATGATTATGTTTTGTTTCCAATTCAGATGACAAATTCAAATCATTGGTTTATGTTGATTTTTGATGTGCATCATAGACTTCTAGTAGTTTACAAATTCTCTTCAACCTACCAGGACAGTCATGCGAACAGATATAATGGATGTTTATGAGCCTTATATTTCATTCTACCCATAATCTTGTCTAAGTGTGGGTTTTGAACGGGTAGGCCAGATATTGATTTTAATAGTGAACCATATCTTTAGAAGTTGGAACATGATATCATTGAACTTAAATTTGCAGAAGGGGTGCCTTAACAAATTGAGGGGTAAGGTTTATACTTTTTTTTCCCATTTCTTTAAAACTTCCATCTAGTATGATGTTTGGTTTGATTTGTTTTCTATTTTTCTTTGTTTTTGCAGTGATTGCGGTATGTTCACTGTTTGTTTTACCGAACATTTTCTTCACCAAAAGTTTGCTAAAATGCCTAATCCATTCCCCATTATCCAATACCAGAAGAAATTATGTGTTATCCTCTTCATGCATGCTAGGAAAAAGCTAATAGGGGGATACGATTCTGATACAGAATATCCAGACAGATTTGTCCCAGAAAAATAGTTTGGTTGTATATGCATTTTCCTTGTAAAGTTTATTTTAATCTTGGTTTTTTTTTTCCCGATATTCATAACCATTTGTTAAAGTTACTGAATTGTTACTGTTTGGTGAATGTTTATGTTAATGGAATTAAGTCTTTGATTGTATTACCAGTACTTTGTCCTTGTTTATTTGTTCATATTTGATGTTCTGGACTCGTTCCTTTAGAGGTAACCAAATGCGTATTAGTGAGTGACAAAACTTAAACATGTTGGTTACTATTTACCTTTTGATTTTTTTAACCAAATACGTATTAGCTCCTAGTTACTTATAAATAACCTTTTAAAAATTATATTATTTGGAATATGGTACAGCTGGTAGCCAAACATTCAAACAAAGTTAACCATTTTAGTTTTTATAGGTAACCAAATAGTCATTAAAAAATTTCAAAACAGTTACCAAATGTTCCATGTATTTTAGTTTTTGTGGGTAACCAAATACCCCTTTATGTAGCTGCTGGTTACTTGTAAATAACCTTTGAAAAATTATATTATTTGTAATATGTTACAGTTGATATCCAAACTTTCATACAGAGATAACTATTTTAGTTTTTATGGGTAATCAAACAATCATTAAAAATGATCAGAACAGTTACCAAATGTTCCATGTATTTGCTTTCTTTATCTTGCTAAATCATGATTGAATCAGAGAGTGGTCGTGTGGTTTTCCTCTTACTTAATGTAAGAAGAAAAGAATTCAAAATATTATTCAATATTGTGTAACACACTCTCGGTTACCTTACATCAATAAAAAAAATTACCATATATTTGTTTATTGGTTACTAACAATAAACAAGAATATTGTTTTTTAGTTACAATTTTTTTGATGATGTACTATATCAGATATTTTTTGTCGTAAAATTGGTGGATTATTGCAAAAAAAATTGTTGTGTCCTTTTTCTTGACACCTACTGCATTTGTTTTGAATTTTGTTTTCAAATCCATGTTTGTACTCCCTATCTTTGGTCTTCCAGCCGGTTTTTTTGTATTTGGTAGTTTTACACATATGTTTCTTATTTCTTTTGGCACATCCCAATTCTATTTGTCAACTAATGGCATGATGAAAGTTGAATACGTGTCTACCAAAGTTATTTTTGAGTAGTTTTTTGAGCAAAATTCATAACAGCTCAAATTCCTTTTGCTGATAACAGCAGCAGTGTGTCGACAAGGCATCTCATGGTACTTAAATTTATGGCATGTGCACGTCTTTTGTTCCATGTCCACAATAAACTGTTTGGTGACATTGTAAACAGTGAAAATCACTAGGTTTGATGTCTCAACCTACCACACAATTAAATGGTGTAGTTAGTATGTATAATTATTTAGTTTTTTTAATTCGGTAAAATGGCAGGCATATGTACCGTTGGTAACTTTTTCAGCATATACAAGTAACCAATAATGACTAATGCGGTTTCCATAAAATGCAAATGCAGTCTAAAAGTTGTATACAGGTAACCAATATACATGTATGTAATAATTTAAAACTAATATTACTGACCTTAAGTTTCTTTGATTTAATGATATTAGATTGTAGTCTTCTCTCAGCTATTGTGGAAAGGGTAGTGAATGTTAATATGATTGCTTGTTTGTTTGTGAAATACCATCTTTGAACCATACAACAGAGGCAATCAATCATTGATGTAATTGGAAGTTCCCTTGATTGCATTGTTGATAGATTTAGCTGTGTTTGAAGTCATTGTTGAGTGTCTGCTTACAATCCTATTGATCCTTGTGCACTTATCTAACTTAACCTCTTCCTCCAAATATGTCCTTATTCGAGCATCAATTGCATCTAGTTCAGCCATATGTATGTTGAATTGTTCAATAGTGTAAGCTCTACAAGCTCCGTTCTATGCTTTTTTGAGTTCTTCTCCTTTCTTTTTGAATCTGTTTTTTATATTTTTCAATACATGATATGTACATTAACCATGCATGACATCGAGTAACACAAAGTCCAGTCCCTGTATAATGGATTCATGTCTATCTGAAACAATGCATTGTCCTTCCCTAACTCCACAAGCTTTTCTCAAATGGACGAAAAACCATCTCTAAGACAATTCATTTTTATTGTCAACTATTGCAAAAGCAATCAGAATAATGTTTATGTTTGCATCCTGGGTGCTTGCTATGAGGAGTGTCCCCTCGTATGTTGATTGTATAAACGTGCCATCAATTACAATGATTGGGAAGCAATGATTCCATGCTTTAATGGATGCTCCCATAGCAAAGAATAGATACTTGAAATGGCCATTTATTTCCAAATCCAAGGCTGTGATTGAACCTAATATGAAATTTTATTAATGTCAATATAAATATATGGAGCAGTTAGTGGTCAAACTTGTAGTCGAGGTTTACGGACAAAAAGCCATTTTTATTATTTAAAAAATCATAGTCCAGTTGGTAGCCAAAACTTCATACATAGGTAATATATTCAGTTTTATTGGGTTACCAATAAATTATAAAACATTTATAAACAGTTTCCATGAGAATATCTGGATTTGTTTTCTTCAACATGTGTAACCATGATGGGATCATAAAGTAGTCGTGTGGATTGCCTCTTACTTTTTCCAATGCGTTCTCATTTGATCTCCATGCTTTTCGGTAAGATATTGACACATTATACTCTGTCATCATGTCTTCCACAATATCTATAGGTGTGTATATTTTTTTTCAGATTTGTTAATCTATGCATTATGCATTCACTAACCAACTCACTATTTGCTTGTCTTTGATCTCCCAGGAGTATGTCGGATGAACATGTGTGTATATCAATGAATTCTCTCACCTTGAACATACTGGTTTTCTGAAACATTGATGCTCTGAATTTCCATTTACAATTTTCATTATCTATGCATACTAGCATAAAGTCTCTACCACTTGTTCTTTTAATCTTGTGTTGTCAATTTTACCTAATTAAATGTAGTCTTATTGCTTGTGCTAGGATTTTTTTTTGTTTTTGTAAGTTTGATGTATTTTAACTTCATATTCCTTCGGATCTGATATGAGCTCATCAGATTGTTCTTCCGTGTATGCTCTGTCTTGTTGTCTGTCTTATACTCGATCAATAGCTTCGATGGCAATCTGATCAACATATTGTGTTCCAATTTGGGAATCTTGTGTTGCTAGTGGTACAAGTTATGAATTCCGTTATGCCGATCTGATTGGTGTTACGTTAATCCTATTTTCTTCTTCATTTCTCAAGTTTTGTAAGATTGTAGTGCCTCAATTGCTGCATACATTCTCTATAATTAGTGGAAACTTGTCATGTTCATTTGAGTTTTTACTGACTTCCATAAAGAATCTGAATGTTGCTTCATCTGACATACTTATCGGTGGAATGTTGCTTCTAATATGAAATTTGATTGACAATTTTGTTGTGTTAGTGTCTGGCCTTATTGCACTGCATACCAAGTTATGCATTTCAATGAATGAACAAGTTAATAGGACTAGTAGGCCGGTCACTTCAAAATTGAGGTATTGGTTATTGTCAGACCACGTTCCGTTGAAAGAAAGGACAACTGGAATCATATCCATTGTATGTCAACTGAAGCATTTAAAATAATACAATATTGTGAATGGTTACCAAATCAACTTTTTATAATAACCAAAACTATTCTAATTAGTAACCATAAATCCGAAACACATTTTTTGCATCCAGTTTATATTCAAATCACTGAGTATCATAACGTGGTGACCAATTGAAGACTGAACACTTAAAACTAAGTAACAAAACATTAATATGCAGGTAACACAACATTATATATTAAGAAAAAATATTCTAATTAGTAACCAAAAATCTAAAACACATTGTTTGCATCTAGTTTATAATTAAATCACTGAGTATCATGACGTGGTGACTAATTAAAGACTGAACAATTAAAACTAAGTAACCAAACACTGATATGTAGGTAACCAATTTATGATTGTGTAGTAACTATGGGTAAATTCATGAATTGAACCTTGAAAGACCCATACCAAATTTTTAGTCTATAATTCTACTTTATAAAAATATGGAATCCATCAATAAACAACTAATAATCCTTATATTACTTTTGTATATGTTACCAATTGAAAATCGAAAGGGGCTCTTTACACTAGTATACAAATCATTGTCCGATTCTTATTTACATTATTCAATTTCAATTTCTAGATTCAGATTATGGTTTACTTACCTTTGTATTTCTATTTCAGATTCGGTTCTCCTTCGACCTAATCGTGCATGTCGGTTTGGATGTACTATTTGTCGAATTCGGCTACTCCGTCTTCTTCTTTGTTCGTGATTTGCTATTTGCAGATTTTGATATATTCGAACTCCGGGTACTCCGTTGTTCTTGATCTTGAATGCTCTTTGGTTTGGTATATCCGAATTCGGCTACTTCGTGTTCTTCTTTGTGCGTGATTTGCTATTTATAGATTTCGATCTATTCGAACTTCGGCTACCCCGTTGTTCTTTATCTTGAATGCTCTTTGGTTTGGTATCTCCGACTTCTTCTTCTTCGATGTGTTTTGGTTGCTAGATCGTAAAGATTTAGTCACTGTGAATATGGCAGTTACTTCTCCTTGATTTCAAGTTTCCTTATTTTTTTTTTTAAACTGAATGATCTGATGTGTTCATTGTTTTGCACTATTTTTAAAATTATTTTATGGATGCACTAATATTGTAATTACTTTCTAAATGTCGTATACTAGTGTAAAGTCCCCTAAAATTTGTGCTTTAGAATGGTAATTAGGTATGCACAATGCCTAGGTAGGGCTTGGTAATTTCCTGGATTGAGCTAAGTAGTGAATCGGGTTGGACCTGGTTTGACCATCCTAGGTCTGAAGCCTGGTCAAACCATGTTGAGCTAGGCTAGACGTTTTTGCTAAAAGTTAGCCTAATTTAGGCCTTGTGGCAAAGCCTACGGGCAACAAAACAGATTTTCGGACTTTTCACGCTTGATTTCTATATATCTTTTTTCCCGCATTTTGATACTTTTAGTAAGTTATAATTTTATTATACCTTTAAGAATATAAAAGTAAAGTTCAAATATATTAACTCTTTAATATTTAGAAATTTAAAAAATATTTATTACATAAATTGATGAAAATTTGAAATACAAATAAATGTATAAATTGTAATTCAAATAAAAGTAATTATAAGAATCATGAATAAGTAATTCAAATAAATTGAAATACAAATGAATGAGTAATACAAATAAATGATATAAACACAAAATAAATATGTTAATGTATTTATAAAAAAATGTGTTCAAACTGTCTTATGGAGGGATTTTTTCAATGACTATTTTAATTCTTCTATGTCCGAATTGTACAAACTATTTTTACTTTAGACTTTATCTTGTCTTATTTGCAGATGGCACAAAAGAGATCTAGGAAGGGGGGGGGGGGGGGGGTTGAATAGATTCTCACTATAAAAAAAACCTTAATTCCGACGGAATATTCCGTCGAAAATTCAGTCGTGTATAACCTGGTCGGGAATAAGTCCGGTGGAAAGTTGATTGAAAATATATTTTCCTGTCGGACTTATTCCCAACGAAGGCTTTGTCGATCATAAGCTATTTATGAAGGAATTTAATTCTGACGGATAAGTACATTGGATACATAGTTGCCACGTGGCTCGCAGTAATTGGGTTAAGAATATAATATTTTCGACGGAATATTCCGTCGAGTAGAAGCTATTTTTGACGGACTTTAATTTCGACAATGAATTGCGTCAAAAATATAATGTCATGTGTCTCGAATGGGTTGGTGCAAGAATTATTATTTTCGACGAAAATACCTTATTCAGTCAGAAATAAAGTATTTTTAATTTTTTTTTTCAGTATCCAGGTTTTTACACCACATTTTGTACATGTACCTGTTTTCACGCTCAACAATTTTACATACATATAAACTTACTTACGCTATATAAACTAACATAATATACGATAACAATAATAACAACAGTAACGATAACACGATATAACAATACATAACTATTTTTAATCCTAATAAGAACACATACATATAAACTAACTACACGATGTACAATGTAGGTTAAACAATTACAATGACTAAAATAATGTATAAATATACGTTTTATGATTACAATAATGTACAATGTAACTACAACTAACAATATGTATAAGTATACCTACAACTATCTATGACTATATATCATCGCTGTGACGCCCCCAAATTCGGGTTCGTTGAACCACGGGTTCGGTGCTCACGATACAATCATTCTCACACATCTATCTACCCATTCATCATTAATCATAACGTTAATTACATTGTTCATAATACCAAACATGCATATAACCTAGGATAACTGAACCTTTAATACAAAATATAATATTAACACAAAAATTACAGTATCTTGCAAACTAAGCATTATTGCACTAACAACTAATCCTTGGCTTTTCCTTTACCCTTGTCCTTTGTAGTCCCTTCAGAAGACTCAGGCTTAGTTGAAATGTTTATTTTAACAAGGGTGAGCACTAATGGCTCATCAAGTATTTAAAATAATATATGGCATTATAATCATGCCTACAGTAAGCATTACTGAAAATTTTCAACAATTGAGAAACAGTTGAGTAATTATGCAAGGGCTTTTACGTTTGATTTGAAATCAAGGATTTTCATGCTGATGGTCAACTGACCGTGAACTTCATTAAGACTATTGACATTCACAAAGGCTGGCAATAATCAATGGTCATAAGACCTATACCGTTAAGATTATTAACAATTTATATGACAATCGATAATAATCAAAGATGTGTACTTTGGGGGATCAACCCATCGTACAAATACATTGTGCATAATATAAAACATCTAGCAACACAACCACGCCATATAGGAAATACATTTTAATCATAACATTTATCCCTTACTATAAAGGTTGTTCATTTCAGCTTTATCAGATACCGCCTCAGTACAATATGGTTTAGTGTAGCTTGAAGAATTTAGAATTCGAAATAACATGGCATTATTGGTCTAGCCGAACAAATGGCTGAGACTCACATGGCAAAATAATTCATGTATAGGGAACTTTAACTTTAAGTCACTTCAATAAATTTTTGAACAACGTTTGAAAATGCACAATAGTGCGAACATGGCATAATAGCTATTGAATGTTGAAATAACAAGTTCGAATAGGATACTTGCCTGATACGTTGACTAATTTGACTTTACCACGTTGACAGATATACGACCTACATATATACTCGTGTCGACCCACTAATTAGTTTTAAATCAATAACATCATCTCATTCATTTAAAAAGGTACACACTAGTCTAATACACTAGTTTTGTAGTACACTTAACACGTAACTATCTTCATTTAATCATACCTATTCCAGTTGTATCTACATAGCACATCATTATCTTTTAAATTACATAAGATGGTTGACTAATACATCTTAACGAATAATGCCTTGGTTCTCATATAATATACACGCGATAGTTGTACTCCAATTAATTTTTTTTATAACTTTAACCCCTTAGGCATTAACCACGTATGCAACACATAGGATCTTCATGGAAAATATATATTTTTTATTTTTTTTTTAAAAAAAAGAATAAATAAATAAATAATTTTATTTTTTTTGCTCAGCGGCGCGGCCGCGCTATAATTATACCCACATAGATTACACATAATGCCAAACATACCTTAACACCTATGTTGATTTTAACATCCATCTTAGCTTATTAAGTTCAAATCTTACAACTAAAAAGCTTTTAATTTCTTTTTTAAAACATTATGAATCCTTATGGATTTTACTATTTAATTTTTTTTAAATATAATACCCATTCTTAACCACAATCATCAAAATGTATACATGGTTCCTTTCATTATATTAAGTTAGGTTTTCCCTATAATCTCACATAATATGCATCATAGATTACACAATCATATAACACCTTAAAAGTCATTTTATTGTAACTATGTTTTAAAACTTAAGTTCTAGAAAGATTCTTATCTACCATAGTATACATGATACGCATATTCACACCCCAAATCATTTTCGAAGCTCATACATATGTTTTATGCATTTATGTATCTCAACATATAATCATATATATATATATATATATATATATATATATATATATATATATATATATATATATATATATATAGACAGCTTACAAAAGCATATCTTCAATTTTTAATATACAACAACCTTTAATTAAAGAAGTGCTAACCCACTTTATTACTTGGTTTCTTAGTCTCATAGATGCATTCATGGAATTCCTAAGTCACATAGAAATTCTTTACTTTTGGCAAAATCACATACCATATTCAGCTCTTCAAATCCATTCCTTTTATAAAACAAGATTTAATTCAAAATCTTTTAGTAAGTTATACCCAATGATGTCCAAATTTTTCCATCAAGGTTGCATAAATACAAATACATAACTTAAAACATACGCACCTTGATTCTTCAATCTTAGTGATTCCATTATCAATAAAACTTTTCATTGAGACTTTTAGTCCAACACATAGCATGTAATACATTAAATCACATATTAACACCATCTAGACACATAGAGTTCTCTAAAATAATTAATCCTTCACGACCCGCATCACACAACAAAGTTAAACCCCCACATAACAAGCATAACAATAAGGAACACATACCAATCTATGAACATAAAATCTAAGAATTTTGGGTTAAAGGAAGACTTTTAAACCTTTGCTTGGGTTGTTGAATGCTTCTGGTTGGGGCTGTTAAGAACTACAAAGGCTGCAACTCTTTTTCTCCTTCTATACAAGCCGGAAGTCCCTCTTTCTCTCCTTAAGCTAACATGGTGAATATGCTGAATACATGGACTAAGAATATGAGCTCGGCGTTAGAGAGCTACTCCTCCCTATTACCAGCTACTTTAGCCCTTAAAAGACTCCTACTCAGCCCTTAAAAGACACCCTAGCAAGCTAGTAAATCACTTCCATCAGAGATAACCGGTGCCTTGTCCCCTGCCCTACTTGTCCCACTTTAAAAGTCACATTTGAATCACACGTGACATATAACTTCATGGTTTGGACTGTTCAATTTGTGGGTTAAGAGTAGTAAGTTTTGGTTTCTTCCTTTGGGTCATACGAGGCTGCCAGTAAAGGCTAAAGGAAATACCAAATTTGTTTTGGGGAATTAATCATGAACTCAAATGTTGGGCTTACCCAACTCATTAAAATCTTGTATTAAAAATATAAAGCTACAACCAATTGGGTTGCACATAATTTACGTTTTGGGCTTTAATTTATTTATCACCCAAATCATACGTCATTACAATCTTTAAACCATTTCTTCATAATTTAATTAAATTAATCGTATGGATTTCCTTTATATATAAAAACACATATGTGTATGTGTATATATATATCCCTAAACAAAATAAATTCACAAAATTTTATTTTGTCAATTAAAATATTACATTGGAATTTCTTGGTCATTACAATCGCCCTATCGTCAGTGAGCTCGTCAGAAAGTGAAAGTAGTATGTACAAAAAGTAATCACATTTGATGTGATGTAGCATATACTTTGTAATCTTATTCATTTATTAATAAAAGAATTCATTTATTTAAGGGCATTTTCTTTATCTGTATTTAATTGTTGAATTAATTTTGATAAATCCATAGTTTTTTAGCAATGCTTTTAAAATCATGATGATGATCATGCTAATGAGATCTAAATTCTTGATAGCTCAAAACTAAAATGTTCTTAATCGTGGGATCACTAAAATGTGGATTAGTAAATTCAAATAGAATAGTACATACTATGCTTGTTCTTATGAAGATGATGATTGATCTCATAATCATTTGAGTGGAGACACTAAACAAAGTATGCAGGTGTTTATTAGAGAATAAGTTCATTGAACGTGACTCGCTAAAGGAATACCTAATGGAGTTTTACTTGCTTGTCAATAGGAGTTCCTTATGTTATAGTAGTACAAGTGATCTTTGGACTTGAGATCATCATAGTATCTTGTGTATGATGAGTTATGCTTTGACATATTTCTTAAGACCTTTAGAGTATATCAAAGGGTATGCTCATGTATAATAAGTTGTACATTAAGATAGGTGAATGGTCAATAAAGAATCTACCACTTCTGGTAAAAGAAGAGAATGTCCTATGTGATTCGATAAATGACAACTCAGTAGTCTTTGGCCAATGCAAAATGAAATTAGAAAGGATTTACTAATTTGTATTATTTAGAGTTGTGCATTTAAGAATCGAAATGCATATGATCAAATAAAATAAGATTTAACAGTAATTCCATGTCTTATATTTGATTGAGAGATTGTACAGTAGAAGGATTGAATTGTACGGTAACTATTCGAGAAAATGTTATTTTATGATCAAATGTTAAAATCTATATTATCTAAAAAGTCGTTAATCGCCAAGGGGACTTACCCTTATTGTGGAATGAATATTATTTATTTAAATAAATTAAATAGTTTAATTTATTTATATAAATAAGATTATAATGGTTTTAATTGATTTATTCTATAACTGGTTTAATATGAAGAACCTAAAGGGTCACACCGCAAAAGAAAAATATTTATTTAAGAAGTGAATGATACAATCGTAAAAAATAAATTAAGTATATTTAATTTATACTATAGTGATAGAATAAATTAAATAACTTAATATTTATTATTTAGTATTTTAAAAATAATAATTATAAATTAATAAGAGGATTATTATTATTATTATTATTATTATTATTATTATTATTATTATTATTATTATTATTATTTAGTTCCTAAATGGTTTAGGAATTAATTAATAAGAGTACTCTCATATTAGTTCCTAATTAGATTAAGAGTTTAATTAAAAACCATACTCCTAAAGAGTTTAGGAGGGTTGTCTATATCTATAACTAAGAGGAGTCTTATTATTGATTAGGGTTACATGTACTTTCATAAGATTTAGGAGAGTACTCATATATTCTCTACATGTAGGAGTTAAAAGAGAGAGAAAACTAAAGTTTGCCACCACCCACATTTTTAAAATTCATAATTTTCTTTGGTGGATCACATCTAAAGGCTACACACTTGGGTAGCTAACGTTGATCAAAGAAATATAATCGGTGGATTTGGAGAAGAATACGAAAGATTATAGTTGAACTCATACCCGTGAAAGCTTTGGTTCTACAAGGGTATAATTCTCTAACTTCTTCTCTGTTAATTATTAATTGCTCATAAAGGTCGATCCTGAATTATGGTTTGTAAAATTTTAAAATCTGATTTTACTATGTTTGCACTGTTTTTATGCAATATGATTGTATGTTCATGAATTTTTACAAACCACCAGTGACATCAAGAGTCGAACTTTATGTGAATTATTAATTGTTTAGATTTCATATATGTATGGGTATGTGTTTAGAATAATTTATTGGGCATTATATGTTGTTTAAAATCATTGGTTTTGAAAACAAGAAGCAAAAATCGAGTTTTGGATCAAAAAAATTGGACTGAATCGCAAAATTGCGATGTGCTACAGATCTGACGTACTGTGTCAGGTCACGATTGGGCATTATATATATGAGCATGTGCGCTAAAAAAGATAAGACAATTAATAACAAACCCCTCAAAGAAATTTATATGAAGTTGTAACGTTCAAAGATATTTGAAATATCGAACGTTACCTTCTAGCATGATAAAATAATAGAGTATCAAATAATCAATATACGTTTGTTGTGTCACACAAGGCTTATATTAATTATTTGATATGTTGTTTTTATTATATTTGATGTTTATAAAGAAATTGAACAATCCTATTTTGTTGTGTCACACAAGGACAATGCTTTTCTCTTCACTAATATGAAAATACTAGGTCAGATTTAACTTGGATAATTTTTATTCGGATGTGTCACACATGATCATAATAATCTAAGAGGTAAAATACAAGGAGTTACATGTTGATGTAATTGACAAAAGTTGTCTACCTATTTATTTATATATAGTTTGTTGTGTCACACAAGGCTATATTCATTTGAAATAGAATTCTTATTCTCACTAGCAAATCTTTAAGTAGATGTGTGGAACTGCATATTGAGGGTAATATAGTTTGATGAAAATAGTGGGAGATACCAATTTAAATAAAGACCTAATTTATTTTGGTAATTAATAAAATGAATGTATGTAAAATGTTGTCTATTTTCACATGCAAAATTTTATAAATGTTAAACTCACTATTATCACTACGTAGCATAGTTGATGTTAACAAACTGACCGGGCTGAATTATGTGGACTGGTTAAGAAATTTGAGAATAATTCTCACTATTGAAAAGATTTCTTATGTCCTAAATTCACCTATCCCTGTAACTGTTGCGGAAACAGCCTCTGAGGAAGAGATTTTTACTTTTAAGAAGTGGAAAGATGATGTAATAGTGGCTCAATGCATCATGCTCGCATGCATAAGTAATGAGCTTCAGTGCCAGCATGAGAAAATGGATGCTCCTACTATATTGCTGCACCTTAAAGATCTTTATGGTGAGGAAAGTAAGACTGCTAGATATTAGATATCTAAGGAGCTCTTCCGATTTCGGATGATCGAGGGCACTATCATTGAGACTCATGTCCTAAAGATGATCATTTTGATTGAACGACTTGGATGGTTAGGGTTCGTGATGGATAGGGAGTTGAGCCAATATTTGTTCTTGAAGTCACTCCCAGACACATTCTCACAATTTGTTGTGAACTTTCTCATGAATAAGTTAGATGTCAACTTGCCTGAGTTACTTAACATGTTGAAAACTGTAATGAACACGAATTTTCAAACTTTATTACAAATAAAATTAGAAATTTAATTTTCAATTAAATGAATTATTGTGTAATTAATTTAAACCCTATGTGTTGGTTAGATGATTTAACTACTTGGTAGGATTATGTGACTACATGTTAAATCAAATTAAAGGGAGATCCATTAATAGGTTGACTAAATTAGTGGATTAACCTAATGTTAATAATATCGATAAATCGACAAGATAAAATCTTAATTAAATATTCAATTAAATTTGAATATATGAAAAATCTAATATGATTATTTAAATTAATTAATACACTTATTAATTAAGGAAGGGAATAATAATAATAATAATAATAATAATAATAATAATAATAATAATAATAATAATAATAATAATAATAATAATAATAATAATAATAATAATAATAATAATAATAGACACCCAAATTTTGCACTTTTGTACTAACCCTGACAGGAAGGCAAAATCGTCACTTGACCCGACCTGCGAAAAGGAAGGTTGACCCCAACACAAAGCCACCCCAACGACTTACGGTAGAGGCCGCCACAACAAACAACGAGCATAAGGTTACTTGAGGCAAGGCAAGCAGCTGATCTAGAAGAACTTGATTTGATCACAAAAAACGACAAATGGCCACTACGCTCACGACGTTCGGGGGTCTCGAAATAATACAGCAGAAATTGACGATTCAAGGCTGCGTGGCACGGAAATCGAGAAAAGCCAGCTAGGCAGCCACAGATGCATCTGCGGCCACCGACAGAGGTGACTTTTGCACGGCTCGAGGACGGCACACGGCAGCCGAGGATTCGGCGCGGACGGCTGGCGAGCCCAGCCGCAGATGCACCTGCGGCTGCCTGCGGAAGGCTATAGATTGCCATTTCCACCCGAGAGTTGAAGAGAAGGAAAGGAAAAATAGATTTTAGAGAGAGAGAGAGCGCGGGAGGAGAGAGAAATGCTCGGTTCTTGGCTAGATTAGTGTCAAATATTCATCTTCTCTTGATAATTAGTTGAGTGTTCGTGTATCGTTGTCCGATTCGTGAAATAAGACGCTTCAATCGTCTTTTTGAAAGGTGAAAAAGGTGTGTTCTTGAGTTTCTTTTTGTTGTTTGCATGGTTATCATGTTGTTGTGATTGAGTTATTTGATGTAGTTTATTGTTATATACTGATAAAGGATCCGTGGATTAGGGATTGTTAGCGAGGGTTCCATCGGAATGTAACTCCTCCTAACGCCCCGATGACATCCGTACGGTGATATATCGTTCGTTGTAGTAACGAGTAGTCTGTAGTGATTGAGTTGTGATATTTGAGCTATGTAGTATGATAGCAATGTTTAATATTATTAGATTTGTATTAGTGTTGGTTGTGCAACGATTTGGGTGAATGTGAGCCTAGGGAGGAGATCCTCGTGGTCAAATCCCGAAGATGGACATTTTTGGATATATGTAATCATTAGATAGGATTTATGGTGGTGTAAATGTAATATTGGGCCTTAAGGCGATACCGAATCGGGATCGGGTTAAGGCCCCGTAATAATAAAGATATGTGATTGTGGTTGTTTGTGGTTGTTTGGGGTTGTCTGGATGGCTCACATGCCCATGGATAGCCCCGACACGTTTTGAATGCTTAATTTAATTTACGACACAAAATGATTTTCCAAAAATAAAGCAAATGATAAAGATTTTCTAAAAAGAATCAAATTAGGATATTAGATTCACGAGGTTGTAAAATTAAGAGTTTTGGCGAAGCTTTGATCCTTGTTTGACGAAAAGGCTACATTTGGTTTTTTTAAAATGTCATAAAAGATGTTTTCGGAAAAAATAAATAAAAGTTTTCATTAAACTTTGTGTATAGGGTTAAAGAGTTCTAGAAGTTGCCTTCATTTTATTTATATTAACTGTTAGAAGGCAATGTATAGTCTCGATTCCTATTTGACAAAAGTTTAAAACGGTTTGTTTTCTAAATTAACATCTAATAAAAAAACCTCAACGTTTTCGAAATTAAAATCAATCTTTCTTATAAAAAGCGAAGCCTCGTCATTTGGGTCAAAAGACGTCTAAACGCTTTCCTGACAAAACACATTTTGCCATATAAAATCAAAGCAACTTTATGCAAAAGAATACCACAAACATCCATTTAGGCACACACACACACGCGCGCGCACACACACATTTTAAGATTTAAAATGATAGGAAAACATCGAGATTGCGGTAACCGTGTTTCACGGAAGTCGGGGGGTGCCTAACACCTTCCCCTCGCTTAAGCAAGCCCCCGAACTCTATGAATCTCGGTTCGCGGACCAATTAAATCGGAGTCACATATGAGCCAGCGATTACGAAAACAAAATTCGGATGAGTTGGTACATCCATTTCAAATATACCAACTGGCGGCTCTGGTCAATTGGCTCATAAAGAAATCGATCTTTTAAAACCCGTCGACATTAAGCCGACCCTTTTCAAAATCACATTTAATTCAAAAGGCTAAAATTGGAAAGGGGTTTTTAATATTAAAAAACGAAACGGCGGAAATCCCGGCGTCGACAGATGGCGACTCCGCTGGGGACATTAGAGGGCTTAAGCCGCATTTTAAATCTTAATGTTTTCCTATCCTTTAAGAATCTAAAAAAATGTGTGTGTGTGTGTGTGTGTGTGTGTGCATTACTTGCGATTAATCTACCTTTTGTGCGTGTATGAATGGGTATGCGAGTTTTGTGATTGCTTTACGAATGCTTTACTTTAATGTCATCATTTACATACGGTGAGGTACGATGAATGTATGATGAATGTATGTTGAGCAGTTCCTCCTCCTGAGGCAAACCCGTCGGATGTGGATTACTGGACTCAAAGGGGCGCTCCCCGGCGAGGCTCAGGAAAAGCATCCACTCAGATCCAATCCAATTGAAAGGCCGGAGTTATTCCCGTCTAGTATGTTGCGAAGATCTGGGAACCTTCATGCCAAAAAGCCCGCGAGAGTAACTTAGGGTAGGTCAGCCTCAGATAAACCCGACGCGCGGAAAGTCTCTTCATACCCTTTTACGTTTCACACACGTAATGTCATACTTTAGACAAACATTTTGTACCTCCCGTTTTGTAAAAATAAAAATACTAACCTTTGTTTTACAGGGACAGCTTGGAGAGCATCATAATTGCACACTGTCATACCTTGGTTAAAATAAAGGGATACTAACCCTGTTTTGCAGGAAAAGATTACAAAACTCAAAAACACAAAAATATTTGCTTTAGCATGCATCCACCAGTGTCATTTCCCGGAACTAAACTTGGTTTGTTTATTCACAGGATTGCTCCCCAAACTCGTCTCCGATCCAAGAAAGCCCGAGAGTCAACTATCGAAATGGCTGAGAACCCTAATCCTGACCTGGCTCCCGTATCTCGGGAGGAGTTCAATACTGTGAGAAATCAAATGACAGAGCTGACCATGCTGCTCAAAGAACATTTTAAGCTAAAATTAGGGCAACAACCCGAGGACCCGCCAGGGCCATCATCTCAAGAGAACGAACTGACCCCAGAAACTCCAAAGGTTGAACCGCCAAAGCAAGTTATTATCATCCCAGAAGATGAGGTGGCCAACAGTGTTAGCAAGAAGTTAAAGCAGATGGAAGAGGCCATCAAAACTATAAAGGGGATCGGGTCGTATGACAGTGTTAACTACTCCGACTTATGCATCTTTCCGGGAACTAGATATCCCGAGAAGTTCAAAATCCCGGATTTTGAAAAGTATAACGGGTCGGGGGATCCTTACACGCATTTGAAAGTCTACATCGGAGAACTAGGGGCATATGCTGAGGACGAGTCGTTGATAATGCAGTTATTCCAGAAAAGCCTGACAGGGGAGGCTAGGACTTGGTACGCGAGACTGGATAATGCTAAAATTCACAATTGGGAGGAGTTGGCCCACGCCTTCTTAACGCAATACAGCTTTCAGTCCCAAATGGCCCCGGACCAATACCAGATGACAAAGATCAGGAAGCAGACTAATGAATCTTTCATAGAGTACGCTCAACGGTGGAGAAGGGTGGCGGCCCAAGTAAACCCACCCATGAACGAAACATAGATGGTAATGACCTTCATCGATATACAGGAGGCCCCTTATTATGAAATGATGATAGCTGGGATAGGGAAGCCTTTTGCGGAGATGATCAAACACGGGGAAATGGCAGAGATGGGGTTGAAGTCAGGAAAGATCCGAGACCTCACAGCCCTTGAAGCTGTTGCTGATCAGATACGAAGCGGGAACTATGGTAGTACGTCCCGGAGACTAGAGAAGAGAAATGAGGAGGATGTGTCCCTGGTCTTGCAAGGGCTATCTGGGGAAGCAATGAGTAGCCGTCCTGTCCGCATGCCAAGAAGCGAGCCCCCGCGACAGCCGACTTTCACCAATCAGAGGTCTGAGGGGCGAAGGAGATTTGAAAATGCCCGAGATAGGGAATTCACCCCGTTGGGAGATCCATTAGAGCAAATATTGGCCGTGTTAATCACCCAAAAGAAGATTACGGAGCTGGTACCGCCGACTGACCCAAAGGGGAGGAAGTATGACCCAAGCAAGAAATGTGCCTATCATTCCGGGTCCCCGGGGCATGACACTCAGGAATGCTGGGCGTTGAAACATAAGATACAGAACTTGATTGATAGGGGGGACATCGTAGTTGAACGACCAGATGTCAACGCCAACCATCTGCCACAATGCGAAACAGATGAGGTAAGCATGATTGGGTTAGTTAATATCGGGGTGGACCCCAATCGCAAATACATCCGAAAAGTCGAAGAATACCCCCCAATGAGCGAAACAAATGTCCTTGAATGGGAATGTCTAGAGGAGGTTAAGGTCATTAGGCAAGAATTGAAGTTGGTAAGGCATCAAATGAAGCAATTAGCAGACCTGGTAGTACACCAACATAATCTTACGAGGCAACTCTTCACCCACTTACTGAGAGACCAAAAGGAAGAAGAGGACAAACAAATTTCAAACCAGGATCCCTCCCAGGAAAACCAGCTGACTCAAGAAGATCAAAACAGACTGAAAGGGCAGGGAAATCAAAATAATAAAAATGCTAGACGATCCCGCCATTGGAGCCTTGATAACCGCTCAGACGAGTGTGAACCCTTGAAAGGGAAAGATCAAGCAGCATTCTCAAGAGATCGAAAGTTCACCCCTTTGAGCAAATCAAAAGCGGAAGTATTACATCTTCTGATCAGCCGGGGAAAGATTACGGAGTTGCTGCCACAAACTGACCCCAAGTCTAAAAGATACGATCCTACACAAATATGCCTCTATCATTCCAACTCACCAGGGCATGATACTGAAGAGTGTTGGGCGTTGTGGCACAAAATCCAAAATCTTATCGAAAGAGAAGAGCTAAAAATGGCAAGCGACATTGAGATCACCGCAATGGGAAACCTGAACACCAACGAACGGATTGTCGAGCCTCAGCGAACCATGAAATGGTAAATTCAAAGAACACGATTGCGAGTCCCAAAAAGGGTGGGGACGATCTTGGCTGCTTAATGTTATGTCTTGTTTTATTTTTCTATGCATTATTATGTTAAGATTTCAATCAAAAAAAAAAAAAAAAAAAAAAAAAGAAGCAATCTTGTGTGCTATTAAGAGTCTGAACTACGTAAGACTTGATCTCCTCTTCCTATAGGAGTACGTAGGCAGCCACTTTGGCGCGGTCTAATCCTTGCAAAATCCATAGAACCCTTCGATAGCTTCACAATTAACGATCAATGACTCAGGCGACCTATTCTCCTGTCAAACCATCAGAGTACATTTCCAACCTAATCAAATGCAAAGGATTCTTGGGTTCCCAGCATCTCATCAGCCCACCTGTCAAAGACACCACGAAGCGATGGCCTTGACGACCATTAAGTCTGGGGCAGTTTCGAAATCAATGACGACTCGACACTGGGGCATTCATCAACCATCCATGGAAGGGTAGTGCACGATTAGACATCTATGGTGCGATCCCGTCAGCTTACGACAACACCCTCAGAGCTATATGATCAATTGGTCTCTTCCAATCAGAGTCTTTTCAGAATATGATGACCCGCAGGTAAGGTACAACTTCTTCCATCTTTTTATTTCCTTCCAGTCTCCCTGTACATATATTAAGACTGCACATAGTTTAACTCTAACATTACTTTTGGAAAGAGAAAATTTTATTTTGACTTGTTAGGGATCGAATTAATTCTGACAAGCATCCGTGGAGCAGACGCATGAGTATGATTAGACGATTAAAACTGATCAACCTATTAAAACTGCACAAAGACCTGATTTCGAAGTGTCATTCGAAGCAGAATCCACCTCATAGGCAAGTCTGCACTTTGCGTTTGCGCCAACTTTCAGATGTGGGGTATAAAGCTATGACGATAATGAGGACAGTTGATGCGGAGTCGGAGAGTAAATAAAAGTGAATCAAATGCCTCGAATCGTGGCCTGAGTTATTCGAGTAATTAAGCCTGAGGGGTGTCTTCACACCTGGCGCCCTAAAGTCGTCTGATTTGGGAGTCGTCGGCCCAACACTCGTTACATGGGTAACTCAGAGCCTAAGAAAATGAGCATTACAGCTGCCGAGACCTGAGCAGATTCGAATCGTGGCACGGGTTATTCGAGTAATTAAGCCTGAGGGGTGTCTTCACACCTGGCGCCCTAAAGTCATCTGATTTGGAAGTCGCCGGCCCAACGCTCGCTACATGGGTAACTCAAGCCTAAGAAAACGAATCTTGCACAACGTCAGACGAGGAGTAAATGCGGTAAATCACTTAGCTTGTATCGAAGCGTGGCCTTTGTTACTCGAGCAAGTAAACCCGAAGGGGTGTCTTTACACCTAATGCCCTAAAGCCGTCTGGTTTGGGAATCATTGGTTCAAAACTCGTTAAATGGGTAACTCTGAATAGCCTAAGAAATCGAGACAAGTTAAGTGGACACAAGAAGGGAAATGCGGAGTCAAGGAGAAAAAATGTTCGACCAGAGAAAAGTAGAGGCTCATCTAAAGTCACGGAAAAGAAGGCCCTAAATGAAGGATGCATCGTACAGTGCACTTGCCATATGACGTAAATCCTGTGAAGAACGATATCAAGAATGAAGACGGAATACCTTTGATAAAGGAAGGTAGTTTTGAATTTAATCATACTCACGTATATTGTCCATGAATGCTTAAATGTTTTATTACGATTTCATAACTCGTCAAATGGAAAAAAAAAAAAAAAAAAAAAAAAAGAGAAGAAGTGAAATCGAGAGTGACTTAATGCATTCACAATTCATTCAATGTCAAATTAATCCACTCACGATTTACGAAAAAAGAGATCCATCTCGATGCCAAGTTTTTTTACGATAAGACGAAAACATCACAGACACGAGCCAAATTGCATGATCATGAGCATTCCATTTTATCTGCTCTACTGTTGAGATGTTTAGTAATATCGAAGTTAACCCCGCCGACCCGAACCGTCGAGCATTTAGCGTTTGTTACTTGTGCAGGATATGAATCGGTGTGGGTAACTTGGCATGACCAACGAAACGACTTCCCATACGAATCCTCGACAAGAACATGAGTAAAGGCTGGGGCATGTTGGAAATTACGGAAATGAAGGAAGCCCAGATTTGTATCAAACTCCTCCTCAACAAACTTTCCCCATGACCATCAATGGATTTTGACGAACTCGGTCTGATGCATGCTAACATTATCTCGATACTCAAGCGAGCATATGCAAGAGCGATATCATTCCTGACGTCAGAGCTAATCGATTAAAAGGCGAGGAAAGGGCAACATGGTCGTCGGTCATCGAAAAAAAGAAAAGCCAAGTGGACTGCCTCAATCAGATGAAAGTCAAGAACTATCAAAGCATACCACCAACGGACCAGGGGATCACCTAGATATCAACCCAGAATCTAGGCATAATCCTCTAGCATAAGAGGAATTCCCTGCACCCCAAATTCGAAGACATGACGATCTGTGAGCAGGATGAGGAGCCCTGGATAAGTCGATTGGGCATTCAAAACGACATATACAATTCCCCCAACCGAGAAATGATCAAGGGCATGCGATTCAACGAACCAACCTTGAAGTCCAGGAAATGTCCTCCCAAATAAGGCATGACACGACTGAGTGGTCAAAAAGAACGACACGTGAAAAAATTGTATCTTTTGACTAAACAGGGGTCATTTCCTTCCAAACATATCCATTGATCCATGCATAACATCTGTGCTCCATGTAAATAAAATGTAAATGAAAAGAAAATCATAGGTACGAGATTGTCGGTGTCACGAGTACCAGTGCCATTTATCGAAAGGACATGACAGTGGAAAACTTCCATGATCCAATGCGCCCAGAATCTATGAAACATCAAGGAGTAACAGAATGACTGTCTGAAGCACCTTCAACTAATCAACAAGGATGACAGCTCAAAAGCATGGCTATCAAGAGCGATCTACGAGGATGAACCCCAAGAATGACAGGTCAAACCAAAAGAAGTGCCTGGCAAAAGCGATTTACGAGGACGAATCCCAAGAAGGCCCCACAAACTAATTAGGTACGCTTTCCTTTTAAATTTCCTCAAGAATTATTGTGTACAATACAATGCGAGTCCATTTGGGACAATACACAGCGATTCCGGAGAAGAGACCCGACAATTACAAATTGACCCGTCAGTGAAAACCCCTGACCGTCCAAAATGACCCGTCAGTGAAAACCCCTGACCGTCCAAAATGACCCGTCAGAAACAATACCTGACCGTCCAAAATGACCCGTCAGTGAAAACCCCTGACCGTCCAAAATGACCCGTCAGAAACAATACCTGACCGTCCAAAATGACCAGTCAGTGAAAACCCCTGACCGTCCAAAATGACCAGTCAGTTAATACCTGACCGTCCAAAATGACCCGTCAGTGAAAACCCCTGACCGTCCAAAATGACCCGTCAGTGAAAACCCCTGACCGTCCAAAATGACCCCTCAGAAACAATACCTGACCGTCCAAAATGACCCGTCAGTGAAAACCCCTGACCGTCCAAAATGACCCGTCAGAAACAATACCTGACCGTCCAAAATGACCCGTCAGTGAAAACCCCTGACCGTCCAAAATGACCCGTCAGAAACAATACCTGACTGTCCAAAATGACCAGTCAGTGAAAACCCCTGACCGTCCAAAACGACCCGTCAGAAACAATACCTGACCGTCCAAAATGACCCGTCAGTGAAAACCCCTGACCGTCCAAAATGACCCGTCAGTGAAAACCCCTGACAGTCCAAAATGACCCGTCAGAAACAATACCTGACCGTCCAAAATGACCCGTCAGTGAAAACCCCTGACCGTCCAAAATGACTCGTCAGAAACAATACCTGACCGTCCAAAATGACCCATCAGAAATAATACCTGACCGTCCAAAATGACCCGTCAGAAACAATACCTGACCGTCCAAAAATGACCCGTCAGTAAAAACCCCTGACCGTCCAAAATGACCGGTCAGTGAAAACCCCTGACCGTCCAAAATGACCAGTCAGTGAAAACCCCTGACCGTCCAAACATGACCCGTCAGTGAAAATACCTGACCGTCCAAGCATGACCCGTCAGTGAAAATTCCTGACCGTCCAAAAATGACCCGTCAGTGCAAAGTCCTGACCGTCCAAAGCGACCCGTTGGAGAAAGATCCGACGATGAGAATGCGATGACCGTTGGAGAAAGATCCGAAGATGATTAAAACAGTCTCCTTGACGAATATGCTATGCAAGTCCATTTGAGGCAGTAACCGGTAATATTAGTGTTACATCATTAATATGTATATGTTGCATCAATGATATATATGTTGCATCATTAAATGTGTACTGTCGTCATCATGCATTGGGTGCCTACTTCTTTATCATGTTCATTTCACTTACCATTCCATAAACATGATAAAGAGGGGCAGCTGTAGACACCCAAATTTTGCACTTTTGTACTAACCCTGACAGGAGGGCAAATTCGTCACTTGACCCGACCTGCGAAAAGGAAGGTTGACCCCAACACAAAGTCACCCCAACGACTTACGGTCGAGGCCGCCACAACAAACAACGAGCATAAGGTTACTTGAGGCAAGGCAAGCAGCTGATCTAGAAGAACTTGATTTGATCACAAAAAACGACAAATGGCCACTACGCTCACGACGTTCGGGGGTCTCGAAATAATACAGCAGAAATTGACGATTCAAGGCTGCGTGGCACGGAAATCGAGAAAAGCCAGCTGGGCAGCTGCAGATGCATCTGCGGCCACCGACAGAGGTGACTTTTGCACGGCTCGAGGACGGCACACGGCAGCCGAGGATTCGGCGCGGACGGCTGGCGAGCCCAGCCGCAGATGCACCTGCGGCCAGCCGCAGTTGCACCTACGGCTGCCTGCGGAAGGCTATAGATTGCCATTTCCACCCGAGAGTTGAAGAGAAGGAAAGGAAAAATAGATTTTAGAGAGAGAGAGCGCGGGAGGAGAGAGAAGTGCTCGGTTCTTGGCTAGATTAGTGTCAAATATTCATCTTCTCTTGATAATTAGTTGAGTGTTCGTGTATCGTTGTCTGATTCGTGAAATAAGAAGCTTCAATCGTCTTTTTGCAAGGTGAAAAGGGTGTGTTCTTGAGTTTCTTTTTGTTGTTTGCATTGTTATCATGTTGTTGTGATTGGGTTATTTGATGTGGTTTATTGTTATATACTGATAAAGGATCCGTGGATTAGGGGTTGTTAGCGAGGGTTCCATCGGAACGTAACTCCTCCTAACGCCCCGATGACATCCGTACGGTGATATATCGTTCGTTGTAGTAACGAGTAGTTTGTAGTGATTGAGTTGTGATATTTGAGCTATGTAGTATGATAGCAATGTTTAATATTATTAGATTTGTATTAGTGTTGGTTGTGCAACGATTTGGGTGAATGTGAGCCTAGGGAGGAGATCCTCGTGGTCAAATCCCGAAGATGGACATTTTTGGATATATGTAATCATTAGATAGGATTTATGGTGGTGTAAATGTAATATTGGGCCTTAAGGCGATACCGAATCGGGATCGGGTTAAGGCCCCGTAATAATAAAGATATGTGATTGTGGTTGTTTGGGGTTGTCTGGATGGCTCACATGCCCATGGATAGCCCCGACACGTTTTGAATGCTTAATTTAATTTACGACACAAAATGATTTTCCAAAAATAAAGCAAATGATAAAGATTTTCTAAAAAGAATCAAATTAGGTTATTAGATTCACGAGGTTGTAAAATTAAGAGTTTTGGCGAAGCTTTGATCCTTGTTTGACGAAAAGGCTACATTTGTTTTTTTTTAAATGTCATAAAAGATGTTTTCGGAAAAAATAAATAAATGTTTTCATTAAACTTTGTGCATAGGGTTAAAGAGTTCTAGAAGTTGCCTTCATTTTATTTATATTAATTGTTAGAAGGTAATGTATAGTCTCGATTCCTATTTGACAAAAGTTTAAAACGGTTTGTTTTCTAAAATGACATCTAATAAAAAAACCTCAACGTTTTCGAAATTAAAATCAATATTTCTTATAAAAAGCGAAGCCTCGTCATTTGGGTCAAAAGACGTCTAAACGCTTTCCTGACAAAACACATTTTGCCATATAAAATCAAAGCAACTTTATGCAAAAGAACACCAAAAACATCCATTTAGGCACACACACACACACACACACGCGCACACACACATTTTAAGATTTAAAAAGATAGGAAAATATCGAGATTGCGGTAACCGTGTTTCACGGAAGTCGGGGGGTGCCTAACACCTTTCCCTCGCTTAAGCAAGCCCCCGAACTCTATGAATCTCGGTTCGCGGACCAATTAAATCGGAGTCACATATGAGCCAGCGATTACGAAAATAAAATTCGGATGAGTTGGTACATCCATTTCAAATATACCAACTGGCGGCTCTGGTCAATTGGCTCATAAAGAAATCGATCTTTTAAAACCCGTCGACATTAAGCCGACCCTTTTCAAAATCACATTTAATTCAAAAGGCTAAAATTGGAAAGGGGTTTTTAATATTAAAAAACGAAACGGCGGAAATCCCGGCGTCGACAATAATAATAATAATAATAATAATAATAATAATAATAATAATAATACCTTTCTTATTAATTTATAATTAGTATTTTCAAAATACTAAATAATAAATATTAAGCTATTTAATTTATTCTATCCCTATATTATAAATTAAATATACTTAATTCATTATTACAATTATGCCATTTACTTCTTAGATAATTATTATCCTTTTGCGGTGTGACCCTTTAGGTTCTCCATATTAAACCGATTATAGAATAAATTAATTAGAACTATTCTAATATTATTTATATAAATAAATTAAACTATTTAATTTATTTAAATAAATAATATTTATTCTATAATAAGGGTAAGCCCCCTTAGCGATTAATGACTTTTAAAATAATATAGATTTTAACATTTAATCACAAAAGAACCTATTCAACGAATAGTTACCGTACAATTCAATCATTTTACCTCACAATATCCCAATCAAATATAAGACATGGTAGAACTGTCAAGTCTTATTGTATTTTATTATATGCATTTCGATCCTCAAATGAATAACTCTAATTAATGTAAATTAGAAACTACTTTCTAATTTTCATTCTGTTTTGGCCAAGGACTACTGAGTTATCATTTATCGAACCCCATATGACATTATCTTCTTTTACTAGAAGTGGTAGATTATTTGTTGATCATTCACATATCTCTTTGTATGACTTATTATATCTGATTATACCCTTTGATCCACCCTAAAGGTTTTAAGGAATATGCCAAAATATAATTTATCATGCACAAGATACTATGATGATCTTAAGTCCAAGGATCACTTGTACTACTATCACAAAAGGAACTTTTATTGATAGGCAAGTAAGACTCTATTAGGTGTTCCTTGAGCGAGTCACGTTCAGTGAACTTATTCTCTAATAAGCACCTACATATTTGCTTTAGTGTCTCTACACAAATGATTATGAGATCAATCATCCTCTTCTAAGAGCAAGCATAGTATGTATTAATCTATCTGAATTCACTAATCCCCATTTTAGTGATCCCATGATTAAGAACAATTTTAGTTTTGAGTTATCTTGAATTTAGATCTCATTAGCATGATCATGATCATGATTTTAAAAGCATTGCTCAACAACTATGGGTTTAACACAATTAATATTATCTATTAAATATGGATTAAAAAAATTGTCTTCGTATAAATAAACTTTTATTAATAAATGAAAAAAATTATAAAGTACATGCTACATCATATCAAATATGATTGGCTTATGTACATACTACTTTCAATCTTCCACCTGCACTAAAGTCAATCGTAATGGTATCTAATACCCGTCTTCTCTAAGTGATGATCAAACTGCTTTTGAGTTAAAACTTTAGTAAATGGATCTGCCATGTTGTCAAAAGAGTCGACACACTCCAAGGTGACATCTCATTTTTCAATGATTTCTCTAATCATACGAAAGTGCTACAACAAATGTTTGGATTTTAGATGAGACCTAGGTTCCTTGGCGAATTAAACTCCTTTAATGCTAGAAACCATTATAAGTTCTGTAGTGAACTTATTAAACCAAACAATCATCTTTGCAACTTTACTTATAGTTATTTACTATGCCTTTGTCACTAAATCAACAACTATTTGCTGTTTGGAACTTTTCCAATTCACTGCACTACCGTTCAAGGTAATCAAATAACCTGAAACGGATATGCTGTTGTTTTGGTCAGTCTGAAAAAATTTGAGTCTACTAAGTTCTCTAATTTTATATCAGACCCATAATTAGAAACTTTTTTCTAATATTCTTCTCCAGAATTGAATTGATATTTGCTTATTATACATAAGTAATATCAGGTCTAGTACATATCAACAAATTATTGAACGTTCCTTGGGTCAAGCCAAGCATCCTTTACGATCTATCTTTATAGACCTTTATTCTGAATAGAATGTTAGGATGTTTCTCCCAAGTCCTTAAATGAGAAGTTTTTAGATAACCACATCTTTACTGATTGTAGCATCGGTATGTCATTCCTTATCAGTATTATATCATCACATAATACTAGGAATGTCACAGTGCTCCCACTAACCTTTGTACATACTTGGTTCATCATCGTCTTTGATAAAATCAAACTCCTTTGATTGTCTCATTAAAATGTATGTTCCATCTTTGAGAAATTTGCTTCAATCCATAATTAGATCGTTGTAGCTTTCATATTTAATTTACTCCATTTATATGGAGACAAATCCTCTTGCTTGTATCATACATACATCCTTTTGTATAGTAAACTACAACTGCAAGTAAAATTTGAATTGAAATATGCATTTTCATTAGTACAAAGTTTCATTTTAGTCAACTCATTGACCTTGTTTGAAATATTTTTACCACTAGTCAGGTCTTATAGGTTTCCACATTGCCATATGCTTTAGTCTTTCTCCAAAGACCCATTTTGAATTTTATAATCATCAGTTATTTCTCTTGAGTATCTAATACTCATACCTGATCGTATGTAACTGGATCATCATCCACTATGATGCGTACCTCGTCATCATCATCTATGATGAATCCATACCATTCAGGTATCTTCGGTACAAAATCAGATTTATGACTTGGTTGTGTACAATAGGTTTATCTACTTTTACAGATTCCTTCACTTAATCTATAGTATTTTGTGGTTCTTGAACTTCTTCAAGATCTATTTTACTCCACTAACCCTTTATGGAAAAACTCATTTTCCTAGAATGTGTTTCAATAAACACCTTTTAATTAGTTGGATTATAGAAGTGATATCCTAAACTTTCTTTAGGATGTCCCACAAGTTTATACTTATCAGATCTTGTCCTAAGCTTATCACCGTTAAACCTTTTGATATAAGCTAGACAATCCAAATCTTAACATATTTAAGACTTGGTTTCCTCCTTATCCATAACTTATATAAAGTCTTAGGGACATAATTTGAAGGTACCTTGTTTAGTAGATTTGCGACCGTTTCTAAGGTATAACCCTAGAAGGATACTAGAAGATTGGTATAACTCATCATAGATGATCACCGTGTCCATTGTGTGAGAATACCATTTTGTTTGAGATGATCTAGAAACTTATTACTTAAGTATTCCCTTTTCGTTCTAATCGAAGAACTTTAATACTTTTGGTTTTTAGTTTTTATACTTCACTTTTGAATTCTTTGAACGTTTCAAATGATTTGTATTTGTATTTCATCAAATACATATATCAAAATCTAGAATCGTCAGTGAAAGTAATGAATGTATACCCTCTTATTGTAAGTGTTGTTATAAGTCTCACACACTACTGTGTGTACCATCTCTAACAACTTTGCAACTCTCTTTCCATGTCCACTAAATGGAGATTTAGTCTTATTGTCCATGATACAAGATTCACAAGTTGTATTTGATTCATAATCAAAAGGCTCTAAAAGCCTATCTTTATACAACTTATTTAATCTTGTTTCATTAACATGACCGATTTAACAGTGTTGCATGAAGATATGATTCATATCATCTATTTGCCTTTAGTTTGTTCAATTTTAAAATATTTTCATGTAAGTCAAGTTTACAAAGTCCATCAAGTAATCAACATAGTAACATCTTACTAACTAAATAGACTTGCTCGTAAGCAATGCTAAACTGTAAGTTCCTATAATTAATGCAGCAACCTTTTGCTCCATTCCCCACGCACATGATTACTTATCTTTAGTTTAGCCTTCTACTTCTGCCTAGTCTCTGCAACGGCTAGCATATTTGAGACCACCAGCCGATATCTAATACACAAGTAGAACTTGACTTATAGAAAGTTCTATTTGATTATGAACAAATTTATATCTACAGTTGAAGCTTCACTAAGCTTCGTTTGCTTAGCTACTGTAAGACATTCCTTGTAGTTCCTCTTCTAGTTTTTCCAGCTTATTGCAATGAAAGCAAAC
Organism: Hedera helix; assembly: GCA_947179155.2. NCBI lineage: Eukaryota > Viridiplantae > Streptophyta > Magnoliopsida > Apiales > Araliaceae > Hedera > Hedera helix. The sequence goes on from OX359271.1 coordinate 10,721,057, forward strand.
TACTTTGCCATCGGGATCACTTTTATTTATGTCCTTCATTTAGCCTTTTTATTTCCTTCTATCTTTTCTGACTCCTTACAAACACCTTTTGCATCTTCTTTAACTTAGAAGATTAATTTACGAGTAATACCTGATTTTTCTTGGAAGGAAAGTGACTCTCAACAGTATTCAACATATTTAAGCAAATCAGGTAAACTAACGTCAAGCTTATTAATGTTAAAGTTCATAACAATTTGTGAAAGGGAGTAAGCGAGTGACTGCAAGATCGAATCTTGACTCAACTCTCCATCCTTGACAAAACCTAGTTGTCCTAATTGATCAATTGGATTAATCATCTTTAGGACACATGTCTTTACTGTAGTGTCATTGGTTATTATAGATCGGAAGAGCTCTTTAGATATCTTATATCTAGTTGACCTATTTTGGTCTCCATACAACTATTGAATGTGCAACAATATAGGTGCATCCATTTTCTCGTGTTGACACTGTAACTCGATACTTATGGATGCGAGCATTATGCATTAAGCCACATTTGCATCATCTTGCCATTTCTTAAAATAACAATATCTTCCTCATAGGCTTAGTCTGCAACGTTTATAGGGATAGACAAATTTAATGACATTTGCTAGTTTTCAGCATTGAGAAGTTTTCTCAAATTTGTTTAATGAATCCGGATAATTCGGTTTGATTATATTTTTAGCATATAATATGCTATGCAGTGTTAGTGAATTAAACATAGCAATATTCTTTAAGTGAATTATTAACAACATTAACATGTATTCATTTTATTAATTACCAAAATAAATTAGGTCTTTATTTAAAATGGTGTCTCCCACTATTTTCATCAAACTATATTACCCTCTTTATATAGTTCGGTAAATTTAATTAAAGATTTGCTAATGAGATAAGGATCCTATCAACATAAATATAGTCTTGTGTGTGCACACCAAATTATAGTTTATTCAATAGGTAGACAACTTCTTATCAATTACATCAACATGTAACTCCTTGTATTTTGCCTATTAGATTATTATGATCATGTGTGTGCACATCTAAATTAAAATTATCTAAGTTAAGTTTAACCTTACATTTCCATATAAGTAAAGAGAAAAATATTGTCCTTGTGTATACACAACAAAATAGTAATGTTCAATTCCTTTATAAGTATCAAATGTGGTAAAACAATATCTCAAATAATTGATATAAGCCTTGTGTGTGCACATCAAACGTATATTGATTATTTGATGCTCTATCGTTTTATCATGCTAGAAGACGACGTTTGATATTTTTACTAAATATCTTTGAACGTTACAACTTAATATTATGAGTAGTGGAATACATAAATTAGAACAATTCTAATTTTATTTAATTGAATTAAACTCCTTTTAATTCATTTTATAAATAATATTTATTCTACATCATGAAGGGTTTGTTAATATTAATTGTCTTATCTTGTTTAGCGCCCCCCCCCCCCCCCACACACACACATACACACACACACACACATATATATATATATATATATATAATACACGTCATATTATTTAACATGCGAAACACGTTTGGATAAGAATACTATATTTTACTTGGATTGATTATGAACTTTTATTCTAATTTGGTTCACTAGAGCCACCAAGTGTACCAAAAGGTCAAACCTATGGTGCAAGAATAAATTAAATTAAATATAACTATTACATTTAAATTTCAGTTTTATTACAAACGAGTCTTTATACGCTCTTTGTTTCTTTGCTCCAATTCTTCAAAATAATTTTAATGAATCATATTACAAAACTACTTATAATAAATAGAAACCTTGATCAACAATCGAGGGAAAATACATAAGAAGGAGATAGAATTTACATTAGAAAAAAAGAGGTACGCAGACCCCATTTATAAAACTCGTTCATTTATGCATTTAATTAAAATTAAATCCAACCATATTGGTCAATAATCCATAATTAATCCCATTTATTTATCATATATATCAATAAATAATATTCATTTAATGAATTAAATAAAATATTTCATATATGTATTGGTATCATTTAATGGACAATTAAAGTTGCATGAAATCTAATTTCATGTTTAAAATAAATATTTTATTTTAACATTTTAACTATAAATTATTTAAAAAATAAACTATTTATTTTTATTATTTTAAAATTATCCAAAATAAACTCTTTTATTTTTAAAATTTTAAAATCTACATAAAATTACCAAACTGTTTGGTTAATTAATATATATATATATATATAACAATCCGAAAAGTGCACTGTAATGCATTGCCGAAACAGTGAGCACCCTTGTCCCAAAAAGATTGTCGTGGGATATATATAAACCGAAACCTGAAACCGAAACCATGGCTGCGAGCTAAAATCTCAATAAACCGTGGGCTGATAGCTTTATAATACACACCAAAACCATGGCTGCTCTGGTAAACCGTGGACTGCTTTGTTCTTTCAACCATTCGGTAATCATTAACATGATTCAATTCAAGAATTATATCATACGCATATATATATACTCAGCATTCGGTTACCGAAGCACACCAAAAAAAAAAGAGGCGAAAAAAGTGTGTAATGTTGCTTTGATTCGGTAATCATCCGATAATCAATTTCGGTAATAAAAAATAATAATTTTATACAACAAATTATGCTCAATAAATTATTATAAATACATATTCATGCACATATGGAATCAAAACAATTAATAATTCACATAAAGCTTGGCTCTTGATGCCACTGTTGGTTTGTAAAAATTCATAAACATACAATCAAATTGCATAAAATAGCGGAAGTATGGTAAAATTAAATTTAAAAATTTACAAACCATAATCCAAGATCGACTTTTATGCACACCTATTAATTAATAAAAAAGAAGTTAGAGATATACAATTGTAGAACTCAAAACTTCAACTACAAGTTCTTTACGTTCTCCTTGAATTTCACCAATTAGATTTCAGTTATCAACGTTAGCCACCCAAGTGTTTGGCCTCTAGAGGTGATCCACCAAGGAATAATAATAATTCAAGAAGTGGGTGATGACAAATTCTAATTTTCTCTCTATAGAGAATATATGAGTACTCTCCCAAAACTTGTAGAAGTGTATGTGTGTAACCTTAATCCATAATAAGATTTCTCTTATTTATAGATTTGGTAAACCCTCCTAACACTTTTAGGAATATGATTTTTAATTAAACATTTAATCTAATTAGAAACTTAATTAATTTAATATAATAATTATAATTTTTAAACTATTTAGGAACTTAATTATCAATTATGAGAGTACTCCTATTAATTAATTCCTAAACTATTTAGGAACAAAATAATAATCATAATAGTAATAATAATAATAATAATAAGACCATTCTTATTAATTTATAATTAGTATTTCCAAAATACTAAATAATAAATATTAAGCTATTTAATTTATTATATCCCCATTTAATTTATTCTATCCCCATAGTATAAATTAAATATACTTAATTCATTATTACAATTATGTCATTTACTTCTCAAATAATTAATTTTTTTTTGCGGTGTGACCCTTTAGGTTCTCCATAATAAACCGGTTATAGAATAAATTAATTAGAACTATTCTAATCTTATTTATATAAATAAATTAAACTATTTAATTTATTTAAATAAATAATATTTATTCCATAATAAGGGTAAGTCCCCTTAGCGATTAACGACTTTTCAAATAATATAGATTTCAACATTTAATCACAAAAGAACATATTCAGCAAATAGTTACTGTACAATCCAATCATTCTAGCTCACAATGTCCCAATCAAATATAAGACATGGTATAACTGTCAAGTCTTATTATATTTGATTATATGCATTTCGATCCTCAAATGAATAACTCTAATTAATGTAAATTAGAAACTACTTTCTAATTTTCATTCTATTATGGCTAATGACTACTAAGTTATCATTTATTGAAGCGCGTAGGACATTCTCTTCTTTTACTAGAAGTGGTAGATTCTTTATTGATCATTCACCCATCTCCATGTATGATTTATGATATTCGATCATACCTTTTGATACACCCTAAAGGTTTTAAGGAACATGCCAAAATATAATTCATCATACACAAGATACTATAATGATCTCAAGTCCAAGGATCACTTGTACTAGTATCACAAAAGGAACTCCTATTGACAAGCAAGTAAGACTCTATTAGGTATTCCTTAAGCGAGTCACGTTCAGTGAACTTATTCTCTAATAAGCACCTACATACTTGGTTTAGTGTCTCTACATAAATGATTGTGAGATCAATTATCCTCTTCATAAGAACAAACATAGTATTTACTAATCTATCTGGATTCACTAATCCCCATTTTAGTGATCCCACGATTAGGAATAATTTTAGTTTTGAGCTATCTTGAATTTAGATCTCATTAGCATGATCATCATCATGATTCTAAAAGCATTGCTCAACAACTATGGGTTTATCACAATTAATATTATCTATTAAATATAGATAAAGAAAATCATTATAGGTTCTGTAGTAATGCCTCCAAAGTCATATGTCAGTCTATTGTAACTGTTTTGAATGTCAACTGTGTCAGTCTTCTCTAATTGTTGTGGCAGATTGTCTTTATGAAAAATAGTTGTTGGAGTTACGACTTGATTAGACCTTTCTTTTTTTTTGACAACACATTTTCAAAAGATCTTCAGGGTGAAGGTGTGTTGAGGAGGCTTTAAGACGTCCAATGGTAACTTCCTAGGTTACACTCTACGATTTGAGGGTTAGGGATCATAGAGTCGAGCTTTAGATATTTCACTCGACGATCTTCACCAACTCTACGTTTTTTGCTATCTGGAGTCATTCTACGATATGACTGTTTGGAATCATTTTACGATTTTTTCTTGTCCTTCTGCTCACTCTCTGAACTCCTAGTCCTTTGATTTTTGCTCAACGACTTAGCCATATGCTTAGTTTACTCTGCGATCTCATAGTAACTAGTACTCATCCCTTCAGATCCTTATCCGAATCTTTGATCTCTAATATGATATCTTGATCTGATTCATTTACCTGATTTGTGTCTAAACTCTTTTCTATTTTTCTGTCTGAACTCTTCTTTGCTCTCCTATCTGAACTCTTCTTTGTTCTTCTGTTTGAACTCTTCTTTGATTTTCTATCTGAGCTCTTCTTTGTTCTATAGTCGATGATTTTGGGGTCGTAGAGTTAAGTTTTAGGACTCTCACTTGACAATCATGGCTTGGTTTATGATCTTAGTTCTTCCTCCGTTCATTCTTCGAACTCCTGGTGCTTTGCTTTCTGCATTGATTAATTCTTTTTTGCTCTGTTATTCGAACTTATGTCTGATCTGTCTAATGTCTTCGAACTATGAACTTCAACTCCCTATTCTGTTACAAATTCTATCAAATGGATCAACCTATCATTATTTGATCCCAAAGTCATTTTTACAGTGGATCACAACACTTTTGATTATAAGGACTATACAAAATTTAACTTTGAAGTTTGGATCAACGTAACATTATTTGATCCCTAAGTCCTTGTGTTGTCTGATTTAAGTATTGACAATTACGCACAAGTATACGCAATCAACAAATAATATAGTAGTAAATAGGATGTCGAACCCACAGAGAATTAACTCTAATATTCTTCCGAATACCAATTTTATATCAATCCAATTCTATTAAAATAAGTGAAATTGTGATTTTGAACATTATTAACTTAAAATTAAAAATCAAGTTTACTAACAAGAAGTAATTGTTATATATTAAAAAACTTAAGACTATAATTTCCCCCATTGCATCACGATAACCTATTGACCCTATTTTCAATTAATTAATCCAAATGAGTTGTTAACTGAGATTACCAAACTATTTATTAACTTTTTTCAACAATTAACAAAAAGACTTACTCTAACTATTTTACTATATTTCTATGCAAGACAATTTACAATAAATTCATTAAGAACAAACTCTCAATAACGTTACATATGGCATATAGATATTTTAATCTTATGCACTATTATGTTATTCTTCCTAAAAAGAATCAACAAAGTCACACGTTATCATACCCAGATCTATTCTTAGATTTCCTTTTACAAATCAGTCCAAGATATCAAATTAATCGATGGCCGTACAATTAATAATTAAGCACAAGATATGATAAACAACCCAATTAAGATAGATAACGGAAAATAGGAGTGAATTAATTAATGCTACGCAAAGGGTTCCATCATAATCTTAAATAGAAAATTTAGTTCATCACCATATTGAAAACCATTGTCATAAAAATAAAGAACATTCAAAGTTTTAAAAACTAAAATTAAAGATAAGAAGAAGAAAGTCTATTGAATTCTCTAATCTCCTTAGCTTTCAATTTTGAACTTCTTTTATTCTTCAATTCAATCTTCTAGTCTCCAAGCTTGATCTCCAATTCGTGTTATCCTTTTCTTGAAAAGATCTAAGTCTTCTATTTATATCCTCCTTGGAAAATTAGGTTTAGCGAAGTCACAATCCAAATTGGACTAAAAAATTGCACAAAAAACACACCTAGCCCTACTGCACTTCCTACAAAATTAACATAAAAACAAGTAAAAATCAATTAACACACCTAAAGATAAGCAAAATTACTAAGAATAGAATATCGATTCGCAAGTATAAAACCCACTCATCACCTCGTTTAATGATTGTTCCTTTAAGTACTCTACAAGAATACTTGTTTTCAATTCTGATTACAAATACACATTAAGTTTTGTCGTCATAATTATCTTTACAACAGTGATCATTAAACCAAAATAGGTTCAAACATAAATATACACTAACATATTGTACTCGAGTCATTGCATATCCCTATAATCCCTATAGTAAATGCAAACATCCAAAGAATCCGGATTAAGTTACTCCTCTATTTATCTAATATCCTACCTAAAATAGAAAAAAGATTCTGAAGATATTAAACTAGCTTGGACAATTAGTAGATCACAAATTATTGCACCCAAAATAGAATAATTTTTGTAATTATTTTCCACCAGAGTAATAAATCAAGATTTGGAATATCATCATCGTTCATTAAACTTAGAAAATTGTTATGAGTATACAAACCAAGTTCATTTAAAGAAGTTCTTTTCGGAGTACCAGTTGAGCTCGAAATTCCCTTTGACCATAAATGAAATTGTGACCGTTGAGCTTGGTCACTTTCTTTTGGAGCGATTTATTCAAACAATGGCTATTGTGTCTATCGAATATGAAATTAATTACCTCTGGTTGTTAATAATTTGACATATGCACTTAGCCTTTTTGACAACATCAAATTTTGGCTCTACGATTTGATGGTCTAAAAGACAAAGGAGTTAGAATTGTTAACATGACGCCCAGTACAAGAAAATATCCCATCAACAACCAAATGTATCAGCGACCGAAGAATTCAGTCACTATTGGTATTATTAGTGACCATTTTCAGCGGCCGCAGTTGAATTTATTCGTTATTAGTAACAGCGACTGATTATCGATTGCTGATCGGTCGCTATTACAAATTTTCCCTCCTAAAAATTGTGTGCAGATGTTGGCGTGTGAATTTTTTGTGACAGGTTACTATCAGTGACCGTTTAGCGATCGCTGAAACTGCCACTTATATCCGTGACCGAATGCGATCGCTGAAAGTGGTCACTGATGGTAAAAAGCTGATTGTTTTAGTGATCTAATTCAGTTGCTAATAGTGGTCGCTGATGCTTTTAATATACATCAGATAATGCTAAGCAGAACACAGAAAGAAAAGAGAGGAGACAGAGGAGAAAAAAAGAAAGATAAAAGAGAAGGAGGAGGCTGCTCGCCGCTTGTCGTCCCCGTGCTAACCCTGTCATTTTCGGTAAACATCATCTTTCTTCTTTTCCTCTTTTTTTATCTTAATCCTTGAAAAAAAAATCACAATATAAAAGCAATGTTTGATTGTGTCTTTTAGTTTAATATTTGTGCATATTTGTTGATTTTTATATAATTTCAATTGGTAAAATTACTAGCGGTGATTGAAAATTTCGTTAATTGTAGGTCTCATCGGTGTCATGCCGTCTTGGGTAATTGAAAAGGCTAAGGAGGCTTGTGCTACTAAATCTGTAAGTTTAATTTAATTGATTTTTGCCCTTTTTTGAATTATGGAGTTGAATTGTTAGGAAATTGAGATGCCTTTAAGTCTGCTAGAGATATTTAATTAATTATTTATGAGTGTGATTCAAAATTAGTTTGATACTTACCACTCCAAAAATGACAATTTTAGTTGAGTTCTCAAAGTTTTTGGTATTATCAAAATTAAAAACTAAAATTTGTTATTTGAGATTTTTTTTTTATATGACTGAAATTTCCTTTTTATTTTGTCAATGACGAGAATTAAACAATTTATGCACATTAGACAAATTGTAAAAAATAAGAATTTGACAACTTTATATTTTGAATAATTAAATTAATTATATTAAAATAATTAAATTAATTTTACCGTTATAAATAATATAATATAGTTTGTATGTAGAATTAAGAATTAATTCTCATTTATGAGTTTCTTGTTGCATTAGTAATACTTCTTCAATTTTTATATATCCTGCTTTTTGGATCTTGCTGCTTTGATATCCTTCTAGAAGTGCACGTTTTTCCTCTGCTCCTTGAATTATGAAAGAAAAAATACAAATAATATAATATTCTATAATTTAAAATAAAAATAAAAATAGGAATAATTTAAAATAAAATAAAATAATATAATTTAAAATAAAATAAAATAATCTAAAATAAAATAAAATAATATAATTTGATTACACTGAAATAAAAAAATAAATAAAAAATATAATTTAATTAGACTGTTAGAATGAGGTTTCTGTCAATGAGATAATTTAAAATAATTTGATCATATTCAGCTTAAAAACTTGTTCAAAATTCACTTATTATGAGTGAATTTTGAATAGTCCCCAGTTTAGAACTGTTCTTGTATGTTAGGCTCCCACTTAGGTTGGTGTCAACGACTGAAGCAAATGTATCTGTTTGTTCTAAAGAAATTTTGATTTGTTTATCTTTTATTGTTCTCCGAGTGCATACTTAGACTGTACAAATTATAGTTCATTTTGTGTACTTGGAGACCGATGGGAGATGTTGCTGAAATTTCAATGAACAACATATGCATTTGTTTGAGTCATTGGCATTAGTGGGACGTCGCATACAAGAATGTGATAGAAGCCTGACCAATGTAATAAGGGTGGATGCATATTTATATATGAACTATATATGCATGAATTATACCTAAAGATAACATAGTTTAATACATTAATTATTGTCAAAATAGGTACCATAGTATAATGAATTTCTATTCATACCATAGTTAGATGAGACGATGAAAGTCAAGTGCCCAGATAGTTTCTACAACTGAATTTAGAACTGGTTACCAAGTGTTTCTGGATTACATGTATTGTCACCCGGAATGTGTCAATGGTCAGAACAAAATAAGATGCCCTTGCTTGAAGTGTAAAAATGCAAATTATATGGACAGAGACATGGTCAACTATCATTTACTTGTTTCTGGGTTCATGAGAAATTGCGAAGAATACTGGTAGGCACATGGGCAGAGAAGGTCAACTATTATTTACTTGTTTATGAGTTCATGAGGAATTACGAAGAATGCTGGTGGGCACATGGGCAGAGAAGAGATAGTGGTTACACATAAGTACATACTCCAGACAGTAGTACCAATAGTGTGAATGACATGGTACATGATATTGCAGACCCTGATTTTTATTGGGAATAAGACAAAGAACAACCTATGAATTCTGATGCCAAATCATTCTTTAAGTTGTTAGACAAGGGTAGTGAACCGTTGTGGCCTAGTTGCATTAAGCAAACCACATTGTCGGCAGTGGCTACGTTACTTAACATCAAGGCTGATCACAACATGAGCAATTGGTGTTTTGAGTCGCTATTGAAGGTCATTAAGAGTATGTTGCCAGACGATGAAAAGTTGCCCGATAACTACTACTTTTGTAAGAAAATGGTGAAGAAGTTGGGTCTTGGATACCAAATGATCGATGCATGTCCAAACAATTGCATGATGTTTTATAAGAAAAATGAACAGAAGACAAAGTGCATGTTGTGTAGTTATGAACGGTTCAAGCCTAATAAAAAGTGTGTGACTACAAAAAAGAAACATATACCTTTTAAGATTTTAAGGTATTTTTCAATTACACATCGGTTAAAAATATTATATGTAAGACCCCGACTTTTATGAAATACAAATTTAATTTTTATTTATATATTTTCTTCTGAAATGGTAAATAAATAAATTGACAAAAGTGAAAATTAAGAAATATTTTATCTTGTCGGAGAATATTCATTTTATTCGGGAATATTCGTTCTGTTGGAAAATATTCGATTCATACGACGGTGTCGAAATAACCAAATATTGGTGGATCCCCACAACGAATTATTATCGGATATAGAAAGCGACATACGTAACCTTTCTAAATAAATATAGTCAGTGGTACTATTACTTTTAACTGTTAAAATACCCAAAGGTAAAAGAATAGTAACATAAGGTATTACATAGTAACACACGGTATTGCACAGTAGCACACGGTATTGCACAGTGTTTCATATTATTCAACTACTAAAGTGGTTATTGTACTATATTGACTTTATTGAACCAATAATTGTCACATGCATAATAATTTATATTTTTGAGCTGATAATTGTCACAGTAGCATATGCACAGTAATTCACATTACTGAATCAATAATTGTCATTACACAGTAACCTGTTATTTTCTTATTTATTTTCAGCATTGTTGTTATCTCTTTTATGATGTTGATGAAGCTGTTGTATTCTATTATAAGTTAGTTTCTCTGCTTATCTAACTCAGAAAGCCAACTACACTGCATTTATAACAATTAGTCATAATAATGAATAATTGTGAATTATTGTTGAATAATTGAATTGATAAAGTTATTTATTTTTATATATAAAGTTAATTGATGTATATAAAGTTCGTTGTTTTATATATAAAGTAAATTGAATGGTATAGATTAAAGATGATCTTTAAATGAATGGTTTAGATTAAGAAAATCTTAAAAGCTGAAATGAGTGGTATGGATTAAACATTATCTTGAAATGTACGGTTTGGATTAAATTAGGAAATCTTGGTTTATGATAAGATTTTTGGCTATAAATAGAGGCCTTAACTTAAGGATTTTTCAGAAAAACTTCTTTGCTTATTCTTTCTTTCACTCTGCAAATATTTCTTTGTATAAGTTCTCTAAGTGTGCTAAAGTCATCTTGAGTATTTGTAAAGATCTGCAAGTGTATGAGTACTGACCAAGTAAGTTTTTTTATAAAAGTTATATAAGTAACCACACACATCACACGGTCTTTATAAATCTTCCTTTAGAAAACTCTTTCTTTAGAAGATTTATTTTGAAAAGCTTCCCTTAGAAGATTTATTTTGAAATATTATTTTCTTCAAAAACTGTATTGATGTATTCTACTTTATTCTATTAAATCACTTTTGATGATTTCATGCGAATTAGTATACATCATGAAATTATATATGGTAGTTACTAATTAAATTATAAAAATATAGGTTGATCAACTTCATATCCATTCACGTGTTAAGGTAACGGATACCATCTTTTTCATATTTCATTATTCAAACTTACTACGGTAAGGGATTATCATTCTTTGATTCTCGAAAATAATATCGTTTCTTTCTTACTCGTAAGATGTGTCATTTATTTCCATGTATTAATTTGTGGGAATAACCTGACTACGCAAACTACCGCATGTTTGGTGAATAACCTTTCGTATTCATTCCTTATTAATTTACGGGAATAACCTGACTATGCGGACTACCACATGTTTGGTGAATTACTCTTCGTATTCATTTCTTATTTGTTTCTTGTTGGTAAAGTTCCTTGAAATGATTATATATTCTTTAATAGTTTGCGTTTCATCTAATATCATTTCAATTGCACCTTCCTATTTTTCTAAATCTTTCCATTGAACCTTAGCCGTTATTCTGAATTGTGAATCTTGAATATCGTTCTTGAATTTGAGTCCGCATCATGTTGACAATTTGGACATTATTTGAATCCATACAAAGTAAAATCATAAACTTTCGATATTTATTGATCATCTTGTTTCTTCTGTTCATCATTTATATCACTGTTGTTATTCTAATCACCAAGAACCATGTTGTTGTGAATATCTGTGGCCTGGGGCACAAATGATAGGATAAATACGATATAATTGTTGTGTTTTTTAGGGCACAAAGAAGAACTGTTATTTGGTATTATTATGACCAAATGCTGAATACTGGTATAATCATGACAATTGGTGATATATTGAATATCTTTGGCCCATAGTGCAAAGATGAACTGTTGACTTGCATGATTATGATCACGAACTATGAATTTGTATCATCATGACCAGTGGTGTTTTAGATGATAAAAGTTGATGATATTTTTCTTAAAAAGAGAAGCGAGTAGACATCATAGTCTACATTAATTTTCTAATGGATTGCTCATTCCGCTGCTATCATTGATATGAACTTTATTCAAGAATTTAACTGCAGTTCTTGATATAAAGCTTATTGTCTATTATATTCAATTAAGAACTCAACTGTTGAAGGCTAATGATAATTTTTTGTTATTATCTTAGTCATGGTATTTTCTTACTGGGCTATTTGAGCTCACCCTTTCTTTTGTTCCATTATTTTTCAGAAAACGAGAGAATAGCTGGGTCTTGCAGGGAAATGGAGTGACGGTCTCAGAAATAGCTATTATTGTCTTCACATGTTGTATATAGTGTGGCAATAATAGTGAAGACTTAGTTGTGTATTATTGAGTTCTGTATTTTTGTTCTATGTACTGTTTGTATTAGAAATTGTGTATTTTATGGCATCTCAAATTGGGCTATGTATGCCTAGATTTGGGGGTGTCATATTGTACATGTCTTCAAGAATAGCCGAACATATGACTTGGTATGCGAGATCTCCAACTAAAGATGGGGAACTTAACCATCCCGCGGATAGGCAGGCTTGGAAAGATTTCAAATTAGCACATCATGGGTTTGCATCGGAACCCAGAAATGTTAGGCTTGGATTGTCCACTAATGGTTTTAACCCTTTCAGTCACTCAACTATTATGCACTCTTGATGGCCTGTGATTGTTACTCCGTACAACTTGCCTCACTGGATGTGTATGAAATAGCCATACTTGTTTATTTCAATCGTGATTCCTGGTCCCAAGAGTCTTAGAAAGAATTTAGATGTTTACTTGAAACCTCTTATAGAAAAGTTAAATATATTGTGGGAGGATGGACTACAAACTTGGGGTGTGTCCACAAAAGCAAATTTCAACCTTAGGGCAGCAGTTATGTGGACTATAAGTGACTTCCCTGGTTATGGTATGTTATCTGGATGGAGTACACACGGGAAGTTGGCTTGTCCATATTGTATGGAGCATACGAAGTCTCTTAATCTATTAAAAGGTTGAAAGCTAAGTTAGTTTGACTATAATCATTGTTTCCTGTCGGCAGTTCACCCATTTTGAAGAAATAGAGAAAACTTTCAGAAAGAAAAATTAGAGACTGATATGCCTGTATCGCGATTCTCGGGGATGAAGATGTGTGACCATGTAATGAGATTTCCTATCATCCCATTTGGTAAGATTGGTGCCTCAAACATAATCGATGGGTTTAGTGAATCTTATAATTAGGTTCGGAGAAGCATCTTTTGGAAACTGCTTTATTGGTCTACTAATTTGATTCGTCATAATCTAGGTGTGATGCATATTGAAAAGAATGTGTTCGACAATGTGGTTAACACCGTCATGAGTGATACGGGGAATACGAAAGATAATAATAAGGCACGGTTGGACATGAAAGATATTTGTAAGGGTCCTATATTAGAACTTTATGAATCTCCTAATGGTAAGATAGCCAAATCGCATGCAAGGTACACATTGTCCAAAAAGTAGGTTGAAGATGTGTGCACGTGGATTAAGTCTCTGAAACTACCATATGGATATGCGTCATATATTTCGAGAGGTGTTAAAAGTGATAAATTTCAACGGATGAAGAATCATGACTGCCATGTCTTCATGGAGAGACTCATGCCTATAGCATTTTGGGACTTGTTTGATAAACCAATATGGGATGCTTTTACTAATCTTAGTCGTTTCTTCAAAGCCACATGTTTAAAAACGTTAAATAAAAAAGGCATGTCGATACTTGAGAAGCTCATCATTGAGATCATGTGTAAGCTTGAAAAAATATTCCCACAAAGTTTTTTTTGACTCCATTGAGCATTTGCAAATCCATCAACCCTATGAAGCTCGTGTTGGTGGTCCAGTTCAATATAGATGGATGTACCCTTTCGAGAGGATGATGGAAAACCTTAAGAGGAAGGTGAAAAGTAGAGCGTACGTCGAATGGTCGATATGTGAGGCATACCAATTTCGATGAGATATCTACGTTTGTATTAGACTATTTTCCCGACGAAGTCTTAACAAAGGCCAATCGAGTCCCGAGACATGATGATGGGGGAAATGTTGAACTAAATGGTCGGCTTTCTGTATTTGGTCTACCGGGTCACGCTTATGGAAAAGGGATGTGCATATTCCTCTCTGAGCGAGAATTACATGTTACACATACTTACATTCTTCTCAATTGCGAGGAGATTGACGAATTTGTGAGGTATACATTTAAAACTAATATTTAACTTTATATCTTAACCTGCAATCTCATATATTTATATGTTAACGTTTATAATACATATATAGATCATACGATGATGAGTTAAAAATAAATCAAAACGGCATCACTGATACAGATATCCAACTCAGTCGTGATCAAAATTTTACACTTTGCCTAAAGAACAAAGTAAGTTAGTTACATTAATTAGGCTAATTAAGCACAACTTTTTACGTATTCATTTATGCATTCATTTAATTTAATAGAATTTATGAAATAATAATTCACAATTTATAAAATTATCGCAGGCTCTTAATGACGGAAAGATTCCTTCAAATGTACAAGTCCTAGCCATGGACCCAGATAGTGACCAAGTTAGCCACAATGGTTATAAAGTAAATGGCTGTGAATTTCATACAAAAACATATGCTCGTGGTAAAAGAACAACTAATATTGGAGTGTGTGTGTTCAAGGAGATTGTTATAATGAGCTTGGTCGTGCCTTTTATGGGGAGTTGGAGAAAATCATAGAGTTGTTGTACAAGGGTATTTATCGGGGTCAGATTAATTTGTTTATGTGTTGTTGGTTTGATTCAGAAAAAGGTTTAAGTGTCGATCGACATGGAATCGTCAATGTTGACCTCCATAGGTCCACGTATGGTAACGCACCATTTGTGTTGCCACCTCAAATACTACAAGTATACTATACTCCTAGTCCTATTAGGAAAGGGATAGATCGCCTTCAGATTGACAAGTTATAATTCATACTCCCGCGCGTAGTCGTGTCCAATTAGTAGAGGTGAAAGTCTACCAGGAGGAAATATTACATAAACTTCCTATAATAAATGTGGAAGACAACAATGAACTAAACCATTTAGAGGGTGGAGATGAACCTGAAGAATTGGATCCCAAGTTAGTACATGTGCCAGATGACGTTGATAATGAGGAGGAAGAGTTATTGATTGACACCGACACTAAATCTAAAGAAGATGATAGTTATGAATCTCCACATGATGTTGAAAATGATTCTGAATCAGACAGCGATTTTCATTAAACTATATGTTTAGTTTTACTTATATTACGTACACTTACATATATACATGTTCTTTATATTCTTGTCATGTTCATTTCATTAACAATTACATGTTATTATTGTCATTTTTATCATTTTATTTGTGTATGTATCACTACAAGAAAACAGGCCAATTCCAACGGAATATTCCGCCGTATATAAGGATATTCCGTCAAACTGAGGTTATTACCGACAGAAAATTCAGTCTTCAATTCGGACGGAAATAATCGCATCGGGATTAATTTCGTCGAGAATTCGGTCGGAACAAACTTATTTTCGACGGATTATTTTCCGTCGTTACTTCCGTCGGCATTAAATTAACTACGACGAAATATATTCCGTCGAGATTTATAATTTCGTCGGTCTTCCCCTTTCACCAGCGACGAAAACTTTCGTCGGAATAGTTTGAGTCCATCGAAATAATACTATTAATACCGACGCAATTTCCGTCAAAATTAAAATGTTCCGTCGAAAATGATGTTTTTAATATTTATGCAGATATACATTTAATGCCTGAATTCCGACGGAATTTCCGTCGAAAGTATATAATTCTGTCGGAAATAATAATTTTTTTTTAATGTGTTTTTTTGCTTTTTCAGTGCCAGGTTTTAAAACCACATTTTTGCACCTGCAAACCTGCTTTATCCCAACAACACAACAACAATCCATTCTTTATGTTCACACACATCATATAAATATAAACGACGACACATTATAAAATAAATTATCGTTTAAAAGTACAATACTTTACAAACTCAACAAAATTACGATGAATTAGAATCAATTAAGCTGAATTATAATTTATACAACTAAATGAAACTAGTTCTACCAGTTGTCTACAAACAATTGTTGCCCGGGGATCGACGGTTCTGCTGTGGTGTATGAAAACCATCGTCGTCACCCCCCCCCCCCCCCCCCCCGCGCTCGTGATTAACATCACCAGCATGCTCGGAATTGTCATCCTGTTAATACAATTACAAATATCAGTCATTAGTCCCTACTTGAGACAAAAATTCACAGTTAAATAATTATTACAGAATATACAACTTAAATTGAATAAAATACATGTGCAGTCGGGCGCTGAGTCAGCATCGGGCCAAAAGCCTCCAACAACAGGGTAGTCACCATCCGAATCACCTCGTCTCGTATCGCGGCGAACTGCTCCGGAGATATGCCCGTACTCTCGACATTGGTCCCTGATGCAAAATTCTGAGCAAGCTGGTGAATATGAGCACTGGTAGGTAGGCTCTACTTATAGAATATCGAATCCGTACGAAACGTCTCCGACACCGCCGCCATAACCCGTTGGAACAACGCGTCGTCCAAGCCAGCGCCCGTATGAGATTGTCCAACATGTCCTCTCGAACGCTGGCTAGACGAACCTGCAAAATTAAATATAACATTAAAAAAATATTGAATATCAATATAAATTTTAAATTAACGAGCAACATACTACAATAAATACCTCCGGACAATGTATATGCCGGTACCCTCGGCAGCCCCAACACTCGATATCTGCTCGTAGTGCTACTAGGGGGACCTTGAGACGCGACCCAAAGAGCCATCTCCTCATCCCTAGATAAGCTAATGTCAGACTGAGTGATGGTAGAATCTCCCCTAGCAGCCTGCAACTCAGCTACACGTTTGTCCCGAAGGCTCTGAAATCGGTCCTGCAATTTATTATGTATATGGTAATTTATTGACTCATTTTATTAAGTACATGATACTAATTATTACATAACTTTATAAAAACTCTTACCCGTATAGCTGCAGCTGCCTGTGACATAGTAAATTCCTTTGGCGTGTGGGCTCTATCCCAGAACTCGATCATGGTGGGAGGTAGTCCCAACTCACCGTTCATGACGTAACAAATAAATTTTTAATTTATCCTTTATTAGGTACATATTTTTATGAGAATATTAAAGTAAACTAAATATATACATACCGATTTCACTTCTTCAAATGACCTTGAACCCGTAGTGTGTACTACTCGGAGCTGGCTACGATTTTTCTTCATTTGTTCTGATTTTTTTTGAAGTCGTCAGCATCCCAATGAGTACACATGACCTCCCATGCTGCATCTGAGACAATATCGAGCTGATGGTCTTGAATAGTAGTCCCGGGCTGGTCTACAACTGCCCGGGCAGCCCTATGTCTCATCTCGTACAACCAGTCGGCATAGTTCTTCGCGACATGTGCAATAATAACACCGTCGACGGCTGCCTGAGAGATGCCCTCCTCATATCTAAAATAAATCTAAGAAAAAGAACTAACTTATCAGGGAAAAAGAGGGAATGTGTAAGTAATATGTACGTATACAGTTTAAATTATTTAAAATAACTTACATGAAATTCACGTAACACGGTATCCATGAATGAGGCATCATGCTACGCGTACTGCATAAATCGTATGCAGCCAATGGGGAGGTGTGTCAGACAGATGGCATGTAAAGTGGCCTTAGCCACATGATCCATAATACTACAATACAAAACAAAGAATGCAAAGTTATAACATATGTTTTACAAAATTAATTAATTCAATTTAACATAACGCTATTTTACACTTACTGTGCATAGTCGATATCTAGGCGGACAATATGCGCAACGGCTGGCGGACGGCCAAATAACCCGAGGTTCGTCCCTCGGGGACGTCGGCGAGTAATAGCTGTACCTAAAATTGAATAATTAAAGTTAATAAATCAATTCCCAAAATATTACCGTCAAATAGTAAGCAAAACAAATTAATATTTAAGAAAACCTACTACCTGACGATGATGACCCGCCATGGGTACCGTCAGAGGATCCTGCACGACCACCACCACGACGACCGCTACTAGTATCCCTAGCCATAAATATACTACTAAAATACAAAAATAATATGCAGTTAATTAATTTAATTACATAAAATATACTTCTTAAGTTTATATTTAATACGTCGTCAAACCCATTAGAATCAATTTCATAGTCATACTCGGATTCTGGCACGACTTCTTCATTATCAGTTTCGTCATCGTTATTATCGTCATCGTCAACCACGTCTTCCTCGACTTCGTCATTATCGGGTACGTCAATGACATCTACCAACACATCGTCGTTATGTAGGACTACCTGACTGGATTTGCTAACATCATCCTGTAATGGCTCTTTTGTCCCAGACATTTTACTATCATCAAATGAACGAGTCTTTGTTGTGACAATTGTATACCAGGGGCTTTTACAATTTACGACATTAGATATGTAATACACTTGAGTCGTTTGACTGGCTAATACGAATACGTCGGCAGAATGTAACTTTGACTTTATATTTACTGTGACGATTCTGTTACGATCAACTTGAACACCCTTCTCAGTATCAAACCAGCGACATTTAAATGTAACTACCTTTTTACCCCCGGGATAATTTAGCGTAATTACTTCCTCTAAACGTCCATAATAATTGGACTCCAAATCTTGGTAACAACTGCCCAACACGACAATACCAGAATTTACTGAAGTCGGTTCATTTATGTCATCGACCTAAAATCTATACCCATTGACGATACAGCCGGGAAATGAACTAATCAATTTGTAAGGTCCTTCCATGACATCTTTAAAACGCTCATTATTGTTGTCTTTTGCAACCTTTCTCTTAAACCACTATTGAAAATTTGTAGTTGTGAATGATTTGAACTGTACTGCATTTAAGCCCGGGTTTAAAGCACATGCTTCGTCTTCGAATGCACTGAAACAGTAATAACACGATTTAAGTGTAGGCTAGGATTTTTAAAATTTAATTTTTATAAATACTATGTACATACGTTATGTATGACGATAGTTCGGGCATATTTAGAAGCACATATGTAGATACAAGTTTCAAATCTTTTTCGCTTAAGTACTTCATCATCTCATGGCCAAATGGTTTAGCCGGATATGAAAATATAGCTAACTCATCAACACATGACTAGACTCCGACGACCTCATTTCAACTTAAACGATTGTGTTTCGTTGTGACAACATCCTCAAAATAGAATGAGCTGAAGTTGACAAGCTCTTCTTCCGTGTACCGTTCAGCAATAGAGCCCTCTACACGATCTTTATTTTTTACTTTCTGCTTTAAGCGACGCATGTACCTAAAATACAATAATTAAGTTCACAAAAATTACTAATATGAGTTATGAATATCATAAAAAAATAAATGTAGACTATAATACCTCTCAAACAGATACATCCATCGATATTGCACAGGTCCTCCATGCTTAAGTTCATATGGCAGATGAATAGGCAAATGCTCCATCGAGTCAAAAAACCCCGGAGGAAATATCATTTCTAACTTGCAAATTGTCAGCACTATATTTTTCTCCATCTGCTCCACATCAGTATACCTTATAACCGTTGAACATAAATCCCAAAAGAAATTTGAAAGTTCGGTTAAGGCATCTACAATTTTTCTGGGTAACATCTCGCGAAATGCAATTGGCATCAACTTATGCATGAATACATGACAATCATGACTTTTGAACCCAGTAATTTGCAACTGTTCAACCTTACTACAACGACATATATTATAAGCATATCCATTTGGGAGCTTCAACGCACTTATCCATTTGCAGATGTCTTCAACTTGTTGCTTGGTTAAACAGAATGGAGCTTTAGGTTTTGAGTTGTTAGGTCGAAGCCACAAATCTGGCCATATGTTAAGTGCCTCCAGATCTTTCCGTGGATTGTCGTTGTCTTTTGTTTTACCACTCGCATCTAGCACGGTGTAAAACAAATTATCAAATACATTCTTTTCTGTATGCATTACATCTATACAGTGACGGACTGAAAGCGTCTCCCAGTATGGCAACTAGAAGAACATAGACTAATGCGTCCAGTTATGAGTCTTGCCGTAACCTAGTTCTCTATATTTACTGTGCTCCTTCCCTGGCGGTGGAAATTTCAGATCGTTCAGCCAACCGAAAATCTCGCTGCCTGATATTCGACCGACAACCCTCTTTTTCTCTGTTTTTCTATTAAACTGTGTAGACATCTTTCTGTAACTGTAATCAACAGGCAAGAATCTACGAGCAATACCAAAGAAACTAATTTTTCGCCCATGTTTTAGATGTGTGCCTTGCACATCCCTCACACAAACTGGACATGACAACTTCCCGTGAGTCGACTACCCACTGATCATCCCAAGTGCCGGAAAATCAGTGATAGTCCACAACAATGCCGCCTTCATCAGAAAATTTTGCTTTTTCGATTTGTCATAAGTCTGCACCCCCGTCTCCCACAACATCTTAAGTTCATTGAATAACGACCTAAGATACACGTTTATGTCCTTTGCAGGACTCTTATTCCCCGGTATGAGTACAGTCAAGAACAGATACGGATCCTTCATGCACATTGACGGTGGAAGATTGTAAGCTACCATGATCACTGGCCACACAGAGTATGGTTGACTAAAATTATTAAATGGACAAAACCCATCTGTAGCCATGCCAAGCCTGACATTCCTACTTTCCTCAGCAAATTGAGGAAAATTTTCATCAAACTTCTTCCACTCATCTCCATCTGTGGGGTGAGACAACTGACCAGGCACGACGTCCCTTGTTTTATGCCAAGTCATATGCGCAGCAGTGTGGGTCGGCATGAATAGACGCTGAAGTCTCGACGCAAGAAGAAAGTACCTTAAGATTTTTTTAGGCACACACTTAGTTTTCCCCCCACATTTAGTTGTCTTGTAACGAGGTAGGTTGCAAATGTCACACTACAGTTTATCTATGTCAACCCCATAATATAACATGCAATCCTGCTCACAAGCATCAATCTTTGTATACCCCAAATTCAAACTTTTTACCATCTTTTTCACTTCATAATAATTTGAGGGTTGACTGTGACCCTTTGGTAAGAACTCGCTGATAAGCCTAAGCAACTCATTGAAAACTCTATCACTGCAGTCATGCTCATTCTTGAAGTGTAAGAGCTTCATCACTGCAGATAGCCTGGTGTGCTTATCATTTCCATCGTACAATGGGACAGCAGATTCAGATAGCATATTGTAAAAGGCTGTTGCTGTTTCCTTTAGTTCTTGATGACCAGTGATTGTGTACTTGGTACTTACAATGACTCAAATTACTTAATTAATATGTCGAAGCCGGGATTTTCGTTTCCGTTTTAATAATATTAAAGGCCCTTTCCAATTTTTAGCCTTTGGATTAAAATGTGATTCTTTTGAAAAGGGTCGGCTTAATGTCGACGGGGTTTCGAAAGGTCGTTTTTTAATGAGCCAATTGACCAGAGTCGCCAGTTGGTATATTTGAAAATGGATGTACCAACTCATCCGATTTTTATTTTTTCGTAATCGCTGGCTCATATGTGACTCCGAATTAATTGGTTTGTGAACCGAGATTCATAGAGTTCGGGGGCTTGCTTAAGCGAGGGGAAGGTGTTAGGCACTCCCCGACTTCCGTGAAATACGGTTACCGCAATCTCAATATTTTCCTATCCTCTTAAATCCTAAAATGTGGGTGTAGGCATATGTGTGCGTTTGTGCCTAAATGAATGTTTATCGTGAATTTTCGCATAAAAGTTGCTTTGATTTTATATGACAAACGTGTTTTATCGAGAAAGTGTTTAGACGTCTTTTGACCCAAATGACAAGACTTCGTTTTTTTATAATAAAGATTAATTTTAATCTCGAAAATGATGAGGGTTTTTTATTAGATGTCTTTAAAAAAACAATAGTTTTTAAACTTTTGTCAAATAGGAATCGAGACTATACATTGCCTTCTAACAGTAAATTCAAATAAAATGAAGGCAACTTCTAGAACTCTTTAACCCTATGCACAAAGTTTAATGAAAACATTTATTTATTTTTTCGGAAAAAATATTTTTATGACATTTCAAAACCAAATGGAGCCTTTTCGTCAAACAATGATCAAAGTTTCGCCAAAATTCTTAATTTTAAAACCTCGTGAATCTAATATCCTAAATTGATCATTTTTAGAAAATCTTCATCGTTTGCCTTATTTTGGAAAACCGTTTCTCGTGTCGTAAATCAAACAAACATTCAAAACGTGTCGGGGCTATCCATGGGCATGTGAGCCATCTAAATAACCCCAAACACCCACAATCACAAAATTTATTATTACGAGGCCTTAACCCGATCACGATTTGGTATCGCTTTAAGGCCCGATATTACATATATACAACCATGAATCCTATCTAATGATTAAATACACCGACAAATGTCCATCATCGGGATTTGATCACGAGGATCTCCTCCCTAGGCTCACACTTACCCAAATCGTTGCACAACCAATACTACGGCAAATCTAACAATACTAAACTCGTTACGGTGCTATATGATCAAAAAAATCCCAATGCCAATATTACAAACTATCCATGAACGCAACGAACTACATCTCAACGTACGGATGTCATTGGGATATCAGGACGAAGTTACATTCCGACGGAACCCTCGCTAATCATCCCTAATCCACGGATCCTCAATGACATCACAACATACTATGTTAAACAAATCAAAACACAAAATTACAATAACAACATAAGCAAAAGATTTAAAGAAAACGCCCCATTTCACCTTGCAATACACCGATAAAAGCTTTATATTCCAAGATTTGAGCAAAACCCACAAGCAAACCTAACTATTTTGAACAACAATCAACAATTTATCACTCAATATAACTTCACCCGAGCCTCTCTCTCTTCCTCTCACATTTTTCTCTCTCTAAAACTCACTAACTCTCCTCCTTTTTTTTCTTCTCGGGTGGAAATGGCCGCTGTATAGTGCTCCGCAGGCAGCCGCAGGTGTATCTGCAGCTGGCCGCAGGTACATCTGTGGCTGGGCCTGCTAGCCACCCGCGCCGAATCCTCGGCTGCCTGGTTGTCTCCTCGAGCCGCGCACTGTCCCCTTTGTCGGTGGCCGCAGTAGCATCCGCGGCTGTCCGGCTTGCTTTTTTCGATTTCCGTGCCACGCGGTCTTAAATTGCCAATTTCTGCCGTATTATTTTGGAAGGCTGTTACCTGACGTATAAATTGCTCTTTTTGCTTGGCTTCCAGGGGGGCGCTGCCTCCTTCCACCCCCGAACATCGTAAGCGTAGTGGTCATTTGCCGTCTTCAGTGACCGAATCGGGTTCAGTCTGAATCTACTGCATATCTTGCCTCAGATGACTTGACGCTCGTTGTTCATTTGACGGCTTTGATCGTAAGCCGTTGTGGTGACTTCGGGTTGGGGTCCACCTTCCCTGCTCGTGTGTTGGGTTAAATGAAGATTTTGCCCTCCTGTCAAGTTCAGTACACAAGTGCAAAATTTGGGTGTCTACAGCTGCCCTTCTTTATCATGTTTATGGAATGGTATATGAAATGAACATGATAAAGAAGTAGGCACCCGATGCATGAAAATGTCAATATATATTTAACGATAATGCAGATACGTTAAGATGATGCGATGTCACATTCAATATGTTCATGTAGAGGTTAGCTCCGAAGTTACTAATGAACACCGCCCGGGCCTCTCCTCTCCGCGGGTTATTTTTGAAAGGTCAGGTATCGTCTCTGATTAGTCGTTTTTGAATTGGTCAGGTATTGTTTCTGACGGATCAGTTTTTTGAATCGATTAGGTATTGTTACTGACGGATCGTTTTTGAATTGGTCAGGTATTGTTTCTGACGGATCTTTTTGAATGGTCATCTATTGTTTCTGACGGATCGTTTTTGAATTGGTCAAGTATTGTTTCTGACGGGTCGGTTTTTTTGAATCGGTCAGGTATTATTTCTGACGGGTCAGTTATTTTGAATCGGTCAGGTATTGTTTCTGACGGATCATTTTTGAATTGGTCAGGTATTGTTTCTGACAGATCGTTTTTGAATTGGTCAGGTATTGTTTCTGAGATCGTTTTCGAATTGGTCAGGTATATTTCTGACGGGTCGGTTTTTTTGAATCGGTCAGGTATTGTTTCTGACGGATCGTTTTTGAATTGGTCATCCTGTTCTAAAATCTTGTATCTTAAAATGTGACAAGTTACTTGTTGACTCGGGGTAAGCCGCAGGTGCATCTGCGGCCAGCCGCAGATGCATCTGCGGCTAGGATCAGCACCATTTCAGATCGCGACCCACCACGATCGGTCACTTTCTTTGTCTTTTCCTTCTCTCGTTTAAAATTCTCCTCGTCCCCCACCCGGCTTTTTCGTCTTTTGGACACTTTTTGGCAAAATCTGCTCCGATTAAATCAGTATACGCACTTTGGGTAACATTTTAACTCCTTTTTCTTTGATTATCGCTTTCTTTTGGCTATGTATTTTCTTGTTTAAATGTTTTAATTCTAGGAATGCATGCCTATATGAGATATTTGTGTTGAACGTAACATATATAAACAATGGGTCTTGCAGACATGTTTTATTTGCTTTAAAAAAAATCATTGTTTTAGTCATTTCATGCTCATGTTGCACCATTTTCACTAGCATTTGGGATTTGTTGGTTTCCTGACTTGATTAAACATGCCTGATCGTGCATGGGATGTCCATTTTACAAATGAAACTCTGTCGAAATTTCGGGAAATCTAGCGCACCCTTATAGACTAATTTAAGCATTTTCAATCTCATAAACATGTCATGCTGCCCTATGATTTCTAGCAATATGCAATAAGATTTTTTAAAGATAACGGGCTAAGAATGTACCTCCTTTTCGTGATGCCGTTTCAGTCATGGATCCTGATGCTCCCAGTGGCTCCATAGTGCCCCGAGTTGCCGGTGTCCGTCGTCGTAGGCCGGCCACCTCAGCTCCAGCTCCAGTCCTGACCCGTCATTCCCGTAGACTAACGGAGTCTGTTATTCGCCCCGTTCAGCCTGATGTTGATGAGGACGTCCCAGCTGAGGCAGAGATGGGTCCTTCGGGCACAGCGGCTCCTCCCCCCACACGTCGGACCTTGCCAAGGGCCCGTGCCAGGATACCGGATCTGCTCGGTCCTGATCTCAGCAGTCACCCCTCAGCCTACCTTGCGGCTAATGAGGTATATACGTCGTTTAAGTTCATTCAAATCCGTATGGTTACCATACCTGACTTTTGATGGCTGTCACATGTTCCTGAGTTTACCCAATCTCGGGGCAACTGGTTCAGCATCTACACTCTCTACCATGCGCTGCATTCCGACTACAGGGGGATGGTAGATTCTTGGGGTTTCAGACATTTCTTCACTATCGCCCATCGCCGGTGTCCGTGGGGCTATATGAGGGCCTTATCTGAGCGCTGGTTCCACCAGACACAGTCGCTTCATCTTCTGGACTGTGAGCTGCTGTTAACCCCTCTAGACTGGCGTTATATCATCGGGGTGGAGTTCTCTGGACCTCGGGTCCCTCTGGAGTCGGACATCACCCCCACAGCTGTTCGATCCTTGTTGGGGTACTCTCCCCAAGATAAGGTCTTTAAGGCCCGCAACATTCGATCGGGAGCCTTGGCTGTGGATGTTAATAGAGGGGTCCTCTCCAAGCCATTCCCTGAGGACCGGACTGCTCGTGACTTTCTGCTCTGAAGCTTATTTTTGACCATTATGAGGGGCTGTTTTCTGGGGAACAACTCCTCGACTATTCATTTCAGTATTGTTGGAGCTACCCGGGAGGTTGACCGGATCAAGGATTATGATTGGGGTTCCTTCACCTTCGCTTACTTCCTCCATGGTCTTCGTCTTCGCTCAGAAGGACAGACGGATGCCTGGCTCGGGTTCTACCCCTTCCTGCTAGTAGGTCCCTTTTTATTATATCGTCCTTGATTTGTTCCATTTCTTTGTCCCTTCCTACTACTTACAGTTTTCCTGTTTTGTTTAACAGTTCTGGGCTTACGAGAGACTACCCTACTTGCGGCCAGTTACTACCCTCGGTCCGGAGACTTATCCCAGGGGTCGTCGATGGCATCATAGTACTCTTGAGGAGACCCAGTGTCAGATAGCTTTGCTCACTGTCGGTTGCAGTTAGAGCTGATCTCGTCTGCGGATGTGACCTGGGTTCCCTACACGGCGGATCATTTGGCGGTTGGCCTCGCCGGTGGCTATGCCGCGGATCTGGAGCTTGCCTTGTCCACTCGTCGTATTCCATTTCTGACCTATGGTGGATGGGAGTTGTATCTGGGGGAGCACGTCATCAGATGTGTCTCCAGGGAGGTCCGTATTCCCTTCGCTCCTCCTTCATGGAGATTTTGGTTCATGGATGCCCATCTCCCAGAGGCATTGATGGCCGGGGAAGACGGATATATGCTGTCAGATGGCCCTCAGACGAGTGATAGCTTTAGTGCCTGGTGGAGACCCCGCACTATCGGGCCTCAGACCCGGGCCACCTTCTTCCTCGGAGACCTGGTTCATGGGTCGATGATGATGACAGATTGGATGGAGTGTGTCCGGGCCCCCACCCATTCGGACTAGATTGCTTCCCTCACTCGGCGGGTGGATCAGCTATCCCTTTTTGTTCGGAGCTTGGGCCGTGATCCAGAGGTGGCTTACGTCGCAGACCCGCATGAATTCGATTTTGGTGCGGGCTCCGGCCAATCGGGTGCCCCAATTCCGCCTTATTCCTGCCCAGACCTGAACTTTGAGGATGAGGCTTCCATTCCCCGGGACTTGCCTGCAGATCAGTTTGAGGATGATACCTTCATTGATGGAATAGAGTTCATTGATTAGATTTTGAAAGGCTAGGACCTCTGTATTCAAACCTGCTCGTTTTATTATCATTTCTCATTTCATGGATTATGTACAGACTTATTTTATTTTATGCACAATCATTTACTTTTGATGATCCATTTATTCCATTATAGCTTGTATGATGCATGATTTATTATATACGTGGATAAAGAAAATTGACCCCTGTATAGTCTTTTGATACTGTTTTTTATAGATGTCACCCATGGATGTGGTTCGCGTGGGCCTCCGCGCCCCCTCAGGGATCATTGGCCGGTTCCGTTCGTGGCTGGATAGTTTGCTACCCTCCGACCGAATCATCGCAGAGGGTCTTTTGGGACACTCCTTCTCTCTTTTGTCATTCCAGGTGCCGCCGGGTTTTGTTGACGGCATTCTCAGTTGTTGGATCCCTGACAGACATGTTTTCAGGTTTGGGCTGGAGTATCTGACCCCCACTCTTGAGGAGTATGCTCGCTTTACCGGCTTGTCGGTGGATGGTCCCTGCGCACGGGTTACCTCAGTCCATATGCGCCGTCAGTTCCTGACTTTCACAGGCTTGCGGAGGACAGCTCTGCTATCTATGATCTCTTCGAGCCATCTTGTTCCTCTATCCTTCTTGGTTGACAGATTCAGCTCGGTGGATAGCTTCTCTCGATTCTCCAGTGATTTTTCAGTGTCTGAGGAGCGCTGGGGCGCTTTGAGAGTGGATGTTTTGATGGCCTGTGTCATATCCGTTCTATATATGCCTGTCGGGGACAACCTCCTGGATATGCGGGTTATCGTAGCGGTTCAGGCCCTCCAGGAGGATCATACCATCCTTCCCATGATATTAGCAGAGACTTACCTGTCGGCCTCGTATTGTCATTCTTTCCCTGGCCGCATATTCAGGGGAAGCTCTACTTTGTTATATGTATGGTTCATGAGCCACCTCAGACCCATCGGGCAGTTTCGTCGACACAGGTTCTGTTTCAGCCACAGCTTGGCCATGTAGTTCTCATTCCGTCCTCGGTGATGCACTGATGTGGCCTCATGGAGGGAGTTCTTATCGGCCATTGAGGAGCCCTTCCATCTCCTGATCTACTCGGGTTATTGCTCATTCCTGAGCTTTTTGACTCACGTGCCCCCACTTGATTTCCTTCCTCTTCTCGGTTTGAGGGGGGTGACGACTTATCATCCCTTAGCTGTCACGGGGTAGTTTGACCAGGTGCAGGATCTCCACCTTTTTGCGGGAGTAGCTGACTACCGATTTCTCATATCGACTCAGACGGAGAGGGAGATGCTGAGGGTATATGATCTTTGGTCACACAGGGTCTCGGCCGAGTTTGGGGATAGTCATCCTGGTTAGACACCCGCTTATCTGCTATGGTTGCGAGGAGATTCTGATATTGCCGACTTTAACCAGATTGGGGTATTGGATGGTTCTCGAGGACTTTTCCCAGATGAGACCAGTTCAGACGCGGTCATTCCTCCGGAGCTTTCAGGATTAGCACCCAGATCTGATGTTGAGGAGGTTTCTGCTTCGGTACATGTCCATTCCCCTGATTTGGCGGATCGGATCTAAAGATTAATGATTGAGGGTACCCGGCTCCAGTCCGCTTTGAGTGCTACTGAGATTGAGAGGGATACCGCGCACGCGGAGCGGGATGCTGCTGTACTAGCCCGGGTTGCCGCCCTCTCCGCCAGAGATAGTATCATAAAGCAGGCCAGAGTCATCATGGAGGCCGAGCTGCTGCTCTTTTGACTCGGATCGACATGATGGGACAGCAGATCGCGGCCGAGCCTGAGGTTTACGATGCCTCGACTATTCTATCTAATCTGCTTCAGTTGATTTCTGACCTGTAGACGATTTTATTCCCTGCACGGACTATGTCAGTTTCGTCATTATTATTTAAAAGACAGACTTTGTAATCACAATGTTTTGTATATATAGAGAGATATTTATGGTTTAGTCATTTCCCTTTTTGGTGCATCGTCGCCCTTCATTAGATCCTCATTTTATCCAGCCGATTATGATTTTGACATATTGCCTTATTTCTTTCCTCAAGTCTTGATTGGAACTCCACAGATGTTGTCGCACAACCTTCTGATTTCATCGGAGTGAGTCTTGGATCTTAGGCCGATTAATATGGCTAGATTTGGGTAAGATTTGGAATGTATTTGTCGAAGTAGGGTTTCGGGGCTTTCTGGAAATGGGCTTGGTATAGGGATAAGGTTTATTGTTTTGTATAGAACGGACCGCGCCATGATGGCTGCCTACGTACTCCCACAAGGTCAGGAGATCAGGTCCTACGTAGTTCGAGCTTCAAAGGGAGGCAAAAAAATTTTTTTTTTTTTTTTTAAGCGTAGAACCGTTTCACAGAGTCAGAATTCAGGGGCTGCGGGAATACCTCGCCATCCATTTCTTGTAGGATGAGGGCCCCTCCAGATAGGACTTTCTTGATCACAAAGGGTCCTTCCCAATTTGGAGCGAATTTCCCTTTGGCTTCGTCTTGACAGGGCATGACCCTCTTTAGCACTAAGTTATTTTCTTTGAACTTTCGGGACCGTATCTTTTTGTTGTACAATCGAGAGATGCGTTGCTGATACAACTGACCGTGTAGTATAGCCGCCACCCTCCTTTCATCTATTAAGGCTAATTGGTCGTACCGATCTTGTATCAAATCCTCCTCGTCAATTCGCGCATCGAGCAAAATTCGGAGGGACGCCATCTCCATCTCAACTGGTAAAACGACCTCCATCCCATATACCAAGGCGTAAGGGGTTGCCCCTGTGGATGTACGAACTGATGTCCGATATGCAAACAGCATGAGGGGCAGCAAATCCGGCCATCACCGATGATTGGCAGACATTCTCGCCATAATTCTCTTTATATTCTTATTTGCCGCCTCCACGGCCCCATTCATTTTGGGCCTATAAATGACAGAATTGAGATGCTTGATCTTGAATTGGGTGCATAACTCCTTCATAAGGGCATTGTTCAGATTCTTGGCATTGTCGGACACCAAGATTTCAGGCTGTCCGTACCGGCAAATGACATTGTTCCTGATGAAACTGACTATGACCTCCTGCGTTACCTTGGGGAAAGAAGCTGCCTCTACCCATTTAGTGAAATAATCAATCATGACGAAAATGAACCGGTGGTCATTGCTCGCTTTGGGCTCCACGGGTCCGATTACATCCATACCCCACATGCCAAGGGGAAGTCATACAATGCAGTTCATTAGGAGGCGCATGCATCACATTACCGTGTGCTTGGCACTGGAAACATTACTTGACATGATCGTCACAGTTGGCTTTAAGTGATAGCCAGTAGTGCCCTGTTCTCAAAATCTTTTTGGCTAACATCGGTCCACTCATATGTGGCCCACATACCCCACCGTGTACTTCGCCCATGATCTTCTATGCCTGAGTCTCATCTACACATCGCAACAATCCCAAGCCAACATCCCTCTTATACAGGGAATCTCCGCTTAAATAGAATTTCATTGTCATCTTCTGGATTCTCTACCTTTCTGTTCGGTACGCCTGGTCGGGAAGAGATCTATTCCTCAAGTATTCCTAAATGTCATGATACCAGGGCCGATTTGGTTGAACCACATCTTCTGATAACTCCGATATATATTCTTCGTAAGCGGGAGCATTTTGCACTGTTATTTCAATCTGGGGAGTGGCTTTGCTTTAGAGTACGTGTACTAACGAAGCCAGGGTGGCCAATGCATCGGAAGGCTATGTCTTCAAACTCTTGAATCAATCGGATTACACACCGATGGTACGGAAGTAACCGAAGCTCCTTAGTGCCATACACCCCCGTCGCCTGTCTGATTACCAACCCTGAATCTCCGTACACGGCTAATCTTAGTCCCAATATACATCCTTCATATTCAGCCTTATTGTTTGAGTTACTGAACTGTAATTTGGTGTGAACAGGGTATTGCTCGCCCGTAATGGAGACCAGGACCGCTCCAGCTCCGGCCCCTTCAGCATTTATGGCACCGTCGAAATACATTTTCCAAAACTGCCCTTCGTCATCACACCTCGTTTGTTGGACCTACAATATGTCTTCACCCGGTAGGGAAGTTTCTAAAGGCTCCATTCCCCTTGTCGGCATCTCTAATAATTGATCTGCAATCCCCTGCCCCTTCACGGCTTTCTGGGTAACATAGAGGATATCGAATTGCTGTAGGATTAACTGCCACCTTGACAATCGACAATTCAACATCGGTCTTTCAAATATATACTTCAAGGGATCAATTCGCGAAATCAGATAGGTAGTGTGTCCATGAAGGTAATGTTGTAACCTCATAGCAGCCCATGCCAAGGCGCAACATGTTCTCTCGATCGGTGTGTAATTCTGTTCACAGCTGCTGAATCTCTTGCTGAGATAATAAATGGCATGCTCCTTGCTGGATTCACTTTTCTGCCCCAACATACAACCCATCGCCATATCGTTCACGGATATATACAGGAAAAGGGGAATCCCGTCCTTCGGAGGTACCAGCACTGGCGCTTCTGTTAATTGTTTCTTAATAATCTGAAAGGCCTTTTGGCATTGACTGTTCCACTTTCGGGAGGCATCTTTCCTTAACAATTTAAAGATTGGTTCGCATGTGGTTGTCAGATGGGATATGAACCGACTGATGAAGTTTATCCTCCCCAAGAATCCCCTTATCTCTTTCTCTGTACGAGGTGCTAGCATATCCACAATGGCTTTGATCTTAGCCGGATCCAGTTCGATGTCTCGATTGCTCACCAAGAATCCAAGGAGCTTACCTGACTGAACTCCGAAGGCACACTTTGCTGGATTGAGCTTTAAATTATACTTCCTGAGCCGCTCAAATAGCTTCTTGAGGTGCGTCACATGGTCAGATTCCGCCCTTGATTTCACAATAATGCCATCCACGTAAACCTCTATCTCCTTATGCATCATGTCGTGGAATAGGGCCATCATGGCCCTCTGATAAGTGGCTTCTGCATTTGTGAGGCCAAAAGCAAGTCGTCTATAACAAAACGTGCCCCAGGGGGTGATGAACGCAGTCTTTTCTCGGTCCTCTTCTGCCACCATTATCTGGTGATATCCCGCGAAACAATCGACAAATGAATATATTTCATACTGAGCCGTATTATCCACCAAGATGTGTATGAAAGGCACTGGGAAGTTATCCTTGAGACTGGCTTTGTTCAGATCTCTATAGTCAACGCATACTCTCACCTTTCCTCCGGGCTTCGCCACTAGGACTATATTGGAGAGCCATTCTAGTTAGGTGGACACCATGATGATTCTAGCCTTGAATTGCTTGACTATCTCTTCCTTCACCTTTAAGCTCCACTCTGGTTTCAATTTTCTCAGCTTCTGCTTAACTGGCCTGAAACCCTCCTTGATAGGCAATCAATGTACCACAATATCTGTGGACAAACCGACCATGTCTTCGTGTGACCAAGCAAACACATCCTCATATTGGCTCAATAGTTCAACTACCTCTGTTTTCTGGTTGGGAGTCAGGTCTGCCCCAATTTTCAGCTCTTTGGGATTCTCAGGGGTTCCTATGTTGATGGTGATGGTTTGGTCTAGTTTGGGTTTGGGTTTATCCTCGACCCATTCTTTGATCTCGTCGGGAGCGTCGTCATCACCTGCTTCGTCCTGCTCAATTCCCATCAAATCGAAATCCAGTTCTATATCAAAATCATAATCGTCTTTTAAATTTGGAAAATCGTTTGTTAGGCTAGAATGACTCAAATCGGTACACCTGACATGAAACAAAAATATTTGTCATATATATAAATATTAAGTACATAACTTCCTTTTTCAATAATCATGACAAACATATGAAATAGACGTGCAGATACATAAAACAAAAATACAGTCTTAAAAACCCCTTGATCCCCCTACTGGACAAGATTCCCGGACACTCCTGCATTTACCCTTTTCTGGATACTACTGGCTGCACGGTCCAATTCCTGGGGATCACTTCGGTTTTATAGCTAGTGATGGAGGGGGTCTCTGTATCCGGCACCACTTCAATGATTGCGGTGACTTGACTTTGGTTTTCATTTACACTTTCCTCGGGCACTTCTAACCCTGCCCAATTGATAAATGGCATGATCTGCTTGCCTTCAGACCTCTTCTCCTTTCCCTTTTCAATGGGGCCTGACTGCCCCGGGAGATGGCACTTTTTCTCAAACTGTTCCATGATTTCCTGCAAGAATTCCATCTGCTGGACCAATCCTTTGGCTAAGGAAGCCTCCACCTTATCCTCCGCTTCAGATGCAGGTTTGACTGCCTTCGGGGAGTATTCACTGTTGGTTTTTGGAATATGGCGTCCGGTTATCCGAACGGGAATTTTCTTGTATGAGTTCTTCGACCTTGCACCTCCGCGATATCCTAACCCTGCCTTGCCCGACTGTGCTGGTATCTGGATGGGGTCGGTGATTCCTTGGTTGTTCTTACCCAGCCCTTGCCCCGGCTGAAAGTTCATCGCCATCATTTCCCGGGCAACGAAGGTGAGCTCAGGAGACATTTTAGGTTTCAACTCAGGAGCTCCCAACTGCTTGTACTGAGGGGTGATAATTTCAAATGCCTGATAGCTGATTGGTTCGGCCGATTCATCCACATGGATCACAGGCATGCCTTTTACAGAGGGAACATGGTAGTCAGATTCTGCTGCAATTGTTACCAAGTGCCCCTCAACGATAAACTTTATCTGTTGATGTAGGGTGGAGGGAACTGCCCCGGCCATATGAATCCAGGGCCTCCCTAATAGCATGTTGTAACTGGCCGTGATATCTAGCACTTGGAAGGAAATATCAAAAGTATAAGGCCCGATCTTAATGGGTAGCTCAATCTCTCCTACCGTGTCCTTTCGAGACCCGTCGAATGCCCTTACCACCACTTGATTGGCCCGCAGGCGCTTAGGGTTGATTTTCATCTTCTCCAAAGTACTATATGGGCAAATATTCAGGGCTGACCCACTATCAATCAAGACTCCGTTCATCACATATCCGGAGGAGATGACCGTAATGTGTAATGGCCTCTGGTGCCCCCTCCCCTCTTCGGGGATATCGTCGTCGGTGAATGAGATTACATTGTTGTCCAACAGGTGGCCCACCAGGTGGCCAAATCTCTCCGTACTAATTGACTTGGGGACATGAGCCTCTTCCAGGTCTAAGATGGATGTCAGGGGTGGTTGCACCTCCAGTGCCTTAACCACACTTGCCTTGCCGCGATTCATTTTCTCCCAAAACTCCAAGGCTTTTTCCTCCGAGATTTTCCCGTTTTCCTTTTTCTTGCTCTCAAGGACTCGCCATGGTAGATACAATGGGTTTCCCCTGGAACTGATTGATGCACAACTGGCCTCCCCCTCGGTCTTCCCCCCATAATTCCATGGAACAACCTTCAGACTGGTAATTGGCAATTGGGACCTGGCTACTAGAAGAAAGGGTCTTGGGGCCGACAACCGGATAGGCTCCTTTTTGGTCCCTCGGATTACCCCAACCAACTTGATAGGCTCACTTTGCGCACCCTCCTGGGCATTGGCCAGAGCAATCTCTTCTTCTATCTTCTTTATGTATTTCAATTTCAAGGGGTCCTCCGCCCCATTAGTTTCCACTACGTTTACGCCTCCTCCATTATACTCGGGAAGGGGGTTGGCCTTCACATTTGGGGGTTCTGGTTGTTCCACCACGATCTCTCCGCTGTCAATCATGTTCTGGATCTTGTGTTTCAGCGACCAGCACTCCTGGGTATCATGCCCCGGGGACCCCGAGTGATAGGCGCATCTTTTGCTGGGGTCATAGCTCTTACCCTTAGGGTCCGATGGAGGTGCTAGCTCTGTAATTTTTTTCTGGCTTACCAACATGGCCAGTATTTGTTCCAATGAATCCCCCAATGGGGTGAACTCTCTCTTTTGTGGCTTTTCGAAATTCCTGCGCCCCTCATACCTTTGATTGTTGAAATTTGACGGACGTGGGGCCTCATTTCTTTGCATGCGGACCGGAGGGCTAGTCATTGCTTTCCCAGATAGCCCTTGTAAGACCAGGGACACATCCTCTTCTTTTCTCTTCTGGGGTCTCCGGGAAGAACTGCCATAGTTTTCACTCTGGATTTGCTCAGCAACAGCCTCGAGAGCAGTGAAGTCTCGGATTTTTCCCGACTTTAAACCCATCTCAGTCATTTCCCCATGTTTGATCATCTCTGCAAAAGGCTTCCCTATCCCTGCTATCACCCTTTCATAATAAGGGGCCTCTTGGATATCGATGAATGTCATCACCATCTCTGCCTCACTCATGGGTGGGTTTACCTGGGCCGCCATCCTCCTCCACCGTTGAGCATAGTCTCTGAAAGATTCATTGGCTTGCTTCCTGATTTTCGTCATCTGGTATCAGTCCGGGGCCATTTGGGATTGAAAGTTGTATTGTGTCAAGAAGGTATGGGCCAACTCCTCCCAATTATGAATCTTAGCATTATCCAACCTCGCATACCTGGTCCTAGCCTCCCCTGTCAGGCTTTTTCTGGAATAACTGCATTCTTAACGACTCATCCTCAGCATATGCCCCTAATTCTCCGATGTATACTTTCAAATATGTGTAAGGATCCCCTGACCCGTTATATTTTTCAAATTCGGGAATTTTGAATTTCTCAGGATACTTGGCTCCTGGAAAAATGCATAAGTCGGAGTAGTTAACACTGTCATACGACTCGATCCCCTTTATGGTTTTGATGGCCTCTTCCATCTGCTTTATCTTCTTGTTAACACCGCTGGCAACCTCATCTTCTGGGATGATAATAACTTGCTTTGGCGGTTCAACCTTTGGAGTGTCTGGGGTCGGCCCGTTCCCTTGAGATGATGGCCCCGGCGGGTCCTCGGGTTGATGCCCTGATTTTAGCTTAAAATGTTCTTTGAGCAACATGGTCAGTTCTGTCATTTGATTTCTCACAGCATCGAATTCTTCCCGAGATACGGGAGCCGGATTAGGATTAGGGTTCTCGGCCATTTCGACCGTTGACTCTCTGGCTTTCTTGGATCGGAGACGGGTTTGGGGAGCAATCCTGCTAATAAAACACGCCAAGGTTTAGTTCCGGGAAACGACATTGGCAGATGCATGCTAAAGCAAATATTTTTTGCGTTTTTGGGTTTTGTAATCTTTTTCTGCAAAACAGGGTCAGTATCCCTTTATTCTAACCAAGGTATGACTTTGTGCAGTTTATAATGCTCTCCAAGCTGTCCCTATAAAACAAAGGTTAGTACTTTTATTTTGACAAAGCGGGAGGCAAAAAAATATTTGACTATGCATGATGTCATGTGCGTGAAGTGTAAAAGGGTATGAAGAGACTTTACACACGTCGGGTTTATCTGAGGCTAACCTACCCTAAGTTACTCTCGCGGGCTTTTTGGCATGAAGGTTCCCAGAGCTTCGCAATATACTAGACGGGAATAAATCCGGTCTTTCAATTGGATTGGATCTGAGTGGATGTTTTTCTTGAGCCTCGCTGGGGAGCGCCCATTTGAGTCCAGTAATCCACATCCGACGGGTTTGCCTCAGGAGGAGGAACTGCTTAAACATACATTCAACATACATTCATCGGACCTCGCCGTATGCATATGATGCTAATAAAGTAAAGCCTTGAAAAGAAAACGCAATCACATCATTCACACATGCACAAAAAAAGTAAATTGACGCAAGCAACGCAACCACATATTTCTAGATTTTTTAAAGGATAGGAAAACATCGAGATTTTAAACGCAGTTTAAGCCCTCTAATGTCCCCAGCAGAGTCGCCAGCTGTCGACGCCGGGATTTTTGTTTCCGTTTTAATAATATTAAAGGCCCTTTCCAATTTTTAGCCTTCGGATTAAAATGTGATTCTTTTGAAAAGGGTCGGCTTAATGTCGACGGGGTTTCGAAAGGTCGTTTTTTAATGAGCCAATTGACCAGAGTCGCCAGTTGGTATATTTGAAAATGGATGTACTAACTCATCCGATTTTTATTTTTTCGTAATCGCTGGCTCATATGTGACTCCGAATTAATTGGTTTGTGAACCGAGATTCATAGAGTTTGGGGGCTTGCTTAAGCGAGGGGAAGGTGTTAGGCACCCCCCGACTTCCGTGAAATACGGTTACCGCAATCTCGATGTTTTCCTATCCTCTTAAATCCTAAAATGTGGGTGTGCACATATGTGTGCGTGTGTGCCTAAATGAATGTTTGTGGTGAATTTTCGCATAAAAGTTGCTTTGATTTTATATGGCAAATGTGTTTTATCGAGAAAGTGTTTAGACGTCTTTTGACCCAAATGACAAGGCTTCGTTTTCTTATAATAAAGATTGATTTTAATCTCGAAAATGATGAAGGTTTTTTATTAGATGTTTTTAAAAAAACAATAGTTTTTAAACTTTTGTCAAATAGGAATCGAGACTATACATTGCCTTCTAACAGTAAATTCAAATAAAATGAAGGTAACTTCTAGAACTCTTTAACCCTATGCACAAAGTTTAATGAAAACGTTTATTTATTTTTTCGGAAAAAATATCTTTTATGACATTTCAAAACCAAATGGAGCCTTTTCGTCAAACAAGGATCAAAGTTTCGCCAAAACTCTTAATTTTAAAACCTCGTGAATCTAATATCATAAATTGATCATTTTTAGAAAATCTTCATCGTTTGCCTTATTTTGGAAAACCGTTTTTAGTGTCGTAAATCAAACAAACATTCAAAACGTGTCGGGGCTATCCATGGGCATGTGAGCCATCTAAATAACCCCAAACACCCACAATCACATAATTTATTATTACGGGGCCTTAACCCGATCACCATTTGGTATCTCTTTAAGGCCCGATATTACATATATACAATCATGAATCCTATCTAATGATTACATACACCGACAAATGTCCATCATCGGGATTTGATCACGAGGATCTCCTCCCTAGGCTCACACTTACCCAAATCGTTGCACAACCAATACTACGGCAAATCTAACAATACTAAACTCGTTACGGTGCTATATGATCAAAATAATCTCAATGCCAATATTACAAACTATCCATGAACATAACGAACTACATCTCACCGTACGGATGTCATTGGGATATTAGGAGAAAGTTACGTTCTGACGGAACCCTCGCTAATCATCCCTAATCCACGGATCCTCAATGACATCACAACATACTATGTTAAACAAATCAAAACACAAAATTACAATAACAACATAAGCAAAAGATTTAAAGAAAACACCCCATTTCACCTTGCAATACACCGATAAAAGCTTTATATTCCAACATTTGAGCAAAACCCACAAGCAAACCTAACTATTTTGAACAACAATCAACAATTTATCACTCAATATAACTCCACCCGAGCCTCTCTCTCTTCCTCTCGCGTTTTTCTCTCTCTAAAACTCACTAACTCTCCTCCTTTTTTTTCTTCTCGGGTGGAAATGGCCGCTGTATAGTGCTCCGCAGGCAGCCGCAGGTGTATCTGCGGCTGGCCGCAAGTGCATCTGCGGTTGGGCCTGCTAGCCGCCCGCGCCGAATCATCGGCTGCGGGGTTGTCTCCTCGAGTCGCGCACTGTCCCCTTTGTCGGTGGCCGCAGGTGCATCCGCGGCTGTCCGGCTTGCTTTTTTCGATTTTCGTGCCACGCGATCTTAAATTGCCAATTTCTGTCGTATTATTTTGGAAGGCTGTTACCTGACGTATAAATTGCTCTTTGTGCTTGGCTTCCAGGGGGGCGCTGCCTCCTTCCACCCCCGAACATCGTAAGCGTAGTGGTCATTTGCCGTCTTCGGTGACCGAATCGGGTTCCGTCTGAATCAACTGCGTATCTTGCCTCAGATGACTTAACGCTCGTTGTTCGTTTGACGACTTTGATCGTAAGCCGTCGTGGTGACTTCGAGTTGGGGTCCACCTTCCCTGCTCATGTGTTGGGTCAAATGACGATTTTGCCCTCCTGTCAAGGTCAGTACACAAGTGCAAAATTTGGGTGTCTACATAATATATATTTAACATTGTTTTATTCTTTTCTTTTACGGACTCGTTTGGACGAGGATGCGTGAAGACGTTTTTGTATTCTCCTATTCGTCTTTTTCTACTTTTTTATTAGTTTATGCATGGATATGGTATTTATATTCTGATCACTTTTGTATATAAATTTTACGTTGGTTAGTTTATATTTCAATTCGAATGAATTGCATTTGATATATTCTTTTTTATATATATAATCAATGAATTAGTTGATATTATGAATGTGTGTGGGAATTACTATGTATATATGAACTCCTGTGTGTTAGGATATAAAGCAGGTACAAACAGGTACAATTTTTTTGGGAAAATCACAAAATATGGATTTTTTTTTGGTATCACCGACCGCACGAAGTCGTTGATATATTTCGACGACCACAATTTTCCCCCTCACATCAGTGACTGCATGGGCTCGCTAATATATTTTCAGCGACTGATAGTATCAGCGACTGCATGCGATCGCTAATGTGTGTCGTTGAATGTGAAACCATGTGGCTACCACATCAGCCTGAAGTTGAGTCATTTTAGCGACAGCGTTGGTCGCTTTTATTTGTCGCTGATAATTCGATCGCTGATGGGTAGTCGCTAATGTGAATCCAGCGACCAAATAACCTGTGACCGATATCAGCGACCGAATTCGGTTGCTGGTATGCAGTCGCGGATAGGTTTTTTTTTTTTTTTTTTGTAGTGGTCGGTTGATAAAGAAACTAAAATGGGGTGAGATTAGAACTTGAATATATAAGCCATAATTAAAAATAAATAAAAATTATAAGAAATAAAAATCATTATATGTAAAATTGCAAGTTGCAAGTATGTTGGAAATATTGTAAGATTACAAATAGGCTAGAAATGAACTTTAAAATTGAATTGCTAATTGAAATGAGGTTGATAAAAGAGACCGTGAGAGAGAATATTGGTAGTAGGTAAGTGTAAGAATGAATTGTGAAGAAAATATAGTAAAAATTTAAGTACTTATAGGTGTAGAAATAAAAGTGTTGAAATTTGTTGGAACAAAATACTCTCAAAATTAACCGTTATATAGCTTTTAGAAGCGTTAAAATGGTCCCAAAAAAAAAAAAAGTGGGGATCCAACGACATGCCTGATCATCAGGCTTTAATTAGGCCTAATTTTTGTGTTATCCAAATTAAATTAGATTGTGTTTATACCAAGATAATTATCCCTTATAATTAACTGAATATCGTTCAGTAAAATTTTCTCTTTATTTTCTACAATGTCTAATAAAGATAAAATGGTCCTTGTACTCTTTTTTGTCATTCATTATTCAAATACTATTCTCACTTGGATTGGTAATTAAAATTATGGAACAATTAGCAAAATATTTAATGTACTTTGATTCTCAATAACTTATATATGTTATGCAACAATTAGAAAATTTTGACATTTATATATGTTACGTAAAGCGCCATACTGCCATACAAAAAGTCTTGCAAATTTGATGGTAAAATGTATATAGACTTTCATTGAGCACGTTCTTAATTCATCAATTACAATGGCGGGGATGGGAAATAAATGTAATAATGTGGCTTGTTATGGATTGATTAACTATATTAAAATATTTGTGAAACAAATTAAAGAATCTCCATGGTGAGAAGTTGAGTATAGGAATTGCCTGATAAAGGAGTACGCAGTATTGTATATGTTGAAATGAATAGGCAAACACGACACAATTATTAAGAAGTGTGCGTGTGAAGTAAAACCCTAGCTAGGTATGCACCTTCTAGGTAGATAATTAAGAAGAATGAAGGTCGATCATTCTAGATCTTAATTTTATTCATGGTTTCAAAGTTTGAGACTGGATCATGGAGCATCAACGCAAAGCCATTGACCCACAAAGATGTTATCGCAACGGATATTGGGATTGATCTGAATGATGAAATCAGCGGCCAGCTTGAACTTGTTAGCAATGCTTATGGAAGTATCCCCACCTTTTGCTCTATAAAACGAGTTGCAAACCAGACTAGTACTTGAATTTACGCTTCCAAAACGTCCTCCCGTCTTTTCAAAACGGCCTAATGCATGTACAATCACGCATATTAATTTATATATATCAATGTACCGATCCATAATATATGGAAATAAACATATATAATTTTATAATTTTAACCAAACTAGTACTTGAATCTTGGCCCAGCAAAACGATCATCCGTCTTTTCAAAACGGTTTACTGCAGGCACAATCACGCGTGTTAATTTATATATATTGACAAATATATTACCTACTCCATAATATAAGAAAATGAATATATATAATTTTATAATTATAATCATACTAGTACTTGAATCTTGGCTTCCAACATAAGGATTATCTGTCTTTTCAAAACGGCCTTTGTGACACCCAGGATTTTTAAAATAATCTCAAATAAAGATTATGATGAATTAAGTAAAGGTTAACGTTTAGAACCTAGGGTTGAATGATGGTGGTATTAAGGAAGGATCTAGGAAATGTGAAGAAGATTTATATAAATTAAGAAAAGGAGAATGAATGTGCAAAGTATAAATGATGTGCAGTAGGGGGTATGAAATAAGTGAATAGAGTAAGGAGATGTGCGATTAAAGAAATGAAATATTTCAGAGAATGAGAAATTAAAGAAATTGTAGAGTAAGTTATGAATTGAATATTTTTACAGCTATGACCATTATGAGATTATCGATGTAAGTTAAGGATTTTAAAGAAGTAAAATATGATTATTATGGATTTAATTGTTATTTATCAAAATAAATGTGTAGCAAGGTGCTATGAATGAAATACGTATGATTATTACGGTAATTATGATTCCGAAGACGGAATCCTGTTAAGGGGGGGAGAATGCGAGGATCCGAATTTTCAAGATTTCTTTAATAAAATTAAATGAGGATTTAATTGATAAAATTAGCAAGCTTGGTAAATTAATTATTAGTGATATTATGTGATTTAAGGTATGAGATGAGATTTAATTAGTAAATTAAACCTGTGCAGAAATTTTGATAAATGGTATTGAATTAAAGTAATTGAAAAGTAAATAAATTGTTTAAAAATAATTTATTAAGAATAAGAGAAATTTCAGATAAATGTACATTAATTTGTACAATTAAATTGTTATGAAAATGTGGAAATTTAGATTTAAAGGAAATTATATGGTAATGTGAGAAGTAAGATTTAGATATGTAAATTTATATATGTGAATGTTTAATTGATAATTATAAATGTTATTAATTACGGAAATAAAGGGATTAATAATTAAATTAATTCAATTTTAAATAAAAAGCGAATGGGGAAGTTAATAAAATTATAATTATTGATTTTAGATTTAATTAAGAATTATGGTGAAAATTTAAAGATTGATTGAGAAGAAATGTAATTATATAAATTATATAATAATAAATTATATAATTTATATAAGAAAAATTAAAGTGATATTTAAAGGAAATTAAAATTATATAAATTATATAAGGATATATTATATAATTTATATAAGAGAATTAAAATAATAAGAAAGTTAATAAATGTGAAATTATTGATTAATTGATAATTATGGAAGAATTTAAGAAATTATTTGAGAAATGAGAATGTAAATATATAAATTATATAATATTAAATTATATAATTTATATATAAAGAAATTATTGTAAATATTAAAGAAATTGAATAATAAATAAGAAAAATGAATGTTTTAAGTTATTAAAAATTATATTTATGTATAATGGAATTATTATGACTTTTATGAAGGATAATATTTCAGAAATGTGAACATGTTAATGTAACATGTTGTCCAAGTAACGAAGTGAAAAATTACGAAAAATAATTTTTATATATTATCTGAATTATTTTATGATTTTTAGAGGTATAAATTACCTCAAATAAGTACATGCATGTCGTTATACGTGTACAAAATTTGTTATGTAAAATACCGAAAAAGGTATTAATATTATTCATAAATCATATTATGATTTTTAGTAAATTAAAATAAATATTTTATATATTTTATATAAAATATTTATTACACGAAACAATTACATAATGTATTAAATTAAAATGTTATGATTGATTGTTGGAACATTCGAGAAAGCAAAGTTGGTTGTGCATGTTGGTTTATCCGAATTGGGAGATTAGAGGCGGTGGACTTGGAAATTGTTTTAAAAATAATTCATACATATTATATAGATATGTGGGAGGATAAAAGAAAAGAGGGAAAAAGGAAATAAAACAAACTATTTCTCTCTTCTCTTCTCCACCGAACACCACCCGACACCACCACCTCCACCGGAAACCACCATGAGCCACCAAAAGGATGCCAACCATGGGTAGAGAAAGCTTTAAGGATGAAGATGATGAGTTTTAGAAAGTATAAAAATTATTTTATTTGATTTATTTTGATAAAATAATTGTGTGGAAAATTAGTAAATAATTAGAATTATTATTCTAAATAATCTATAGATTTATATGTATGAATTATGTGATTTTTGGAGTAGTTTATTGTGAAATTTTGGAGCAAAAATGGAGAAAAAGTTGAAAAATTGGTGCACTGTAGCCGGCAGGAAGAAGAAGAAACTGTGCAGGGTCGGCCGCGCATGGCGTGGCCAATTTTTTTTCTCCGCCCCAAATGAAACGGCGTCGTTTTAAACGCGTGACAGGGGGGGGGGGAGGGGGGGGGGGGGGGGGAAGCCGCGCATGGCGCGGCGACCAAAACCAGCGGAACGAAACGACGTCGTTTGACATTGGCAGAAACAGTCGTCGTGCATTGCGCGGACGACCGGCACGGCTGGAAATTACCAGCGTGCCCCTGGTCTTTTGCGATAATACCCGTCGTGTCCTTTGACCTCTAAAATTACTGTTTTGCCCCTTGCCTTTCCGAAAAATGACAAGCGTATCCCCAAGGCCACGGAAATTATTAAAATGCCCCTAGTCTTTCCAGAAAAATCCGGTTATGTCCCTAAGGGCGCGGAAATTACTAAAATGCCCCCAGAAATGATTTTTAATTAAAAAAATTGTTTAAAAATTATAGAAAAATATTAAAAATATAGAAATGATGTTTGGGTATTAAATTTAATATTTTTGTAAAAATATTAAATATTGAGGATTAATATTTAAATATTTTAAATATTAATCTATTAAGTTTAAAGGTTAGAAAATGATTAAATAAAATTTTCGGACAACCAAATATGTTAAATTTA
Source organism: Hedera helix (assembly GCA_947179155.2). Lineage (NCBI taxonomy): Eukaryota > Viridiplantae > Streptophyta > Magnoliopsida > Apiales > Araliaceae > Hedera > Hedera helix. Next base: position 10,765,653 of record OX359271.1, read on the forward strand.
AGCCGATGAGCTGGGTTGTCCGTATTGAGAGTGTATGATATTAAGTTAAAATAATTTATCAAGGAACGAGGTTAATATAATTAACCATAGTAATTAATATTTAACCCGATACCCTAAAATAAATCGTCGGGTAGGGTTAATTACGTTATTAATGATATTAATTAATTAAATTAATATCATAAGAGGATAAATAATTATTATTTGATTATTTTATGATCATAGGTTGATAGAGAGAGAGTTTTAAGCTATCAATTAAATAATTGGATGCCAGACAAGTTCTTCAGTCCATTTTATGTTAAATGTTGAACTATTATGATATGCAATTCTTGTTTTAAATGCATACAAATTATGTGTTATGTGATACGTGTTTAATATGACCACAATGTATTCTTTGTGCAACGATATGAGATATATTGCTATATTTGAAGCACAATCACATGATATATGACACACACCAAGCATGTTAAGGTATGTGCTACGTGAAGTATAAACTGTTGAACTTGCTGAGCCGTTGTGCTCATTACTTGCTTAATAAACATTTTTGCAGGAAAGAAATGAATTTCAAGAATATCAGATTAGATAGAGACGGATTGTCCTAAAAGGTTGTGAACATTAATATGAAATGTTGATGTTATAATTCAATATGGATCATTTGTCAAGTTATATTAATATTTTATAGGTATATATATGTTGAATCTGGAGATGATAAAAGTTCAATTATGAACTATGGTTGATCAGGATAATTGTTATAATATAAATTATTATATGTTTGATTACGAATAACACAACAAGGAATATTTGTATGAAAATAAATAACAGTAAATTTTGAATGATGAGATTTAAGATAGTGGTAACAGAAAGAAAAAGTAAAGGTTACGATCCAGGGACTAGGATCAAGATGTAAGGATTTCAAATATTCAATTATTTTAAAGCAATGATTAAAAGAAAAAAAAATTATATCGAAAAATTGGGAAATTGATGATTTTGAAATCAATTAATGTATCAGTTATGGTGTTTAAAGATTTATTAACGGACCGAAATTTGGACATTAAGGAAGATAATGTATAATAAAGTTGAAATTTAAGATAATAAAGTGGGTCGAATTTCGGGGTCGTTACAGCCTTATGCATGAACAATCACGTGTTAATTTATATATATCAACAAATATATTACGTACTCCATAATATATGGAAATTAATATTATATATAATTTTAACTAGACAAGTACTTGAATCTTGGCTTCCATCAAAACGATCATCCGTCTTTTCAAAACAGTCTACTGCATGCACAATCACGCGTGTTAATTTATATATATTGACAAATATATTACGTACTCCATAATATATGGAAATGAATTTATATAATTTTATAATTTTGACCAGACTAGTATTTGAATCTTCACTTTCAACTAAACGATCATCTATGTTTTCAAAGCAGCCTACTGCATGCACAATCATACGTGTTAATTTATATATATCGATAAATATATTGTGTACTGTATAATATATGAAAATGAATATGTATAATGTTATAATTTTAACCAGAGTAGTACTTGAATCTTGGCTTCCAACATAACCATCATCTCTCTTATCCAAACGGTCTACTGAATGAACAATCACTTGTGTTAATTTATATATATCGACAAATTTTTTGCGTACTCCATAATATATGGAAATGAATATATATAATTTTATAATTTTAACCAGACTAGTACTTGAATCTTGGCCTAAAGAAAAACGATAATTTGTCTTTTCAAAACGGCTTACTGCATGCACAATCACGCGTGTTAATTTATATATATTGACAAATATATTACATACTCAATAATATATATATATATATATATATATATATATATATATATATATAATTCTACACTTCTATCATGTTGATAAATAGTACGTAGTATGTACGTATTTTCGTTATGACTATCAATAATTAAAACTTATTGTCATGCACTCTGCTGTCTGCTACAGAAATTATAAGAAGCAGAGACATAACTTAAACCAAGTTAAAGAATTTGTTTGCACTGCCCTTAAATTGAGCCATGATCGATCAATCAAACTTGTTTAATTTTCAAGCTAGTAACTTACTATTTTTAATGATACATGGCTTCTTGAAATAAAATCAGCTTTTTATAGGGGAAACACATGCATTGGAGAGATCACCTAGTGAATGAGAAATCTATAAAAAAAATCCTAAGCTCAAGACAACACGGCTTCTCTATATATATTATATACAATTTGGTGATATATAATAATACGCATATATGTTTGTACAACTGTGACAGTAAAAAGATATGAAGCATGTATATATAATTCAAAGATCAATGCGGATAATACAATTTAATCTAGACAAAGTAGTGGAATTTTGCCGAGGCGGCCGGCCTAAGATCTTAGAGAGAAGATGCAGTTGATCGATACAATAACACTGAACAATCTTTTAACGCAATTTCACAACTGTGGACTCCTCCACATTATTAAAAAAAAAAAAAATCAAGCTATTATTATTATTATTATTAATTTAATATATTTTACATTAATAAAAATTTATATAAGGCATGGTCAGTAAGTTGTGTGGCGCCTTAGTTAGGCTACGTCTATATTGAGCCAATTATCTCTGGGAGTAACATAATACCATTCAATAAAATTCTTACTTAACAGAGCAATGAGTTAGATCCTAAAAGGCAGTTATAAACTTCTGCCGTCATCGACGAGATACTACATCTATTATACTGTATTATATATATAATTTTATTATTTGAATTCGTTTCTTGTCTGTTGCTCTGTTTGATAACATATTGGATTTTTGTAATCTGATTTGATTAGAAAAGAAGGTAATTTTCTTGTCTCACTTGACAAAGTTAAAATTAAAATAAAGAATTATTTGCTTCAACCTGTATTACCTGGGACGCAGTTCATGGAGCAAACGAGACTCTTTTGTTGAACAAAGGGAGGAACAAGTTTTGTAATAAGTAAAATGTTTAACATACTTTATAGTTATAATAATTGTATTAATTAAATATAAATGAATTGATCGAATTTTAATTTTATAATTTTACAAATTGATTAAAAGTCAAATTTGGACTCTATTTTTTTGTGGGATGGAGGGAGTAATGCAAATACAGCTCCAAGCTACTATTTCATGATATTTTATTTCATAAGATTTTCTTATCCCTTGTAAATGAAAAAGATATTACAATTATGACCGCTTAAGTACCTAAAAAAAATGTTACTTGTTTTCCATGTTCCAAACAGAGTAAGCCTTAAAGAGTTTCTAACTTTCATATAATATAATCTAAAATAAAATAATATAATAAAGACTAATAAATCAAAATAATAAAATATAATATAATACAAAATATTATAATATAATATCATTCAAAATAATATAAAATAATTCAAAATATAATATAATATAATTCAAGATAAATAAATATAATATAATATAATAAAGAAAAATAATACAATACAATATAATATAATATAATATAAATATAAATAATATAATATAATATCATTCAAAATAATACAATATAATATAATATAATATCATTTAAAATAATATCAAATAATATTATAAAATAAATAAAAATAATATAATATAATATAAAACAATACAAAATAATATAATAAAGAAAAATAATACAATATAATATCCTTCAAAATAATGTAATATAATATCATTCAAATTAATATTATAAAATAAATATAATATAATATAATATAATATAGTATTATAAAGAAAAATAATAGAAAATAATATAAGATAATATATATAAAAATAATATAATATAATATCATTCAAAATGATATTATAAAGTAAATAAAAATAATATAATATAAGATAAAATAAAATAATTTAATATATTAAGTAATATGCACAACTTAAAAACTCGTTCAATATTCACTCATTATGAGTGAATCTTGAATAGTCCCCGTTTTGGGGCTGTTCTTGTATGTTTTGCTCCCACTTAGGCTGGTGTTAATGATTTAAGCGAATGTATCTATTTGTTCTAAAAAAAATTAGTTTGTTTATCTTCTATTATTTTTCGGGTGCATACTTAGACTGTGTAAATCGTAGTCTATTTCGTGTACTTGAAGACCGATGGTAGATGCTGCCGAAATTTCTTTAGAACAAACAGATGCATTTGTTTAAGTCGTTGACATTAGTGGGACGTCGCATACAAGAATGGGATAGAAGCCAAACCCATGTAAGAAGGGTGGAGATGTATTTAGATAGGAAACATACATTATACCTATATAAAGATAACCCAATTTAATGAATACAATAAATCTTGTTAAAATAGGTACTATACTATTATTGATTTTTATTCAGACCATAGTTGGATGAGGCGACAAAAGTCAAGTGGGCAAATAGGTGATACAACTGAATTTAGAACTGGTTGTCAAGTGTTTTTGGATTACGCCTATAGTTAGAAAGAATATGTCAATGCTCAGAATAAGATAAGATGCCCTTGCTTGAAGTGTAAGACTATAAATTATGCGGATAGAGATATAGTTGCCTATCATTTACTTGTTAATGGGTTCATGAAAAATAACGAAGAATGTTGGTGGGCATATGAACAGAAAAGATAAGGTCTCATTGCACCGATACATAATCCAACAGACAGCAGTATCCATCGTATGAATGACATGGTTCATGATATTGCTAGGCCGAATTTTGATTGGAAACCAGACATAGATCAACTTATGAATTCTGATGCCAAAACGTTCTTTAAGTTATTAGAGAAGGGTAGAAAACCGTTGTGTCTTGGTTGCTCAAAGCAAACTATATTATCTGTAGTGGCAACGTTACTTAACATCAAGACTTAACACAACATGAGCCGTGAGTGTTTTAAGTCGATCTTAAAGGCTATTAGGAGTATGTTACCTGACAGTGAAAAATTACCCGATAACTATTACTTTTGTAAGAAAATGGTGAAGAAGTTAAGTCTTGGATACCAGAAGATCAATGCATGTCTGAATGATTGCATCCTGTTTTATAAAAAAAACGAACAGAAGACAAAGTGCACGTTGTGCAGTTATGATCGGTTTAAGCCTAATAAAGAGGGCGTGACTACAAAAAAGACAAATATACCTTTTAAGACTTTAAGGTATTTTTCAATTACACATCAGCTACAAAGATTGTACATGTCTTCAAGAACAGCTGAACACATGACTTGGCATGTGAGATCTCCAGCTAAAGATGGGGAACTTAACCATCATGCAGATATGAAGGCTTGGAAAGATTTTAACTTAGCATATCCTGGATTTGAATTAGAACCAAGAAATATGAGGCTTGGATTGTCAACCCTTTTGGTCACTCAGCTATTTCGTACTCCTTCTAGTCTGTGATTGTGACTCCGTACAACTTGCCTAATTGGATGTGTATGAAACAACCATATTTATTTCTTTCATTCATGATTCCTGGTCCCAAGAGTCCTGGAAATAATCTAGATATTTACTTGAGACCTTTTATAGACGAGTTAAAGGTATTGTGGGAGGATGGAGTGCAAACTTGGGATATTTCGACGAAAATAAATTTCAACCTTCGGGCAGCAATTATGTGTACTATTAGTGATTTTCCTGCTTATGGTATGCTATCTGGATGGAGTACACATGGGAAGATATCTTGTCCATATTGTATTGAGCAAACAAAGTTTTGTAATCTATCATATGGTCGGAAGCCCTGCTACTTTGACTGTCATCGTCGTTTCTTGCCGATAGATCACTCTTTTTGAAGAAATAGAGAACATTTTAGAAAAGGGAAAGTAGAGAATGATATGTCAGTAGCACGATTGTCTGGGACGGAGGTGCGTGACTGTGTGATGAGATTATTGATAATCCCATTTGGTAATAGTACTGCCTCAGAAATAATTAATGAGTTTGGTGACTCTCACAATTGGGTTCGGAGACGCATATTTTGGGAACTATCTTATTGGTCTACAAACTTGATTCGTTATAATCTAGATGTAATGTATATTGGGAAGAATATATTCGACAATATATTTAACATCGTGATGGGTGTTAAGGGTAAGAAGAAATATATTGATAAAGCTCGGTTGGATATGAAAGATATTTATAAACATCCTAGATTAGAGTTTTATGAATCACCTAATAGAAAGATTGTCAAACAGCATTCAAAATACTCATTGTCCAAAAAGCAGGTTGAAGATGTGTGTGCATAGATCAAGTCTCTAAAACTACCAGATGGATATGCGTTAAACATTGCAAGGTGTGTTATAGGTGAGAAAATACAACGGATGAAGAGTCATGATCATCACGTGTTCATGGAGAGACTCATGCCTATAGCATTTCGAGACTTGCTTGTTAAACCAATATGGGATGCTTTGACTGAGCTTAGTCATTTCTTCAAAGACATATGTACAAAAATGTTAAATGCAAAGGACATGAAAATACTTGAGAAGAACATCATTGAGATCACATGTAAGCTTGAAAAAATATTTCCACCTAGGGTTTTTGACTCCATGGAGCATTTGTAAATACATCTACCCTATGAAGCTCGTGTTGGTGGTCCAGTTCAATACAGATGGATGTATCCTTTAGAGAGGGTGATGGGGAACCTTAAGAGGAAGGTAAAAAATAGAGCTTATGTTGAGGGGTCGATATGTGAGGCATACAATTTTGATAAGATATCTACGTTTATCTTGGACTATTTTCTCGACGAAATCTTGACAAAGGCCAATCGAGTTCCGAGACATGATGATGGGGGCAATGTTAAACTAAATGGTCGACTTTCTATATTTGTTCTACCGGATCGCGCTTATGGAAAAGGAAAACGCACATTCCTCTCTGAGGCGGAATTACAATGTGCACATACTTACATTCATCTAAATTGCGAGGAGATTGATGGATTGGTGAGGTATGCATATAAAACTAATATTTTACTTAATCACATAGATGTACACTACAATATCATATATATTGTTTCATATGTATAATATATTAGTAGACCATTTGATGCTGAGTTAAGAACAAATCAACATAGGATCACTAATAGATATTGAACTGAATCGGGATTAAAATTTTACAAAGTGGCTAAAAGACAAAGTAAGTTATTTAACTTAATTAAGTCATTTTATTTAATTTATGAAAAACTTATTCACAATGTATTAAACAATTGTAGGCTTGTAATTTGTTGACAATTCCTTCAAATGAACAAGTTTTAGCCATAAGCCCAGATAAGGACCAAGTCACACGTAATGGTTATAAAGAAAATTGCTATGATTTTTATATGAAGAGATATGCCATCGATAATAGACCAACCAATACTGAAGTGTTGGTTCAAGGAGATTGCTATAATGAGGTTGGTCGTGCCTTTTATGGGGAGTTGGAGGAGATCATTGAGTTATCGTACACGGGTATATACGGAGTTCAGATTAATCTGTTTAAGTGTCGTTGGTTTGATTCAGAAAAAGGGATACGTGTCAATCGATATGGAATTATCGATATTAACTTCAACAAAAGGACATATATAAATGCACCATTTGTGTTGCCAACTCAAACATAACAAGTATATTACACTTCTACTCCTATTCGGAAAAGGGATATAATGCCTAGAGATTGGTAAGTTGTCATTCATACTCCTGCGTGCACTCATGTTCAATTAGTAGATGGAGAAGTCTACCAAGAGGAGACGTTACATAACCCTCCTATAATAAATGTCTGATGATAATAATCAACTAAACAATTTAGAGGGTGGAGGTGATGATGATGAATTGAATCCTGATTTAGTACAACAGTTAAATGATAGTGATACTAAGGAGGAAGAGTATTAAGCGACAACGACATTGAATCTGAAATAGGAGATGGTTATAAATCTCCACATATTATTGAAGATTGTTCTGAATCTGACAAATAGTTTCATTAAAATATATGCTTAATTTTATTTGTAGTATGTAGAGTTATATATAAATGTTTTATATATACACTTGTCATAAACTATTGCACACATTTTCACCTCAGTTTTATTGACTTGTAATAAACCGTTGCACACATATTATAATCATTTACATTTCACTTATAATTGCACACATGTGTCCCCATTTTATTTCTGTAATTATTATTATATAAGTGACATTAATATGTCATTTTATGAATAGATGCCATCTTCAGTACAAGAAGAAAGCGCGGTTTGGGCCGGGGTCCAAATAAGATCCCGAAGGCCACAGATGATCGCATTTTATTATAAATTCGCTTTGATCTAAACAACACGTAAGTTATTAACCATATAGTAGTATTAAATTAAAATTAATATTATTGTATATATTAATGTAAATTATTTTATATTTAAGAGATTTTGCAAATGTCAGGATTATTAAATGTATTTCACAGCTCTGCCTGTAAAACTAGCTTACCACATCTATTACGTGGGCCAGCACACCGCTCACCCATAAGGAGGCCTGTTGATAGGAGTTACAAGTATTTTTCCCGTAATTTACAACTATTTTATTGAACTATTCTGATGTTTAGTATTACCAGATTAATTATATTACAACTATTTAAATGTTATTATTGGATTTTCATTTCAGAAATGGTACAAGTTGGAAGAGGCACAGACAGGGGTTATACATACACTGTTTTGGAAAAAGTGTACTACCGCACAAAAGATAACATAAAGAAGGAGCGGGAAAAGGCACTGTACAGTGTTGGTATAGACCATCCTGGCCAGGCTGAGGAGTATATGCATGAGTACGACCCGTGGTGGTGCTCTCGCAATATCTGGGTTGAGATGTGCCAACAGTAGCAGAGTGACGAATGGGCGATGAAAGGTAGGACTGCCTCCAGGAATAGATCCGCAGGTGTAGCTGAAGGAAAAAAGGCAAATGGTACACTTGTCATATTTGTAGTCATCTAACAGGTCCAGATGCCAGACTATCAATTGGTTGGATGCGTACGTGGCCACCCGTGATGGTCTACCTGATGCTCTAGGGATACGAGTTATTAAGTTTATATTTATGATACATGTTTATACATTAATTTTGACGTTACCTTTAATTATTCAATAAATTACTTGATTACAGGACACTTACAACCAATTTATGGACGAGAGATATCCCCCAGGCAGCCATCGCCCGTCGATTGATTAAGAGTTGTGGGAAAGGGTGTAATATCCAGGATATTATGACGTGTAAAAAGTTTAAATAAATAAAATGTGCGTATTTTAATTATTTAAACTAGGCAAGTAATGTGAATTACATAAATTAATTATGGATGTATATTTTTATTACGGTTATTAATTTAATGATGTATGTTAATGAAAAAGAGGATTAATATAGAAAATTAATCCTAAATTAAATTAAAAGTTAATGAGGTAATTAACGAGGTCAAAATTATTGATTATGGATTAATTAATAATTATGAGGAATATTTGGAAATTATTAAGAAAGTGATTAATTATATATAAAATAAATAGAAATAAATTATATATTTTATATAAGGAAATATAATTAAATATGGAGGAATTTTGAATATACAATTTAGATGAAAGTAAATATATAATTTATACAAGAAAATAAAATTTATTAAGAAAAGGTTAATAATTATATAAATTATACAAAATTATATTGTATAGTTTATACAAAAAATATATATAATAGTGAAAAAGGAATAATAAATAAATATTGGTAATTCTTATTTTAATAAGATAATTTATGATTATGTAAAATAGAATTATTTCTATTTTTATGAGTTTTAATAATTGTGGGATTAGATGTGTGTAAGAAATTATTATAATACATAATATATAAATAATAATAATAATTGATATATGTATATATTATGTAGTAATAGAAATACATGTATGTTTACAAAATGTATACGTAACGAAGTTTAAACGTGGGAAAATTTAATTTAATTAAATTGTGGTTATTATTTTATTAATTTTGGAGGTATAAAATACCTCATATAGTTACATGCATGTCATTATACGTGTACAAAATTTATCAAATAAAGTACCCCAAAAATATATAAATATTATTTATAAATTATTTTATGAATTTTGGTAAATTAAAATAAATATTTCATATACATTATATAAAATATTTATTACCCAAAATAACTGCGTAATGTATTAAATATGTACGTATGCATGGTATTTTACCGACTTAAACTAAGTCGGTGGATTTGAGAGAAAAATTTCAAAGCAATTCAAAGTTGGCATGATATATATATATATATATATATATATATATATATATATATATATATATATATATATATATATATATATAGAATAAATAATAATAAGGCTAATATAGCAATACCAACCACCAAACCAAACAAACTATTTTCTTCTCTTCCTTCACCACCGTATCTATGAATTTTATGATGTTTAGTGTGATTATATCGAAGAAATAACGACCAAAAATGGTGGAAAATATTTTGGGCTGGCTACTGTTAACGCAGGAATAAGGGAAAATAAATTTAAGGGCGCCCGCGCATTGTGTGGTGGCCTATTTTTTTTCCCAGAATTGGCATATAAACGACACCGTTTTGGGGCGTAAGGCAGGGTCGCGCCATGTGCAGCTGCCAGTCTTTCGGTGCAGGGCCGAACGACGTCGTTTGGATGGCCAGGGGAGTCGCACGCGCCATACGCGACCAACCCATTTTTTTGCAAAATTACGGTTTTGCCCCCGTTTCCAATTTTCAGAAAAATTACAGGATTGCAATTGGAATTGAATTTAATTAAAAATAAATGTTTAAAAATTTATAAAAATTTTATAAAATCAGAAAAATATATAAAAATGCTTTATAAAGTAAATTTAACAATTTTCCAATTTTGAGGAATAATTCCAATTAATTATTAAGTGATTAATAATGAGAATTAAAAGAGTATAATTAGATTTAATAACCAAATTAGGTTATAATTAATTGTAAACACCCATATAGGTCCCATGGGTAGAATAATTATGTTATGAGTAATATTAATTTTGTAAATTAATATCGTGGGTTACTAAGTTATTATTATTTGATTATGTTATTATTATAGGTTGTCCAAGAAAAGCTAGTTAGCCGTTAATTTAATAATCGGACAGCGAGGCAAGTTTCTAAACCCTATTTTTGATCCGTTAATCATATGTTCGATGTTAAAATCCTAATTGAGTTCCATTTCCTAAATTTTATTATTATTCCACTCTTTTGCATATTAATGTCGATCGATGTTGTACAGTATTCACTTAAAATTGAATATTGCTGTTGTTATTCACATTTATTCTTAAATGCAAATCATAACGAATCATAATTGTTAATCGGTGAAATAATAATGATGGGTCTATGCCAATTGCCCGGCTAGACTTTTGAAACAATTAAATCCCAAATTACTCTTTGTTGTTAAGTGCTGAGGCAAACCAAATTATTTTGGTGCGGACTCCTAGAAACTGAGATGAACAACCCTGCCTCAGGGGATACAACTTGTCGGATTCTTTAAATTCCGACCCTCCGTGATATACGGTAATATGATGTGCACAATCATAGGTACGAGAGGCCGATCACCTCGAGTACGGAATTAAGGTTTTATGGTCTTTATGACACCTATAGGTTATCAATATTAAAATTGAATAACCTATGTTCAATGGTCTTGTGACCCTCAGTACTGTTCATATTCATCATGTCTCAAAAGACAATACTTGCAGTTATTTTCCTTCGTTTAAATAAATTGATGTTACATAGTTGATATAAATTCTGATCCTCATAATGCATTGTTATTCAGTTCATTATACTTACTGAGCACTTTAGTTTCTCACTTTTACTTGCTTAAAATGTCACAGACAAAGATGTTAAACCCGAATGTCTAGATAAGAAAGACAAAGACAAGGCAAAAATATCAGAATGAAGAAATTGCTGAAGTATCCTCAACTGGTAGTCTAAAATCCGTGTTGTGTCTTTAGATAGAGAATGCTATATGTATATGGAGGTTGATAATCCTGTGAATGTGATAGTTGTATTTTGTATTATTTGGATATTAACATATGTAATGTATATTAATGATAATTCTGGGTAGTGATTAATGTATGTGATATTTCTGAATAGTGAACACCAAATTCGAGGTTCCAGGAACCTGAATTTGGGGGTGTCACAGGGTGGTATCAGAGCTGAAGGATTTAAGACTATAGGTAGGGGAAAACCTAGGTACAAGTACGCAACTCAAATCGAGTTTAAGAAAAGAGAGTTAGGAAATATAGACAATTAAAAAGTTAATAATTTATGCGCTATTTAAAGGTTATTATGTGATTGTTAGATTAATGTTAATAGAGGGTTATTGTGGTTGTTTTATAGGATGATTGAAGTAGGCGAGCCAAGTAGGGCCAGGATTTAAAAGGAAGAAGTTAGGGATATACATGTAGTACCTGAGGGGGTGATTGTTAGTCCACCAGTGTCTGAGCCAGGGTCGGAGTATGGACCAGGCTTTGAACCAGAAGAACCTATGGGGGTAAATGAAGAAGAAGAAGGAATAGGAGGATCTTCTGAAGGTACTCCTCATGAAAACTTAGACCCAAATGAAGAATTAATAGCTAATGCCATAGATACTATAAATGGTTTAGAGATTCAGGTGACCGATCTTACACACCAAGTACATGAGCTAGAAGCCCAAGCTGTAGCTCAAAATGTTAATTATCACAGCAAAGAGAGGAAGAACTCCAGGTCCTCACCCAACAGAAAAATGAGGCAGTGAATAAACTAGCCCAAGCTGAACATAAAATAGCAGAGTTGTCTACAGAAAGACAGATTCTCGTAGATAGGTTGAATAGAGAAATGGCAGATCGTACGAGAATTGAGAATGTTTGGGGTAGAGCAACTAGACAAGTAGGCTTCACAGAAAATGAGGTGAGGGCTAAACAAGTAAGAATGGATGACATGGAGTACGCCTTTAAGTGCGCATCGAAAAGGGCACAACACAGAATTCTATACTTTTAAGTAGAGGAAGGTCAATATTGGTGAGACATTGATCGTGATGTGGCGATCAACATTATAAGACAAGAATACGAAGATGCAATGAGAAGAGCAATGAATCCATGGAATATAGGGTGAGGTAGTATTGGGATATAAATATATATGTATGTATACGTATATATTGGCGTTTATATAAATAGTATGGGATCCTACTTTTGATGTAAATAGCAGGGATCAGATATGTAAATAGGATGTATGTATGATCTGGGGTATGTATGTATCTTGTAAAATAGTTGGCTGTTAATGTAAATATTTGAAGGGTAGTGTTATAAAGTATGTTTTGATATAAATTACTAGTTTTAAATTCTGCATTGTAAATATAGTAATGTAAAGTTCATATTTCAGAATGCCGCCAAAGAGAGGTAGACCTGCTAGAAAAGCACAAGAAGAATCAGTGAATGAAATCACTGGGACAGGTACAAGAATAGAACCAGAAATAGCCCCAGTTGATCTAGTGCAAAGGTTAGTAGATTTACTAGCAGGTGCAATGCAAAATAGGAACCCAGTTCCTGCTAAACAGAATACCCAAGCCCCTCATTTTGCAATTTTTAAAGACTTTAAATTAGTTGGACCACCAGAATTTAAGGGCTCTATAAACCCTATAGAAGCTCAAACTTGTATTATGGAGATGGAAAAGGTTTTTGAGGTGGTTAGAGTAGTTGAGGAGCAGAAGACTGCTTTTGCAACCTTTATGATGAAAGGAGAGGCTGCCCATTGGTGGCAAGCAAATCAAAATAGAGAGGTGGGAGAAATAGTTCCTTGGAAGAGATTTAAGGAACTATTTTTTGAGAATTATTTTCCAACTAGTATGCAGAATAAGTTAAAAATTCAGTTTTTGGAATTAAAGCAGAATAACATGTCAGTAGCTGAGTATGCAGCAAAGTTTAATGAATTAGCCCGGTTTGCTCCATACCAGGTCAGTACAGAAGAGCGGAAAGCTAAAAGATTTGAAGAAAGATTGAAACCCTGGATCTATAGCAAGGTGAATATGTTTCAGACAACAACATATGCCGGTGTGTTGGAAAAGGCAATTTTAGCCGAGGGAGGTAGTGAAGCTATTACGAAATACCATCAAGAGCAAAAGAAAAGGAAGAATGAAGGAGATTCCAAGGGGGGAAGTGGTAGTAGCACCAACCCTCCTAGTAAGAAAAAGTGAAGTGGTAGTACCAACACCTCCGTAAACAAATCCGGAGATGTAAAGAAGAAAATTGAGCCGTGTAGTAATTGTGGGAAGAATCATTCTGGGGTTTGTCTGAAATGGAAAAATGTCTGTTATAAGTGTCAACAAGAGGGACACATTGCAATAAATTGTCCGAAATTGAAGAAAACAGGATGTTATAACTATGGAGCGGCATACCATTTTGCTTGAAACTGTCTAAAGAAGACGATGGAAGTAACAAGTGGAGGGAAACTGACACTCCCCACACCAACTCAACCAGGTCGTCCTACCGCTTGAACCTTTAACATGACGGTACAGGATGCGAAAAAGTCTAAATATGTGGTGTCAAGTACCATTTCAATTTTTAATACTAATACATGTGTGCTTTTTGATTCGGGTGCTACGTGCTCTTTTATTTCTGATGAATTTGCTAGAAGACTAGGGTTGACTCATGAAAACTTAACACAACCCTTGAATATAGAGATTGCAAATAAAGAAGTGATACCTGTTAATCATGTGTATAAACATTGCCCTATGGTGATAAGAAAACATAAGTTATATGTGGATTTAATTCCAATACGTCTTGGGGAATTTGATGTCATCCTAGGGATGGATTGGTTATATAACCATAAAGCCATAATTGATTGTCAAAGGAAGTGTGTAACCTTACAGACTCCTAAAAAGTCAAAAATAGTATTTTATGGTAGCAAATTACCGAGATAATTTAGTTGTCTGTCAGTCATGCAAGCTAGTAGGGCGTTAAGTAAGGGAGGCACAGGATACTTAGCATATGTGATAGATACCCAGAAAGGGGAAATAAAAAAGGGGGAAATACCGGTAGTGAACAAATTTCCCGATGTGTTTCCAGATGACTTACCAGGTCTTCCACCAGATCGGGAAATCGAATTTATGATTGATGTAGCACCGGGAACTGCTCCAATATCTAAGGCTCCGTATAGAATGACCCCAGTGGAAATGAAAGAGTTGATGAAACAACTACAAGAGCTATTAGATAAGATGTTTATTCAACCGAGTGTGTCTCCATGGGGGGCACCAGTGTTATTTGTTAAAAAGAAGGATGGAACCTTACAATTGTGTATTGATTACAGAGAGTTAAATAAGATGACCATCCAGAATAAATACCCTTTGCCAAGGATTGATGATATTTTCGATCAGTTAAAAGGAGAAAAATACGTTTCAAAGATTGATCTTCGGTTAGGGTATCATCAATTGAAAATAAGAAAGGAGGATGTGCCGAAAACAGCATTCAAAACTCGTTATGGTCATTACGAGTTTCTGGTGATGCTGTTTGGATTGACGAATGCACTAGCGGTATTTATGGATATGATGAATAGGATTTTTAAACCCTATTTGGATAAATTTGTGGTAGTATTCATAGATGATATCTTGGTATATCCCAAGTCTTAGGAAGAGAATGCAAGTCATTTAAAGACAGTGTTAGAAACTTTGAGGAAAGAAAAGTTATATGCCAAATTCTCAAAGTATAAATTCTGGTTAGAAAGAGTTCACTTTTTGGGTCATGTTATTGATAAAGATGGAATTTCTGTGGACCTTGAAAAAGTTGAAGCTGTAATTAATTAGGAACAACCAAAGACACCCACAGAGGTAAGAAGTTTCTTAGGTTTAGCGGGTTATTATTGACGATTTATTCAAGATTTTTCTAAGATAGCAACTCCGCTAACCAATTTAACTAGGAAGTCTGTAAAATTTGTGTGGATAGATAAATGTGAGGAAAGTTTTTGTAAGTTAAAGAAAAGGCTAAGAGAAGCCCCGGTGTTAACTTTGCCTGATGAAACAGGGAATTTTGTAGTGTATAGTGATGCCTATCATAAAGGGTTAGGTTGTGTGCTTATGCAGAACGGTAAGGTTATTGCATACGCGTCATGACAGTTGAAGGATTATGAGAACGGGTATCTGACGCATGATTTGGAATTGACAGCAGTAGTATTTGCTTTGAAAATATGGAGACATTACCTTTATGGGGAGAAATGCGAGATATATACAGACCATAAGAGTCTGAAATATATCTTCACATAAAAGGAATTGAATATGCGTCAGCGGAGGTGGCTCGAATTAATAAAATATTATGATTGCGAAATCCTCTACCATCCAGGAAAAACTAATGTAGTAGCGGATGCTTTAAGTAGAAAAGAGAGAGAAAAGTTAATGAAATTAACTGTTCAGGATAAACTAATCCAGGAGATGACAAAATTGGAAATTGAAGTGAGGTACCCCTCTGAAGCAAATGAGATGCTATGTGTTGTAGAAATGCAACCTGTAATGACCGAGAAAATTATGAACCCAATTTTTTTTTTTTATTTAATTATATCCATAAGAAAATATGAGGTATGAAGTATGTGTGTATGTGATAAGTTGTATGATGAGAGGTACTAAATTAGTTAATTAAATTAATTAACTAAAGAAGGAAAAAGATTTCAAGAGAAACTTATGTGATGAAATCACAAAGCTTGAATGTTGGCCTTGTATGGCAATTAAGAAGCTTTATAATGACCAAGTTAATTACTTGTTTGAATAATGAGAAAGAAGAGGCAAGTGAATTATTTAAGATAACCCAATGTGGGAATAATTGTTTGTGTATGGTTAACTATATTATAAACCCATATTGATAATAAGGGTTAGTGAATGAATTTAATCAAGTCAAAGTACTTATATTATTATGTGTTAGGGTTTATTAAAACAAACCCAAGAATTTATGGTGTTATGTAAGCTAATTTAATTAAGGAGTCCAATGGACTTATAAATAGTAAATCTAATTGGATTATAATTTTAAATCCAAATGAGTTGTTAAACTAGGCCAATTAAATTTACCTAGTAGCCCAAGTAATTAAATTAAACTTTAGTCCATGTAATTAATTAAATAAGTCCAATGCTTATTTTAATTAAAGGTAGCATAATTATTTAAATGCAAGCCCAATGTGTTAATTAAATTGAGCTCAACCAATTAATTGGATGAGCCCAATATATTATATCCTAGAGTCCAAAGTGGAGCCCAATAGAAAGTCAAAATATTGGTCAAACATTATATATATGTATATATATAAATAGATGTATATCTGTATAATAAATGTAAAAAAAATAAAGCAAAAATGGGGGATTAAATCCCATTTTGCTGAGATTTAAGGGGGCCCCACATGGGGTGGCTTGATTTTGCAAGGTTGCTTCTTCCACAATTCTTTCCATAGTTGGCCAACCACCCTAGTCATTTCAATTGGTCATTCATGCAATAGTAACCTCACTTAAACTCCTAATTTCACCAACACAAGATGATTAGTATGTTGATGAGGGATTAGTAATGTGACGCCCCCAAATCTAGGCCCACACAGCCCAAACTTGAGTCGTCAAAAGACTACAACAAAATTATTACAACAAGGCACAATGTACAACAATACAGTGTATAATAATACACAACTAAGTCTTCACTATTATTGTCACACTATTTTACAACACGTGAAGACTAAGACAACTATTTCTCGGACTCTCACTCCATCCCCCGGCTAGACCCAGCTACGTTCTCATATCCTGTTGAAAAATAATGGAACAAAAGGGTGAGCTCAAATAGCCCAGTAAGAAATATCATGACTAAGATAATGACGAATAAATTATCATTAGCCTTCAACAGGTGAGTTCTTGATAGAATACAACAGAATACAAGGTGTATATCAAAAACTGCAGTTAAATTCTTGAACAATGTTCAGATCAATAATAGCGGCGGAATGAGCAATCTATTAGAAGAATAATGTAGACTATAATGTCCACGCGCTTCTCTTTTTCGTAAAAACATCAACTTTTATCATCTGAAATACCATTAGTCAAGATAATACAAATTCACAGTTCCTGGTCATAATCATGCAAATCAACAGTTCATCTATGCATTACGGGCCAAAGAGAACATTCAATATAGCACCAGCGGTCATGATTATACCAGATTCAGCCTTTGGTCATAATCATACCAAACAACAGTTCATCTATGCACTACGGGCCAAAGAGAACTTTCAATATAACAACAACGGTCAAGATTATACCAGATTCAGCCTTTGGTCATAATCATACCAAACAACAGTTCATCTATGCACTACGGGCCAAAGAGAACTTTCACCACGTGCCATAAAAGACACCGAACAGATGTATCGCCTTTAACCTAATATATCGCCTTTAACCTATCATCTGTTCAACAAATATATCACATCTGTGCCCCCGGCCACAGATATTCACAACAGCTTGATTCTTGATGATTAGTACAAATAATAGTGATACAATTGATGAACAGAAGAAACAGGATAAACAATAAGTATCGGAAGTTTACTTTGTGCAGATTCAAATAATGTCCAAATTGTCAACATGATGTGGAGTGAAATTTAAAAATGTTATTCAAGATTCTCAGTTCAGAATAACGGTTACAGTTCAATAGAAAGATTCAGAAAATAGGAAGGTTCAGTTGAAATAATGAAGTTCAACTATTATGGAACATATAATATTTTCAGGAATTATAGAAGCAATAGTTCCATAATAAGTTTCGATCCAGGAGTATGAAAGAAAATAATATCTCTTACCGTAGCAAGTTCAAGAGTGTAAAAAAAAATGACATTTCTTACCGTAGTAAATTTAAGAGTGTGAAAAGAATAATATTCCTTACCGTAGTAAGTTTAAGAGTATGAAAGAAAATGAAATTCCTTACTGTAGTAAGTTCAAGAGTGTAAAAAAAATGACATTTCTTACCTTAACACGTGACTGGATATTGATTTAAATGAGATTGATCAACCTATATATTTATAATAAAATTAGTAATTACAACATGTAAACTTCAAAGTGTATGATAACTCATATATTATGAACTATCAAAATTATATATATTTAACATAATTTTTGTAGTATAAAATACCAACTTTAAAATAGTTTTAAAAATAATATTCCAAAATAAATCTTCTAAATAAAGCTTTTAAAAATGAATCTTCTCAAAGAAGAGTCTTCTAAAGGAAGATTTGTGAATACCGTGAAAAATAGGAATTTATAAAATTACTATTCTTTAATAAAAGACTTACTTGAAAAATTCATGCACTCCTTTTGGCTTTCAAACACTCAAAATAGCCTTACTATTATCAGAGAAAACTCATAAAATTCTTATAGAAAAATTTTATGTTTTAGGTGTGATTTTTCTATTCAGCTGAGCAAGCTATTTATAGGAGAAAATAAGTTACTATGCGTGGTAGGTGAACAGAAAAAAATTCAGCAGAGGCTGCTGCGCAGCCTCCACCAACCCATTCTCAGCAAACACATTTCTCACATTTCGTGTGGGCCCCACAGTGGGTCCCACATGTTTCTTACTATTCACTTACTATTCACGTTACTATTCACGTCACTATTCACGTTACTATTCACGTCACTATTCACGTTACTATTTCAAATAGTAAAATTAATTATTTTATTTTTTTATTTATTTATTTATTCTTCCTGTGAGTCCAACATATAAAATAATGTTACCACAATAATGTAAGAAACACGTTACATATTTTTATTAATTTAATAATATAAATTATAGTGTATTTGCCACTGTGACAATTATTAGGTTCAATAATTTTAAAAACAGTGCAGCAACAATTATTGACTCAATGATATAAAATACAGTGTAATGACAATTATTAAATTAATAATGCAAAATACTGTGTAGCAACGATAATTGAATTGATAATATAAAATATTATGCAGTGACAATTATTGATGAAATGATGCGTAACAGTTACGATGTCAATAATATGAGACACTGTGCAATATCGTGTGCTACTGTAGAGTACCGCATGCTACAGTAAAATACCATAAATTACCGTATGCTACTATTCTTTTATCACCGGTATTTTAACAGTTAACACCGTTGACTATTTTTATTTAAAAAGGTTACTTATGTCGTTTTCTATATCCGACAAATATTCCGTTGTGGGGTCCACCAATAATTTGTTATTTCGGCGCCGTCGTACGGCACGAATATTCCCCGACCAAACGAATATTCCCCGACAAAACGAATATTGTCCGACAAAATAAAATTTGTACAAAACTTCCTTAACTTTCAATTTCGTCAATTTAACCACTTACTGTTTCATGAAAAAAATATATGAAGAAAAATTAATTTTTATATTTCATAAAATTCGGGGTCTTACAACCTCCCCTCCTTATGAAATTTCGTCCCCGAAATTGACGTACCGGGCATTTCAAAGTTATCCTCCTGATTTCCAGATGCCATACTAAACTGTGGTCACAAAATAAATGTTAGTTCAAATAAACTGACTCATCACTTCATGTCCCTATATTCAAATCAACTCATTAGATAATAAAATCTAATTTAGGTAGGACATACTAGTGACTGATTCTATTCGTCTCTCCCCTCATAGTTCTAACCCCAGATCTCCATTAAAGACCATATCCCTAAGCTCTGATGCCAACTGTGACGCCCCCAAATCTAGGCCCACACAGCCCAAACTTGAGTCGTCAAAAGACTACAACAAAATTATTACAACAAGGCACAACGTACAACAATACAGTGTATAATAATACACAACTAAGTCTTCACTATTATTGTCACACTATTTTACAACACGTGAAGACTAAGACAACTATTTCTCGGACTCTCACTCCATCCCCCGGCTAGACCCAGCTACGTTCTCATATCCTGTTGAAAAATAATGGAACAAAAGGGTGAGCTCAAATAGCCCAGTAAGAAATATCATGACTAAGATAATGACGAATAAATTATCATTAGCCTTCAACAGGTGAGTTCTTGATAGAATACAACAGAATACAAGGTGTATATCAAAAACTGCAGTTAAATTCTTGAACAATGTTCAGATCAATAATAGCGGCGGAATGAGCAATCTATTAGAAGAATAATGTAGACTATAATGTCCACGCGCTTCTCTTTTTCGTAAAAACATCAACTTTTATCATCTGAAATACCATTAGTCAAGATAATACAAATTCACAGTTCCTGGTCATAATCATGCAAATCAACAGTTCATCTATGCATTACGGGCCAAAGAGAACATTCAATATAGCACCAGCGGTCATGATTATACCAGATTCAGCCTTTGGTCATAATCATACCAAACAACAGTTCATCTATGCACTACGGGCCAAAGAGAACTTTCAATATAACAACAACGGTCAAGATTATACCAGATTCAGCCTTTGGTCATAATCATACCAAACAACAGTTCATCTATGCACTACGGGCCAAAGAGAACTTTCACCACGTGCCATAAAAGACACCGAACAGATGTATCGCCTTTAACCTAATATATCGCCTTTAACCTATCATCTGTTCAACAAATATATCACATCTGTGCCCCCGGCCACAGATATTCACAACAGCTTGATTCTTGATGATTAGTACAAATAATAGTGATACAATTGATGAACAGAAGAAACAGGATAAACAATAAGTATCGGAAGTTTACTTTGTGCAGATTCAAATAATGTCCAAATTGTCAACATGATGTGGAGTGAAATTTAAAAATGTTATTCAAGATTCTCAGTTCAGAATAACGGTTACAGTTCAATAGAAAGATTCAGAAAATAGGAAGGTTCAGTTGAAATAATGAAGTTCAACTATTATGGAACATATAATATTTTCAGGAATTATAGAAGCAATAGTTCCATAATAAGTTTCGATCCAGGAGTATGAAAGAAAATAATATCCCTTACCGTAGCAAGTTCAAGAGTGTAAAAAAAAATGACATTTCTTACCGTAGTAAATTTAAGAGTGTGAAAAGAATAATATTCCTTACCGTAGTAAGTTTAAGAGTATGAAAGAAAATGAAATTCCTTACTGTAGTAAGTTCAAGAGTGTAAAAAAAATGATATTTCTTACCTTAACACGTGACTGGATATTGATTTAAATGAGATTGATCAACCTATATATTTATAATAAAATTAGTAATTACAACATGTAAACTTCAAAGTGTATGATAACTCATATATTATGAACTATCAAAATTATATATATTTAACATAATTTTTGTAGTATAAAATACCAACTTTAAAATAGTTTTAAAAATAATATTCCAAAATAAATCTTCTAAATAAAGCTTTTAAAAATGAATCTTCTCAAAGAAGAGTCTTCTAAAGGAAGATTTGTGAATACCGTGAAAAATAGGAATTTATAAAATTACTATTCTTTAATAAAAGACTTACTTGAAAAATTCATGCACTCCTTTTGGCTTTCAAACACTCAAAATAGCCTTACTATTATCAGAGAAAACTCATAAAATTCTTATAGAAAAATTTTATGTTTTAGGTGTGATTTTTCTATTCAGCTGAGCAAGCTATTTATAGGAGAAAATAAGTTACTATGCGTGGTAGGTGAACAGAAAAAAATTCAGCAGAGGCTGCTGCGCAGCCTCCACCAACCCATTCTCAGCAAACACATTTCTCACATTTCGTGTGGGCCCCACAGTGGGTCCCACATGTTTCTTACTATTCACTTACTATTCACGTTACTATTCACGTCACTATTCACGTTACTATTCACGTCACTATTCACGTTACTATTTCAAATAGTAAAATTAATTATTTTATTTTTTTATTTATTTATTTATTCTTCCTGTGAGTCCAACATATAAAATAATGTTACCACAATAATGTAAGAAACACGTTACATATTTTTATTAATTTAATAATATAAATTATAGTGTATTTGCCACTGTGACAATTATTAGGTTCAATAATTTTAAAAACAGTGCAGCAACAATTATTGACTCAATGATATAAAATACAGTGTAATGACAATTATTAAATTAATAATGCAAAATACTGTGTAGCAACGATAATTGAATTGATAATATAAAATATTATGCAGTGACAATTATTGATGAAATGATGCGTAACAGTTACGATGTCAATAATATGAGACACTGTGCAATACCGTGTGCTACTGTAGAGTACCGCATGCTACAGTAAAATACCATAAATTACCGTATGCTACTATTCTTTTATCACCGGTATTTTAACAGTTAACACTGTTGACTATTTTTATTTAAAAAGGTTACTTATGTCGTTTTCTATATCCGACAAATATTCCGTTGTGGGGTCCACCAATAATTTGTTATTTCGGCGCCGTCGTACGGCACGAATATTCCCCGACCAAACGAATATTCCCCGACAAAACGAATATTGTCCGACAAAATAAAATTTGTACAAAACTTCCTTAACTTTCAATTTCGTCAATTTAACCACTTACTGTTTCATGAAAAAAATATATGAAGAAAAATTAATTTTTATATTTCATAAAATTCGGGGTCTTACAAGTAATGTGCTATATATAGAGTTTTACTCTTAGTTGTTATGTTGGTTAGATCATTTGTAGCATTTCTTAGAGAGAAAATAGAGAGCATTTTCAAGAGAGAAAGAAAGAATACACTTGTGAGTGTGAGAAATTTCTACAAGAAGGGCTTGGTGAATGTCAAGTAGCATCATCACATACTTTGGTGGGAGAAGAAGAAGAGCACACAAATCTCAAAGGTTTAAAAGTGCTCTAACCTTCTCATATTTCATTTTTGTAGCCTAGATCAATTTTGAACGGTTAAAATCTATTTTTAACCGATCAAAACTTGTTTTGATGGTCTAGAAGTCTTAAACTATATTATATATGTATATTCATAGTTTGATGTGTTTATATCATGATTTGGTATGTGTGGTATGCTTAAAAATGGTAGAAATGTTCATATCGAACTTTACCGGTAAAACCCTAAGTGGTTCGATCTTTAAATTTTGTGTCAAATGTTTGCAAAAATATGATTGAACCATGAAATATTGTAAAACAAGAAGTTAGAAGAATAACAACACTAAGTTGGTGTCATTTGGATGTATAGAGTTTATTTTATTCAAGTTTGAACCATTAAAATCAAGGATTTGTGATTTTAGTTTTCACTTTGTCCTTGTGAGCAGTTTTTAGTCTAGTTCTGTTTGGAATTTGGAATTGTGATATAAAGAGAAATTGTAGAGGGGGAAATTTTGATGAGAATGGACTCAAGAATCACCCCCAAATGTTTTAAAATGAAGAAGTTATGGCTGTCGGAGCGTCGGAGGGTCGGGCAGTCCAAATTAGGATTTCTGAAAATTGGCCGAGCGCCTACCGAGTGCCTAGGCGCTTGAACCGGCTGTCTCTGGGGGCAGACTTGGTCCGGGTCAGGTCGGGTCGGTCTGGGTCGGTCCGGGTTTTATTAAAAAATTTAAGTATTACTAAGTGTAAAATGAAGGTATTCGTGTATTGAACCAATATATGGAATTTATTTATAATTAATGGGTAGCAAAATGTTTAAAATAAAGATTAATGTTAACACCATTAAAAAGTTTACTATTGGTATTGTTTAAAGATTTTTATTAAAATATTATTAAATGATTAATAATATTAGTATATGATTAAAAAGTTATTAAATGATTAATAATATTAATAAGGATTAAAATATTATTAAATAGTTAATAATATTAGATTATGAGTAAAATATTATTAAATGGTTAATAATATTAATGAATGATTAAAATATTATTAAATGGTTAATAATATTAGTAAGATTAATAGAATATTATTAAATGATTAATAATATTAGTAAGTTAGTAGAATATTATTAAATGATTAATAATATTAATAGGGATTAAAATATTATTAAATGTTTAATAATATTAGTAAGTTAATAAAATATTATTAAATAGTTAATAATATTAGATAATGAATAAAATATTATTAAATGGTTAATAATATTAGTATATGAATAAAATATTATTGAATAGTTAATAATATTAGATAATGAATAAAATATTATTAAATGGTTAATAATATTAGTAAGTTAATAAAATATTATTAAATGATTAATAATATTAGTAAGTTAATAAAGGATTTAAATATTATTAAATGGTTAATAATATTAGTATACGAATAAAATATTATTAAATAGTTAAATAATATTAGATTATGAGTAAAATATTATTAAATGGTTAATAATATTAATGAATGATTAAAATATTATTAAATGGTTAATAATATTAGTAAGATTAATAAAATATTATTAAATGATTAATAATATTAGTAAATTAGTAGAATATTATTAAATGATTAATAATATTATTAAGGGATTAATAATATTATTGAGAGGATAAAATATTATTAAATAGTTAATAATATTTATAAATGATTAAGATATTATTTGATAATTAATATCATTGGTGATAGTGTAAAGCATTATTTAATAATGTTAATAAGTGTTTGAGATAATAAAGAGATTAAGAGGATTATTATATGGTTAATAATATTGAGAAGCTAAGTGATTTGTTATTGAAATAATAAATGGTTAAAATATTATTATACGATTAATAATATTATATGTAGTATTTATATATTATCAAAGGAGATAATATTATAAAGCAATGAAGTGATAATTATGTGAGTTCAAATATTATCACGGGATTGATAATAGTATTAAGAGTTTTAAGGTTATGATTAAGTAATAGATGATTTAAAACATATATGTTAAGGTTATTAATGTTAAATAAACCTATATGTGTTATGCTAATTGGAGGATCAATGTTATTTGAATATTAGGTCACCTAAAGGAAGTATTTTTAAGTTGAATAGCGGTAGTCAGCGGAACAGGCAAGTTCTTCTTAACCCTAACTTGTATTTATTGTTGCAAGTTTCCTTCAACTTTATGTACATTGAGCTATTCAAATTATTGTTGAGCAAATTCTACACTCGTAGTTATTTGACAGAACTTAAAGTGGATTAATTATCTAAAATTATTCCACCTCATTATTGGTTATTGTATTCGCACATAGTGCCTTTGCAAATGTTATAGTTCAGTAATTTACGAACTGTTTAAGAATGTCTAAGCTAATTGTTTCGGCTAGACAAATGCATGTTTAAATTCATCTAATTGAATATTATGAAAGCTTATCCAAACCATTGGCTGGTGCGGATTCTTACAGTAAGACTGAGAAAGAACAACCCTAGTTAAAGGGGATTTCTATTTGTCGGGAAACCGAATGCGCGCAAGAAATCTAAATGTTATGCATATACATAGGACATGAGAGGACTAATCCCCTCGAGTGTCCCGTTATTTTTAACAAGGTGTCAGACATTGTATGTCCGTTCTACCTTAGTAGCAGTTCATGGTCCTTTGAGACCACACAGCAGTAAAGAGTCAATCCATTCTGTTATTGAACATTGATTCTTGTTATTTCACAATTGTTATCTATTGTTGAAACTCTCGAAGATAAATCTTTTTCATTCATGATATATCATTTCTTATTTATTTAAACTTGTTGGGCAAAGTAGTTGCTCACCCTTGCTATATCATGAACTATTTTCAGTTAAGCCGAGTGATCTAAGGAGTACCACGACAAAGGAAAGATGAACGAATAGACGTAATTAGTTCGTACTATATGTGTAAACCTTTTTTTTATATAAGGTAATGATGATGTATTAAGGTTAGTGGAACCTGGGATTGAAGGTACGTTTGGTAATGAAATTATGTATATTTTCCGCGAGTTATTGAAGTTTTAGTTTTTGAATGTTTGTCAAGTGATGAATAGTGAGCACCGAACCCGAGGTTCAAGGGACCCAGATTTGGGGGCGTCACACAACCAACACTGTTAGATAAGGTGAAGGAGGCCCAATTAGCCAATGATGAATGTATTAGGTAAGGAATAGGTTTACCTCAAGTGATGAAGTAAAATTTCAAATAGATAGCAATGGAATTCTAAAATTTGAGGGGCGCAACTGGATACCAGCAATAGCTGAATTGAAGGAGGAGATATTACAAGAGGCACATAATTCGAAATTCTCCATTCATCCCGGGAGTACGAAAATGTACCAAGATTTACGAAAGCATTTTTGGTGGCCAAACATAAAACGAGAAATTGCGGATTATGTAAGCCGGTGCTTAACGTGTCAACGAATCAAAGCTGAGCATCAGAAGCCAAGTGCACTGCTACAACCTCTTGAAATTCCAGAATGAAAATGAGAACATATTACCATGGATTTCGTAGTAGGGCTTCTGATTACTCAAAAGGGCTACGATGCTATATGGGTGATCGTAGACAGATTAACAAAGTCGACCCATTTCCTGCCAATTAAGATCAAATACAAATTGGATCAATTGGTCAGAATCTACATTAAAGAAGTGATATCGCGGCATGGAGTACCAGTGTCAATTGTATCAGATCGGGATCCGCGCTTTACATCGAATTTTTGGAGGAGTCTATAAGAGAGATTAGGGACACAACTGAGGTTGAGTACAGCCTACCATCCTCAAACTGATGGTCAAAGCGAAAGAACAATACAACCTTTAGAAGATATGTTGCGAGCTTTTATTATGGACTTCAAAGGAAATTAGGACGATCATCTACCTTTGATGGAATTTGCATACAACAACAGTTACCACACAAGTATAGGAATGTTTCCTTACGAAGTTTTATATGGAAGAAAATGCAGAACTCCTTTGTGTTGGGATGAAGTTAGCGAACGTCAATTGCTAGGACCCGAACTGGTTCAACAAACGGCGGATACAATCAGGTTAATATGGGATCGATTAATAGCAGCTCAGGATCGACAGAAAAAGTATGCAGATTTGCATAGGCAAAGTCTGGATTTTGAGGTGGGAAGTCACGTGTTTCTTAAAGTGTCTCCATGGAAGGGAAAAATCAGATTCGGAAAGAAAGGTAAATTAAGTCCTAGATTTATTGGACCGTTTGAAGTATTGAGGAAAGTTGGGGAAGTGGCATATGAAGTGGCTCTACCTCCAGAGTTGGCGCACATACACAATGTTTTCCACGTGTCAGTGTTACGACCGTACAAGCCAGATTATAAGCACGTCATAGCCTGCGAACCTATTCAGATAGAGAAGGATTTAACTTATGAAGAGATTCCTATCCAAATATTAGATAGGAAAGATCAAGTTTTAAGAAATAAGGTAATTCATTCCGTCAAAGTGCTATGGCGAAATCATAATGTTGAAGAAGCCACCTGAGAATTAGAAGAGAAAATGCGAAAGAATTATCCCCATTTATTTGAATAGTTGGTGTAGAAATTCTGGGACGAAATTTTTATAAAGGGGGAAGAATGTAATATTCAGGATATTATGACGTGTAAAAAGTTTAAATAAATAAAATGTGCGTATTTTAATTATTTAAACTAGGCAAGTAATGTGAATTACATAAATTAATTATGGATGTATATTTTTATTACGGTTATTAATTTAATGATGTATGTTAATGAAAAAGAGGATTAATATAGGAAATTAATCCTAAATTAAATTAAAAGTTAATGAGGTAAGTAACGAGGTCAAAATTATTGATTATGGATTAATTAATAATTATGAGAAATATTTGGAAATTATTAAAAAGGGAATTCGTTATATATAAAATAAATAGAAATAAATTATATATTTTATATAAGGAAATATAATTAAATATGGAGGAATTTTGAATATACAATTTAGATGAAAGTAAATATATAATTTATACAAGAAAATAAAATTTATTAAGAAAAGGTTAATAATTATATAAATTACACAAAATTATATTGTATAGTTTATATAAAATATATATAAATAGTGGAAATGGAATAATAAATAAATATTGGTAATTCTTATTTTAATAAGATAATTTATGATTATGTAAAATAGAATTATTTCTATTTTTATGAGTTTTAATAATTGTGGGATTAGATATGTGTAAGAAATTATTATAATACATAATATATAAATAATAATAATTGATATATGTATATATTATATAGTAATAGAAATACATGTATGTTTACGAAATGTATACATAACGAAGTTGAAACGTGAGAAAATTTAATTGAATTAAATTATGGGTATTATTTTATTAATTTTGGAGGTATAAAATACCTCATATAGTTACATGCATGTCATTATACGTGTATAAAATTTATCAAATAAAGTACCCCAAAAATATATAAATATTATTTATAAATTATTTTATGAATTTTGGTAAATTAAAATAAATATTTTATATACATTATATAAAATATTTATTACCCAAAATAACTGCGTAATGTATTAAATATGTACGTATGCATGGTATTTTACTGACTTAAACTAAGTCGGTGGATTTGAGAGAAAAATTTCAAATCAATTCACAGTTGGAAAGTTATATATATATATATATATATATATATATATATATATATATATATATATATATAGAGAGAGAGAGAGAGAGAGAGAGAGAGAGAATAAATAATAATAAGGCTAATATAGCAATACCAACCACCAAACCAGGCAAACTATTTTCTTCTCTTCCTTCACCACCGTCCGCCACCACCGAGTACCAACACCACCACTACTAAGAAATATTTGGAGGCAACAAAGTGCATAATAAGCATACAAGGAAGGATATCAAGCTTTTGGGAAGGTATAAAATAAATTATTTGGGTTATTTTTGTATTTTCTGTAATAAAATAATTGTGTGAAAAATTAGTAAATAATTATATAATTGTTATATATATAATTTTGGATGTGTATCTATGAATTTTATGATGTTTAGTGTAATTATATGGAAGAAATAACGACAAAAAATGGTGGAAAATATTTTGGGCCGGCTACTGTTAACGCAGAAATAAAGGAAAAAAAATTTAAGGCCGCCCGCGCATTGCGAGGCGGCCTACTTTTTTTTTCCGGAACCGGCATATAAACGACGTCGTTTTGGGGCATAAGGCAGGGTCGCGCCATGCGCGGCTGCCAGTCTTCCGGTGCAGGGCTGAACGACGTCGTTTGGATGGTCAGGGGAGGCGTGCGCGCCATGCTCGACCGACCGATTTTTTCGCAAAATTACAGTTTTGCCCCCGGTTCCAATTTTTAGAAAAATTACGGGATTGCCATTGGAATTGAATTTAATTAAAATAAATGTTTAAAAATTGATAAAAATTATATAAATTTTTTATAAAATCAGAAAAATATATAAAAAATATTTTATAAATTAAATTTAACAATTTTCCAATTTTGAGGAATAATTCCAATTAATTATTAAGTGATTAATAATGAGAATTAAAAGAGTATAATTAGATTTAATAACCAAATTAGGTTATAATTAATTGTAAACACCCATCTAGGTCTGATGGGTAGAATAATTATGTTATGAGTATTATTAATTATGTAAATTAATATCGTGGGTTACTAAGTTATTATTATTTGATTATGTTATTATTATAGGTTGTCCAAGAAAAGCTAGTTAGCCGTTAATTTAATAATCGGACAGTGAGGCTAGTTTCTAAACCCTATTTTTGATCCGTTAATCATATGTTGGATGTTAAAATCCTAATTGAGTTCCATTTCCTAAATTTTATTATTATTCCACTCTTTTGCATATTAATATCGATCGATGTTGTACAGCATTCACTTAAAATTGCTGTTGTTATTCACATTTATTCTTAAATGCAAATCATAACGAATCATAATTGTTGATCGGTGAATTAATAATGATGGGTCTATGCCAATTGTCCGGCTAGACTTTTGATACAATTAAATCCCAAATTACTCTTTGTTGTTAAGTGCTGAGGCAAACCAAATTATTTTGGTGCGGACTCCTAGAAACTGAGATGAATAACCCTGTCTTAGGGGATACAACTTGTCGGATGCTTTAAAGTCCGACCCTCCGTGATATACGGTAATATGATGTGCACAATCATAGGTACGAGAGACCGATCACCTCGAGTACAGAATTAAGGTTTTATGGTCTTTATGACTCCTATAGGTTATCAATATTAAAATTGAATAACCTATGTTCAATGGTCTTGTGACCCTCAGTACTGTTCATATTCATCATGTCTCAAAAGACAATACTTGCAGTTATTTTCCTTCGTTTAAATAAATTGATGTTACATAGTTGATATAAATTTTGATCCTCATAATGCATTGTTATTCAGTTCATTATACTTGCTGAGCACTTTAGTTTCTCACTTTTACTTGCTTAAAATGTCGCAGACAAAGATGTTAAACCCGAGGGTCTAGATAAGAAAGACAAAGGCAAGGGAAAAATATTAGAATGAAGAAATTACTGAAGTATCCTCAGCTGGTAGTCTTAAATCCGTTTTGTGTCTTAAATAGGGAATGTTACATGTATATGGAGGTTGATAATCCTGGGAATGTGATAGTTGTATTTTTTATTATGTTGGATATTGACATATGTAATGTATATTAATGATAATTCTGGGTAGTGATTAATGTATGTGATATTTATGAATAGTGAACACTAAATTCGAGGTTCCAGGAACCTGAATTTGGGGGCGTCACAAAGGGTGTCGGTTGTTAAAAAGAATTTTGTTAAGGGTCAAAGACAGTGAAGGCGGTTGAGTATTAGTGCCTCTAGCAACTCGGGTATCCAGTCTACGCAGGCATCATACAATCAGACGACATATAATGTTGTGGACTGCTTTAGAGCCATATGTAAAGATCCTGCCCTTTTATGTGAACTACAGGATCATTTGAGAGCATTGAGTCCTGATTCTTTAGCTGATGTAGTGGCAACAATAACAAGTCAGCCAGACGAGGAGGATACTGAGCAGGACGAGGCAATCTTATTAATTAATACAACAAAATTTTTCACTCACTAATACTATCTTGAACATGTTTTATTTTTTGTTACAGGAACGTATCAATTAGTTAGATCGATGAAGTTTGACGAGCTACATATCATTCTTGTGCTGTTGTTTTTTCTCATTTTATTGAATGTTGGTTTTGTTTTTATATGAAACATACTTTATTTAATTTGGTTTGAATTTGATATTTGGTTAGAGATCTAGATGAGATCGTTTATATATCTGTTATGCTGTGTTAGGATGTAATTTACAGGTAAAATATTTTTTGGGAATTGGATTTTTTATTTATTTTGGGAGTATGAGCGACCGATTTGGTCGCCATTTGTTGGTCATTATTATTATTATTATTATTATTATTATTATTATTATTATTATTATTATTATTATTATTATTATTATTATTATTATTATTATTTTCTTATTTTTTTGGGAATGGAATTACAATAAATAAATAAAATGAGTATCAACGACTGCCTAGATCGCTAATAATTGCGGTTGCTCATACTTCGTCGGTCACCCATACTTCGTCGGTCACCGACACGTGTCACACGCCTTCCACGGGGACAGATTTGCTGACTCATCTTAGCGACTGATTTGGTCGCTGAAGTTCGGTCACTGATAGTCCTTTTAACGACCAGCCTATACGCACCAGACATCAGCAACCGATTGCGGTCGCTAAAATCTATTAGTGATTGATTTCTGAGGCTAATAGGCGGTCGCTTATATGCCTTTTTCTTGTAATGATACTCATTAGTCGTTGTGGATGACTACACCAGATACACATAGGTATTCTTCTTAAGCTCTAAAGACTAAACCAACAATCAGCTGATCAAATTGTTCAAACTGGTCATGAATGAAAAGGGTGAAAAGATCAAAGCAATTAGAAGTGATCATGGAAGAGAGTTTATTTTTCTGAGATGGGTCAGTTCTGTGAAGAAAATGGAATTCAACATAATTTCTCAGCTCCAAAAACTTCCCAACAAAATGGGGTAGCTGAAAGAATGAACAAAATGTTGATTGAAGTAGGAAGAACACTCCTAGTAGCTGCTCATCTCCCTGAATATTGATAATTGGATTTTATTCTTATTTATTAGATATTTTTAGGCTTAAGTATTTGTTAGTTTTTAAGTATTTTAATTAATTTTATGTAATTTATTTAATTTTATGCATTATTACTATTTTTAGTATTTTTATATTATTTTTAATTAATTTATATTTTATTTTGTAGGTTAATTAAAGTGGAATGGCAAAATTATAAATTCTGCAGCTGTGATGGCATAATGGTAAATAACTAGCTTAATGGCAGTTCCGTATTTAACCAAAAAGGTTGCAGCAGTGTTCGCGCGTTGCGCGCAAGTAAACCGCAGCTACATGGCATGAAACGGCGTCGGATCAGCAGGAAAGAACAGCCCGCGCAATGCGAGAACGGAAAGTTATAAATTCGGAATTTCGCATAGAAAGACGTCGTTTTTTGTTTTGGAAGGAAAGAAGAAGCGCGCAATGCGCGGAGGACGACCGTTGACCCGGTCAAAGACGAGAAGGTTGTGTTTGGCTGGAGCATTAATTGCCAAAACGGGATTATTCGCGGAATTAAGCATTAATTTGATTCCAAATTGGATTTCTTTTTCACATTAGCTTAGGATTATTATTGTAGTCCTATAAATATACTATGTAACTTTTATTTTCGGCAGATTAGAATAGATTATGGTAGAATATATTATGTTAGAGTAATTTATGAGTAGTTTTAGGAGCAAATATTTAACGCGAATGATTCAAGAATTGAAGGCATAGCTTAGGAATTGGAGAATGTGATCTGAGTGACAGACGGATATCAACACAGATTTAATTTCTTTTCTTTCTCTTTTATTTTTGTAATTTTGAGATGTTGAATTATTTATGGTTAGTGTATTATTTAGTTATGAGTTAATTTTTATTTGAGATTGCAATTGAACCCAATGTGTAGTTTAATTTAATTTGTTTTCTTTTTAATTATTCATGATTATATATAAGTTGTTTATCATATTTTATGCATTCATGTATAATTATTTGCGCAATAATTAATTGTGATATCTTAGAAGGAATTCTAAAAGGACTTCTAGGATTAGATATGGATATGATAACATGTGAATTTGTTGATTCATTCTAGGAAGAGTAGCATAATAGTGTGTAGGATGAATATACCTATATGTCACATGTAACTTTATTGAGAGTTGGATCTTAATGAGTTTATTTCAAATTATTTTGCATAGCAATATAGTAACTTAATTGGAATAAATCTTTTTATTAATTCTTGAAAAATGTTAATGAATAGTTAAGAAATCTCAGTTAACAATTCTATATACTTAATTAATTAAAAAGAGAATAAAGAGATTTAAATGAAGCATTGGGGAAAATTGTGATCTTAACTATTTTAATTTGATTTAATCATTTTTATTAGTTTAATTTAGTTAGTAATTTTGATTAGTTTATTTTATAATTAAATTGAGATTGTTTAAATAAAATTAATTTGATATTAAATTAGTGTTTGGTAATTATTATTATTTAATTCCATGTGGGTTCGACACTCTACTTTATCACTTTATTACTTGTTGACTGTGTATACTTGCATGCATATATTCATATAGAAAATACCCAACAAATATTTCTAGGCAGAAGCTGTGACGACCTCGAATCCAGGTCCCTCAAACCTCGAATCAGATTCAACACCAGTATTACCTTTTCCTTATTGTTCATGAATTACAACAATATTATAATTGAAAAATAATTATTTATTTATAATTTTACAACATCTCTTTCAATTCCAGAATCGTAATCTTTATACATTCCTAGTATGTCTCAATATCATATATGATACGACATTCTATTACAATCAATTTGAGTATTTAACACTCATACTACATACCAACCAATTCTCATACTACACAATCATTTTACCTGTCCAATTTAGACTGATATCTACAATGGTCGTGCTAGACCTTCAATGAATGTAATATGCATTCCTGTTTTTGGATCTTTATCAAAAACATCGAATAACTTGCACTATATGAAAATATTGGTTTTATAGCAAGAGTGAGCACGACGGCTCAACAAGTTTAACAGCTACACATAACACATTGCATGCTTCACATATTAAACATACTCTGCATTTTACACGTAAGTCATGCTTTTCATTCTTTTTATTTTATGAATGTTTCATACTTCTTATGCATCGCATATAATACACATCTAGTATATATCAAGTCATGCTTCTTATTCTGTACACACTTCGCATAGAATCATATTTCATGCGTTTCACATAACACAAATATCATCAATATATTCGCATATCCATAATTTAATAATATATTGTTGAATAAAAATGCACACAGGAACAAGTTTTAAAAAACTTGCCTGGTTCGCTTCTACCATTTACGCTTATTTACGTCATTCGTTCAACCTACAATTTATATATAAAATCGACATAATCATTAGTTACAATGACTATTAATTAGTCTTAACTTAAGACCTTAACTTCAAATTATTAATTAACTCTTTAGTTGTTTGACCAATGAACCTTTACGTTCCGGACAAAAACCCTAGCCCAAATACAGTTTGGACATATCGGGTACGCTTAACCAACCTACACCTTCACTACACGTCATTATACAACCCACTTTTAATTAGTTGTCTAAATTAGTCACAAATGACTAACTACATTGGTTTAATTCAATTAAACTTTTTTCTTTTACATAACTTAATGATTTGAACATTTAATAATGTACCAAATACCTCAAAATATTATTTACATTTGATAATATACAACTACATTTAAATATTATTAACCATTTAATAATATTTTAATCTCTTGCTAATATTATTAACCATTTAATAATATTTTAATCACTTATTAATATTATTAAATATAAATAATTTACTCCTCTTGAAATATTTAATATTTATACATTGTTTAATCACTTCTTATTCCTTTAATTTCTTCCTTTTATTTATTTAATATTAATTAAATAATTAATTAATCTAATTAGCCTTACCTGTTTATTCATCTTTGCATGAACAATTATTTACATATCCTTATTTCTCTTTAATTATTATTTAACATCATTTAAATAATAATCAATTAATTAATTATTCTCAAATCCTTTAATGATTATTTAAATAATAATTTCTTAATTAATTAACCCCATTTATTATTTAATATTAAATAACAAATAATCATTTTATTTACTTCATCTCCTTTTAATTATTATTTAATATCCTTTAAATAATAATTAATAAACTAATTATCCTTATTTATTAAAATAATAAATAATTACCTTATTAACTTCATCTCTCTTTAATTACTATTTAATATCCTTGAAATAATAATTAATTATCTAATCATCCTTATTTATTATTTAATATTAAATATTAAATAATTATTTATTAACTTTATATCCTCATTTATTTAACTATTATATTTATTTGCTTTAATTATTATTTACTATCAATTAAATAATAATTAATTATAATAATGACTTTTATTTACTTTATTTATTATTTATTATATAAATAATAAATAATTATTAAACTTGGGTCCCAAATTAATTATATTATTTTTTGAACATTTTTATCCAATTTAGACTTAAATGACTTGAACCGACCTGACCCGAATGGCCCGACCCTACCCGGAACGAAAAATGCACTGCCCATGAACAGTGATGAGGGCCCCGACCCTCCTTTTTAGTGCAAAACAAGGGCCCCGACCCTTGTGTTGCAGAAACATTTTTAAAATTTTGTATACTCAACTCTATGACGCTCTGACAGCCATAACGTCTTCATTTTAAAACATTTTGGGATGATTCTTAAGTCCATTATCATCAGAATTTCCCCCTCTACAATTTCTCTTTAGATCACAAATCCAAATTCTGAACGGAGCTGGACTAAAAACTACTCACAAGGACAAAGTGACAACTAAAATCTCAAATCCTTGGTTTTAATTGTTCAAACTTGAATAAAAGAAACTCTACACATTCAAATGACACCAACTTAGTGTTATTGTCTTCCTAACTTCTTATTTTACAATATTTTATGGTTCAATCACATTTTTGAAAACGTTTCGATAAGAAATTTAAGATCTAACCATCTAGGGTTTTACCGGTAAATCGTAATATAGAATTTTCTTCCATTTATTTGCATAGCACACATACCAATACTTGTTTTAAACATACTAAACCATGAATCTACCTATATATCATAGATTTAGACCTCTAGAGCATCAAAATCACTTTTGATCGGTTAAAAATATTTTTTGACCGATTAAAACATGTATAGACTATAAAATTTTAACTTAGGAAAAGTTAGATCACTTTTCAACCTTCATAGTTCCTTCTATGGAGATCTTCTTCTTGCTAGGTCTCTTTCTCCTTCTTGAGTGAACCATTAGAACACTAACTCACAAGCTCTCTAGCTTTTCTCTCTCACTTTAGAACTTAGAAGAATAAGCAAATGAGCCAACTCTTGCTCAATACACAATAGCTCTCTATTTATAGAACTTCTCTAGACTTACTTAACATCTCCTAATCAACCAATGCTAGTCAATTAGGTGCATAATGCATGTTTACTATTGCTTGAATGACTAGCTTGATTGATAAGAATGAATGACTTTGATCTATGTTGCTTGTAAGCAACCTTTAGAGTCAAAATGAAGCAAAATGAAGTCACACACAACATCCCCATGTGGGGCCCCTCCAAAATTCGGGATTTGCATTATATTACTCCAATTTGACTTTATTTTTATATCCTATATCATTATATAAGTATCCATATATATATATACACCAATATATATATTAACCACAACTTTGACTACCATTTGGGCTCCACATTGGACTATAGGATTTAATATATTGGGCTCACCCAATTAATTGGTTTGGGCTCAATTTAATTATTACATTGGGTTAACATTAAATACCATATGTTACAATTAATTAAAACAAACATTGAGCTAGTTTAATTATTACATAGACTACTAGGTTAATTTATTTAACTTAGTTTAATACATCAATTGGAGTTATAATATAATCCACTTAGACTTGCCTTAAATTATTCTACCACCTTGGGTTACATAAATAACTCATCCATGGTTAATTCTCATCACCATATTTATTCACCTAGCAATTAACCAATGTTTGGTTAATGCTCTCTCTTGTCTACTAACTATGGTTATTCAATTAGCCCTACATTAGTTAATTCTCTACACTCAACCAAATTTCCCAACTTTTGATCATCAATTGACTTTTTAAATGTTTGGGCTACATAATTTACTTTGCATTGGGCTCTCTTATTTAATTACTTGGGCTACCCAACACAACTCACACATCTTTTATAACTTGGGCTAGGTAATTTATTTAATTGGACTACCACCCCATTATATACAATACTTGCCAACATTAATTAATTGGACTTATATTAATTACCTTTTGGGCTATAAATCAACATAACACTTGAGTTTATTATTTAATTACCCACCTTCAAGCAAATATTCACATATTGAGCTTGTTTTAAATTCATTAATGGACTCTATACACCAACTTAATAATTAAGTTAATTACTTAATTAATTACTTCACATTATTGTCATCCAAGACAATCATCCTAAATTTTTCACAACTTTAACTCATACTAACCTAATTAACCTAATTAATTATATTTCATGACTTCATATTTAAACTAATTAATTTATTAGTTTAATTGAGTATTTAATTTACTCATCTACTTGTTTGGCTAACAAGCACACTTTAGGTATATATGTATATCAATATAACCATATTCACTTCTCAATTGAATTTATTTCCTTAATAAATTTTCTACATGCATCATTACAATATTCTCACATTTATTTTCTAACAAATAAATTATGTTAAAAAAAAATGTTCGCCCATTTTCTACACATCTCACTTCGACAACTCTAGCTTTTAAACCATAACCTTTAATTAATTATTTCAAATCTTATTTACAATTCTTTTAAATATCTGGGATATTACATTCACCACGTCTTATAATAATTTCATCCCCGAAATTTCATCATACTCATTTCTACCAATTTTCATCTCTGGTGATATCTTTTTACTCATTAATTTCTATGACTACCATTTTCCAGGAAGTTTATGCTTCTAACTCACAATTCCAGAACAATGGAATATCTTGCAGAAGAATAAATTGAAAATCAATATATTACAAAAGAATAAATTGAAAATCAAAATATTCATTAAAACTTTCATACTATGCTGAGGGGTCATAAAGACCGTGAACATCTGCGAGAAGGTTTATCAATCACAAAGACTGAAAACATTCCACAATTATTTTGTGCGCTAGGTGATCAGTCTATCGTACTCTAGCGTTGTGCACAACGACTTCACTCAGGGTCGAACTCTCTGGATTTACCAACCCATATTTTGTTATATCAGCATGCCACCACTCTTGGGCGCCCCCTCGCGGGTTCTTTATTCATGGTTTTGACATATCCCCCATTATAGGGTTATTCACCTCAGACTTACTACAAAATTTCGCTCCAGCATAAGTTGAATTGAAAATAAAACTTGAGTCATTTCTGACCAAAAGTGTCCAGTCAAAATAAATGACATAGACTCACATAATTGAACTGTTTGTATATTACAAATTAAAAATCATTTTAATTTTGCCAAAATAACTGGAATTCATTTTTAGGACTTTATACTACCACACTGTTGCAACAGTGCGTTGAATATTTCGTCTTTTTCATCTCTGCACCATGGCTTTAATGACACGTGATGATTTTATAAATACATTTTTGATATTTTCAAATCAATTTGTCTAGCCGAAACAATTATCATAGACTCTTCTTTAAATGTTTTAAAATACTGAAAATCATTTTATGACTTTGTCATACTACATCATACTATAGTGGGCTTAAAAATACATCCAACACTAGGTTACTCTACATTGATGACTCCATTGTTTATCATCTCTGCACTAAATGCATTAATGATTACTAAAACACATTTTGACATTTTTAAAAGCACAAAAGTGTGAATTTAACACGATTTTAAGAATTTCAAAGTCTAGCATAGCTAGAAGATTTGGAATATCCTAAAACCTCAAAACACCTCAAATTTTTCCTCCGCATTCCTTTCCAACTTAATAACTATATCTAGTATAGTTTTAATCTTGCTACTTAACTCTACCCACACTCACTGTTCATCAAACTTACCACGCATTAGGGGTTCAGAAACTTACCACAATCATATGGGTTGAGGAACTTATTCTAGTCAGACCAAAATCGTCCATTTGCTGAGGGGTTCCACCATATGATTATGAGTCACGAACTTACCATAAGTATGAGTTTTAAGAACACGCACATACCTAATCATCCTCTACCTATCCATTATACACATGAGAAATAAACACCTTCTCAACATATATATAACGAATAGCATGACACCAAGTTTAAATCGATTATCACTATAGGAAGCTAAGTGGTTGTCAAACCAAACACAATCTCCTACCCAGACAAGAAATTGATCAACTCGACCACTAATCAATATAGGAAGTTAAGCGGTCGTTAAACCAAGAACAAATCTCCTGCCCATACAAAGAACTGTTCAACTCAACTACCATATTAATATAGGAAGCTAAGTGGCTCTAAAATCAAGCACAAATTCCCCGCCCATACAAGGAATCGTACAACTCAGCCACTAATATGAGTTCTCAATTAAAAACCCACAAACCTCTAACTTTTCTTCTTAACTTAATACGAATTTCTTTAATTCATATTTTAACATATATAACTCATTACGAGTTCATTTCTCTAGATCATTTCATGACCTTATTAGCATTTTCTTTCTGCTTCTCAAAATCTTATTATAAGATATCTTCTATCATTTCTTCAAATCAGGTATAACATGACCTTTTTCATTTCACTTATACTTTCTCAAATCCATCTTTGGATAATCTTCTATATATGAATTTTCCAAATTCATCTTTTATTACTTAAATTCTCCCTGAGTTTATTCATTTATCATTTTACTTATTTTCTATTACGGTTATAGCCTAAGGTACTCTTACCTAAGGTTTTTAACCTATCAGCTCTGATACCAACTTGTGACGACCCCGAATCTGGGTCCCTCGAACCTCGAATCCGGTTCAACACTAGTACTACCTTTTCCTTATTGTTCATGAATTACAACAATATTATAATTGAAAAATAATCATTTATTTATAATTTTACAACATCTCTTTGTATTCCAGAATCGCAATCTTAATACATTCCTAGTATGTCTCAATATCATATATGATACGACATTCTATTACAATCAATTTGAGTATTTAACACTCATACTACATACCAACCATTTCTTATACTACACAATCATTTTACCTGTCCAATTCAGACTGATATCTACAATGGTCGTGCTAGACCTTTAGTGCATGCAATATGCATTCCTGTTTCTTGATCTTTATCAAAAACTTCGAATAACTTGCACTATATGAAAATATTGGTTTTATAGTAAGAGTGAGCACGACGGCTCATCAAGTTTAACAGCTACACATAACACATTGCATGCTTCACATATTAAACATACTCTGCATTTTACATGTAAGTCATGCTTTTCATGCTTTTCATTTTATGAATGCTTCATACTTCTTATGCATCACATATAATACACATCTAGCATATATCAAGTCATGCTTCTTATTCTGAACACACTTCGCATAGAATCATATTTCGTACGTTTCACATAACACAAATATCATCAATATATTCGCATATCCATAATTTAATAATATATGGTTGCATAAAAATGCACATAGGAACAAGTTCTAAAAAACTTGTCTTGTTCGCTTCTACCATTTACGCTTATTTGCGTCATTCGTTCAACCTACAATTTATATATAAAATTGACATAATCATTAGTCTTAACTTAAGACATTAACTTCAAATTATTAATTAACTCTTTAATTGTCTGACCAATGAATCTTTACGTTTCGGACAAAAACCCTAACCCAAATACAGTTCGGATATATCAGGTATGCTTAACCAACTTACATCTTCACTACACGTCATTATATAACCCACTTTTAATTAGTTGTCTAAATTAGTCACAAAGGACTAACTACATTGGTTTAATTCAATTAAACTTCCTTCTTTTATATAACTTAATGATTTGGACATTTAATAATGTACCAAATACCTCAAAATATTATCTACATTTGATAATATACAACTACATTCAAATATTATTAACTATTTAATAATATTTTACTCACTTATTAATATTATTAACCATTTAATAATATTTTAATCTCTTAGTAATATTATTAATCATTTAATAATATTTTAATCGCTTATTAATATTATTAAATATAAATAATTTACTCCTTTTGTAATATTTAATATTTATAAATTGTTTAATCACTTATTATTCCTTTAATTTCTTCCTTTTATTTATTTAATATTAATTAAATAAATAAATAATCTAATTAACCTTACTTGTTTATTCATCTTTGCATGAACAATTATTTACATAACCTTATTTCTCTTTAATTATTATTTAACATCATTTAAATAATAATCAATTAATTAATTATCCTCAAATCCTTTAACGATTATTTAAATAATAATTTCTTAATTAATTAACCCCATTTATTATTTAATATTAAATAATAAATGATCATTTTATTCACTTCATCTCCTTTTAATTATTATTTAATATCCTTTAAATAATAATTAATTAACTAATTATCCTTATTTATTAAAATAATAAATAATTACTTTATTAACTTCATCTTTCTTTAATTATTATTTAATATCCTTTAAATAATAATTAATTATCTAATCATCCTTATTCATTATTTAATATTAAATATTAAATAATTATTTATTAACTTTATATCCTCCTTTAATTATTATTTAATAACAAATAATTAGCTATTATATTTATTTGCTTTAATTATTATTTACTATCAATTAAATAATAATTAATTATAATAATGACTTTTATTTACATTATTTATTATTTATTATATAAATAATAAATAATTATTAAACTTGGGTCCCAAATTAATTATATTAATTTTTAAACATTTTCATTCAATTTGGACTTAAATGACCCGAACCGAACCGACCCGACCTAGAACGAAAAATGCATTGCCCATGAACAGTGATGAGGGCCCCAGCTCTGTGACGTCCCCAAATCCGGGTCCCTCGAACCACGGGTTTGGTGCTC
Organism: Hedera helix; assembly: GCA_947179155.2. Lineage (NCBI taxonomy): Eukaryota > Viridiplantae > Streptophyta > Magnoliopsida > Apiales > Araliaceae > Hedera > Hedera helix. The sequence goes on from OX359271.1 coordinate 10,808,666, forward strand.
ACGTAACTACTCTACCCTGTCAAGTCATACATCCAAACTGAATAAAATAATAATAACCATAACAACTTAATTTGCATACATACATAACTAATCCCAGGTTCTGCGTACCTTTATCCATACAAACAGTCGTACCTGACATAGTACAAAATATAATAATATTTACACAATAATACAATAATAGTACATCTACTGCTGGTTGACTTTTCCTTTACCCTTATCTACACCCGACCCTTCGGTCTTCTCTGGCTTAGCTGAAATATCATGAATGAAAGCAAGAGTGAGCTTAAAATAGCTCAGCAAGTAATTAAACATGAGATAACGTGATATTTCAGAATGATGAATATAACTCATGTACAATGAAATGTAAGTATACATATCAACATTGTCTTGTAGCAATTTAATAGATGATGAGAGGATCATAACATAAGCTAAACATGAATATTTGAGAACATGGAATTTTAATTACTGTATGGTCACAAGACCAAGAACACGTTAAGAACAATACCAATCATCAAGATCAATATTGCCCATATAATTATAATACGTTAAGAACAATATCAATCACAGAGACTGACATTGCCCAAGAGGTAATAACACCAGTTTAGATGCGTACTCTGGGTGATCAGCCCATCGTACTTTATATTGTGCACAACAAACATCTAGCGACGTAACCACGTCATAATTATTTCATTTCTTTTATCCTTTATTCCCCCTTTTTAATAGGGTTGTTCTGTTACACCATAACATAGAGTCTGCACCACAACAATGTGGATTGGAGGACATAACAATCAAAAACTGAATTTAACATGAAACATTTCACGTGTCTAGCCGGAAACAATGTTGGCATCGACCTTTTCAATATAGTTCAATAAAGAATGAACTTTAAATGATAATATGAATATACAACATGAATGCTTGTTCAAGAACTGTAATTAAAAGTTCGGTCAGAATACTTGCCTTGGTCCTCGTCTATCACAATTGGTAAAATATTATCCCGTCTATAACCTACATGACCATAATATTGGTTCATGCATTAGTTATATACACATGCATGCTATAACTTGCTAAACAAGCTACTCGTTAACTATACATAATCCTAATCACGTAACACATTGTTCATTTAAACTTTAATATCTACCATATTGATTATTTTTATCAAATTATGGTTTACATATATATTTTTATCAATTAATATTAAAACATTTCATTTTAGAATAAAACAATTTATTTTAAAATTCTTGAACACTGCGCCCCAGCGAGGAAGACCGCGCTGTCCGCGAGATCTCCTCGACTGACGGCGCCCCGACGAACTCTGATCTCGCCCCCAGCGGATTCCTTGCAGCTGAACTGCGCCCCGGCGCAGTCTCCCGTGTGAAAACCTCCGCCCCGACGCCATGCTGCAGTTTCTGAAAAAAAAAATTCTTTCAAAAAATGATGCTATCTTTGGCCCTAATGTAAAATTTCCAATTCCAACATCTCACATAGCACATATAACACATAATTGACTTGCGTGGGTATTCGAAACTTTTAAAAGTCATCATGTGACCCTATTATACCAAATAATTCATTTTGGTCGTATTTTAAAATTTTAAAACGTTCGATTTGGTCAATTATTGCCATATGCACCAAATGGCTTCCAAATTGATTCTAACACGTGTATCTATGTACAACTTACATGTTTGGCCTCGTTTGACTCTCAATTAACCAAAATGGCCAGTAATCACACATTGGTTGAATTATATCAATTTTTTTCAATTTCCCCAACTTAGACCAAATTTCATTCTTCACACTCTATACTTCACATGCATTACCACACACATATCTAGCAACTTAATATGCTCACATAACTTCTATATGTTCCTTCCAATGCACTTTACAGATTATAATTTGGTTTAGCTAGAAAGTCTGGCCTAATATTTAATTCTCTTTCATGAAATTCACTTTTAGAGCCATCTATGTCTCTATGATGCTTCTTAGCATGTGATAATGCATGTAACTCATATCTTCTACCTCTCAAGCTAGGTTTTCATCATGTCTAGCAACTTAGAACACACAATCATGACTTAGATCATAATATTTAGCTTAACTATTCATGTGAATAGTACACCACCTTGGTTATACTACACTTAGAGCTTAGGGTTTCATGTTAATCAAACAAGAGGCATATAATTCACATAACTCACATATTTAACACCTATATCACCAAGAGACATGCATGGCTTCATCTATTCTAGCATGTAAGCACACAAATCATGAAATTCATGTCTTTAACATGCTATACCTTCTTTTGGCTACCTTCCTTCTTGCTAAAAATCTTGCCAAGACTTGATTCTCCGCCTTGATTACTTGTTTTGCTTGTCTAGAATACTTCTCCTTTGAGATTTCTTTGAGTTCCTTCAAACCCTAGCTTCTAGTTCTCACTTCTCTCATAGCTTGCAACTTTCGAAGGATAGCAAGAAATAGGCTAAGTGAAATGCTGAAAATAATATGCATGTATGCTTATATCAAATTTTCTAGCAACTAACTATGGTTGGCTCATTTAACCTAGCATGGTCAAGGTCAATTAAGTTATTTCCCATGACTAAACAAGGGTATACAAGACATTTAACTAACTTGGGACACAATTGTCATTTCCTAGGATGTCAAGGGTAACTTAGTCATTTCCCAAAAATCTAGGCAATTAATTTCCTATAGAATTTCTTAAGAATCAATGTTTACTCATTTTAAGTCAAATTTAATCCAAATTTGATTCATAAATCTTACATTCAATTCTTCCATCCAATAGTTCACAATTCACTTGTCCCAAATTGCTTGTCTCGCCTCAAACCATTTTAATTTCCATTAATAACTTAAAAATATATATAATAGATAATAATATCCATTTGTAAATTATAAGTTTATATATTTCAAAATGCGTATCATTACATTCTTCCCTCCTTACAAGGATTTCGTTCCTGGAATCATTATTACAAATTTACCAAATAATTACCAAATTGCCATTTTGTTTAATTTAATTAATTTAAATGTTTAACAATTAATCTAAAAATTATAAAAAAAATAATAATAATACAAAAATAATATTTGGGATGATATTTTTCATTGAGTTTAATATTTAAATATTTTATATATTAATCTAGTTAGCTAAATTATGGTTAAGTTAAATCAATAAATTTTGTATTAATTATTTAAATTGTTAATAATAAATAAAGGTGATAAATTAACAATTATTATTTAATTTCTATTAAATAATAATTAAAGAAAGATAAAAATTTATAAATTAATTATTTATTATTTAAATATTATTAAATAAAAAATAAGGATAATTAAGTAATTAATTATTATTTATTTAGCATTAAATAATGATTAATGGAAATTAAGTTATTATATTAATAATTTATTATTTAATTTAAACAATAAATAGAGATAAATAAGTTGATTATTATTTAACCTTAAATAATAATTAAAATTAATTAAATAATTAATTATTATTTAATTAACATTATATAATAATTAAAGAGGATTAAAATTAGTAAACTATTATTTAATTTCCTTAAATTAAATAATAAGTGAGGTTAATTACTTAGTTAATTATTAGTTGATTAATATTAAATTAAAGAAGGTTAAAATTAAATCAATAATTATTTATTATTTAATTATTATTAAATAATAAGTAAGTACAATTAGTTAGTATTTATTTTAAATAATAAATAAGTTAATTAATTAATTTTTATTTAATCAAGATTAAATAGTAATTAACTAGAGATTGAGTTAATAAAATAATTGGAATTTAATTATGCTTTAATTAAACAATTGTAATAAGTTGTTTAAGGGTTTAATAAGTGTCCAACACTTAAGAAAAATATTTTCTAAATTATTAACCTAATTTGATTGAGGGTCTATAAGGTTAATAATATTTTTTTGACTGATGTAAATTATGTGTTAGTACTTATGTGTGGTAAATAAGTTCCTTAGTGAGCGTATAGTCATGCAGATACGCCGTACTAATTATTAGACCAACTTTATTAATGTTAAGTCTTTCAAAGCCAGTTATTTAAAGTTAGACATTAATTGTAGCTGAGCAGACATGCAAGTTCCTTATCTCTAAACTTATTTTCATTGAGCAAATTATTTAATTAAGCTTGAACTGTAATTCCAAGCATGCTTTGAGTGGTTTAATTACTTTACAATTATTCCACATCAATATTATTGTTATTTGCATTTGGTGCACTTGAGCTTGTACAGTCTTTGACTTGTACCTTATTTAACGTTCTATTGTTTAAAGAACTGTTCAAAGTAGGTCTAAGCCATTGTTCGGCTAGACATTATTTTAAAGATTTTAAAAGCTATCCAAATCATTGAAGATGAGGATTCTTGGATTATTACGAACACCCATTTTATTATAGGGGAGTACCCTGTATCTAATATCAGGTACAAAACACGGAAATTAAATGTTATGCATACACATATTGTACTGAGGCTGATCCCCTCGGGTACATATTTCTAGTAGTAACCATTGGGTCAACCTGCTATTGACTCTAGTGGATATTTATAGTTCATAGTCTATTTGACTACCTCAATTTTAAAAGCAAACCATTATTCTTGCTTATGTTATTCATATTGTTGAATTATCCAGTTATTCCTCTCATTCATGATATTTTGGTTCTTGTTGTTATTTAAACTTGTTGTGCAAACTAGTTGCTCACCCTTGCTATATCATGAAACCTTATTGCAGTGCAACCCGAGACCTCTGGGAAGAACAAGAGTAAGGGAAAGATGAAGTGATAGACTTCAGGATGCAGCCTTTTAGTTAATTAAATTACTTGTTCTGTAATATAAACCCTAAGTACTTTACTAAGGGTATTTGTGTACTTTTGTGTAAGGTTATCGTATCTTGGGACTAGTAACACCTTTTGAATGAACAACATATGTTTATTATTCCGCATCTAGTTATTGTATGTTGTTTAGAGGTGAATGTTTGTATTGGATCGTGATGACCGGATCCGGGTATTTGGAACCCAAATTTGGGGGAGTCACAGGTTGGTATCAGAGCTGTAGGTTAGAAACGTTAGGATTACGAAACCTAGGTTATAACCTTAGTACTAAACTCTTATCGAGTGCGTTAGGAGATGAATCGGGGAGATTCATCATGTGGTGTATTTTTGGAGATGGATTGAGAAAATCCATCGAGCCGAGATGTACATGATAAAATATCATTTCATTTCATCGATGAATATATTCTATTGCAGTACTAACATGTGTTATTTGTGTGATTGTAGGATGACGGAGATAGGACAGTCGAGTACTGCAGTGAATGAGGTGATTTATACTGATATCCATATGGATACGCAGCAGTTTGTAGGCTATGCACCCGTTGCACCTGTATCCCCGGTTGAGGAGCCAGAGTCAGATCCCGAGGAGGGAGATCGAGAGGACGCTGTCTGGGGTAGAGTGATGCGACGGTACAGCGAGGAGGAGACCGATACTGAGGATGTGGAGCTAGCTGAGTATGCTGATGGCATGGGCACTACCGCCAGTGACATCATTGATACTCTGAGTACGACTAATGATGAGTTAGAGGAGAGGGTTCAATACCTAGAGGCGCAGAACCAGATACACCAGCAGACTGAGGAGCAGTATAGGGACGCTGCTTACATGTTCTTTGGTGAGAACATGGAGCTAAAGGAGAAGATGACTGAATTGCAGGCCAAAATACAACAGTTGGAGCAGGCTGCATCTCAGCCGAGTCTAACGGTACAACAACTAGTATTGCAGAACAGGCAACTTAGGCAGATTGTAGATCAGCTAAACGCCAGAGAAATGCATAGTCAGACAGTTCTTTATGCCACCAGAGCTGAGCTCGACCGGGAGTGAATAGATTAGATTCAGATTCATGAGGCTTGGCTCAAGGCTACCATGAGGGTAGGCAACTTGGAGAGAGAGATTCGAGTTAGATCCACCAGGATTGACACTCTGAAGTATGCTCTGGACGTTTCCTTTGATCGTTTAAGGGACCGGGTTATGAGGTATCCTCGGGAGACGGGCAGTAGTCGCCGCGTGATTAGGCGTCATGTAGTTGATGAGTTGGTTCGACAGACTTACCGTCGGGCAGTTCGCCGCAACAGGCGTTGATTATTGTCAGTTAGTATCTTTAGTTGTATTGATAGGTAGTAGTGAGTCCCACCTTTTGTTTCTATTAGGGATGTTTCAGCTATTGTAAGCCATTATGTTTTGATGAATGCATAGTATGCCAGTTTGACCCCAACTTTTATTCTGTTAGAGGGGTTGATGGTAGTGAATCCTCACTTTTGTTCGTCGGAGGATAGTCGTTATTAGGCAACTTGTGCCTTGAGCATTTATAGAACTATGCCACTTGTTGAGTCTGTACTAAAACATTGGTATATGAATATAAATGCAGTTATTTTCTTGTTTAAATCAAATATGCTTGATATATAGTTTGAATTTAAATGTTATTTTGGCTAACATAATGCGTAGAACTATAAGTATAAGTCTAAGATTTGCTCTTTAGCAGATCATGCCGAGAGGTAGACCATCAACATATCTTAGAATCAGAGAGTGAGGTTGGGGATCAACCCAATCCTATGAGGATGTTTGCAGAAATACTGGCGGAAGCCATGCAAACTAGACCCCCACCAGTGGTAATACAACCAGCACCGCAGCCAGCCCCGCACTTGGCAAATTTCAAGGACTTCAAACTGGTTGGACCACCAGAGTTTCAGGGAACTCTAAACCCGATCGAAGTACAGACTTGGATCGAGGAAATGGAGAAGGTGTTCGAGGTCGCTAGGGTGGCCGAAGAACAAAAGACTAGTTTCGCTACCTTCATGATGAAGGGGGAGGCGAACTACTGGTGGAAGGCCAACAAGGGCAGTGCGGGAGAAGGCGTCATCACCTGGGAACACTTTAAGGAAATGTTTCTGGAAAACTACTTTCCAGAAAGCATGCAGCAAGAAATGGAGGTGAAATTGCTCGAGTTAAAACTGGGAAGCATGTCTGTGGCCGAATATGCGGCCAAGTTTAATGAGTTGGCAAGGTTTGCAACTCATCAAGTTGATATGGAGGCTAGGAAGGCTCGGAGGTTTGAGCTGGGACTGAAGCCGTGGGTGTACCGTTCTGTGGCGGTATTAAAGATCAAGAGTTTTGCAGAACTATTGGAAAGGGCAATCATTGCAGAGGGTGGCAGTGAGGCCCTGGCTAAATTCAACCAGGAGAGGAAGAAGGGTCATGACGGGAAGCAGCGGAGGCAGCCAATAAACGAAAGTGGAATGAGAGCCAATCATCCGAAAGTAACAAATTCGGAGGAGAGGCTAAGAAAGTGGGCAAATGCAACAATTGTGGTAAGAACCACACGGGCGAATGCTTGAAAGGGAAGAGTGTTTGCTATAGCTGCAGACAGCCGGGGGCACATGGCTCCACAATGCCCGAAAAAGATGAAGGGAGTATGTTTTTCCTGTGGAGCAACCGATCATCATGCCAAGGACTGCCCAAAGAGGAAGGGAGACGCTGGGAGTGGCAACAGAGGCAACAACAACAACAACAACAACAGGCTGAACATTGGAGGGCCAGCCAGCCAGGCCAACCGACCCACAGCGCGCACCTTCAACATGACTGTGCAGAATGCAGTCGACTCCAAGGACGTGGTGTTAGGTATCATCCCGATCAATGATATTAATGCATATGTATTGTTTGATTCGGGTGCTACCTGCTCTTTTGTTTCTGAAGATTTTGCTAAGAGATTAGATTTACCTCAAGAAAAGCTAGAACACCCTATGAACGTAGAAGTAGCAAACAAAGAAATCATTCCCGTAGACTACATTCATAGGAACTGTTGTGCTGCGTTGCGAGGGTTTAGACTTAACGTGGATTTGATACCAATTCGTCTGGGAGAGTTTGACGTAATCCTAAGGATGGATTGGCTATCGAGTCACGGAGTGGTTATTGACTGTAAGAAGAAGTGTGTGCACCTAAAGACTCCGAGTAGGTCAAAGGTTATACTTTACGGTAGTAAATCGCCAAGACAATCAAGCTGCCTGACGATGATGCAAGCACGAAAGTTGCTCAGGAAAGGGTGCGTAGGTTATTTGGCTCATGTGGTCGATACTCGACGTGTCGAGGGCGAACTGAGTCAGATACCTGTTGTACGGGAATTCGCTGATATTTTTCCAGATGAGATTCTGGGGTTACCGCCGGATAGAGAAGTGGAGTTTGTTATTGATTTGTTACCGGGGACCGCACCGATATCGAAGGCGCTGTATCGTATGGCACCAGTAGAAATGAAAGAATTGATGGTTCAGCTGCAGGAAATGCTAGATAAAGGTTACATCAGACCAAGCGTGTCACCATGGGGAGCACCGATTCTGTTTGTAAAGAAGAAGGATGGTTCGATGAGGCTTTGTATTGATTACTGGGAGTTGAACAAGGTTATCATTAAGAACACATATCCGCTGCCCAGAATTGATGATCTGTTTGATCAACATAAGGGAGCGAAATACTTTTCGAAGATATATTTGAGGACAGGTTATCATCAACTGAAGGTGGGGAGGAGGATATCCCAAAAACGGCATTCAGAACTTGGTATGGTCATTTCGAGTTTCTAGTGATGTCATTTGGACTGACGAATGCACCAGCGGCATTCATGGATATGATGAACAAAGTGTTCAAGTAGTACTTGGACAAGTTCGTGGTCGTATTCATTGATGACATATTGGTGTATTCGAAGACGGAGGAAGAACATGCAGAACACTTACGGATCGCGTTGGAGGCTTTAAGAAGGGAGAAGCTGTACGCCAAGTTTTCGAAGTGTGAATTTTGGTTGCAGAGGGTGCAGTTTCTAGGTCATGTTATCGACAAGGACGGTGTTTCGGTGGATCCAGCGAAGGTGGAGGCAGTTATCAATTGGGAACAGCCGAAGACGCAGACTGAGATCAAGAGTTTCTTAGGGTTAGCGGGGTATTATCGGAGATTCATTCAGGATTTTTTGAAGATAGCATCACCGTTGACCAATCTTACCCGAAAGACTGTGAAGTTTGTTTGGTCGGAAAAGTGAGAGGAAAGTTTCATGGAGCTGAAGAAGAGGTTGAGTCAGGCACCAGTGTTGGCTTTACCGGACGACACAGGAGGTTTCGTTGTGTACAATGATGCGTCACACAAGAGTCTTGGTTGTGTACTAATGCAACACGGCAAGATCATTGCGTATGCATCACGTCAGTTAAAGGATTATGAGAAGGGTTATCCGACTCATGACCTGGAGTTAGCAGCGGTAATTTTTGCCCTAAAGATTTGGAGGCCCTACCTGTATGGCGAGAAGTGTGAGATATATACAGATCACAAAAGTCTGAAATATATCTTCACACAAAAGGAGCTGAATATGAGGCAGCGCCGATGGTTAGAATTAATCAAAGACTACGACTGTGAGATTCTGTACCATCCGGGCAATGCCAATGTAGTAGCAGATGCCTTGAGCAGAAAAGGCAGTGAGAAGTTGTTGAAGCTAACAAATCAGGAAGAGTTGGTGAGAGATTTCGAACGTTTGGAGTTGGAGATCAAATATCCGATGGAGATGGACGAGAAGTTATTTACAGTATCAGCAAGTCCGACCTTATTAGATAAGATTAAAGAGGCTCAGGAAAAGGATGAAGATTGTGATAGTATTAAGAAGCGACTTGCTGAAGGCGAGGAGCTTAAGTACAAGATTGATAGCACAGGGTTGCTAAGGTTCGAAGGGAGAGTCTGGATACCGTTAGATCCGGAGCTTCGGGAAGAGATTCTTCATGAACCTCACAGTACGAGGTACTCAGAACATCCCGGAAGTACGAAGATGTATCAGGATTTAAGGCAATACTTTTGGTGGCCAAATATGAAGAGGGAAGTGGCAGAATGTGTCAGCCGATGCCTGACATGCCAACGGGTTAAAGCAGGGCATCAACGGCCGAGCGGACTGCTTCAATCACTAGAGATTCCGGAGTGGAAGTGGGAGCACATCACGATGGATTTTGTAGTGGGTTTGCCACCGACACATAAAGGTTTGGATGCCATCTGGGTAATAGTGGATCGTCTGACCAAGTTAGCCCATTTTCTACCTATCAGAATATGGTACAATTTGGAGCAGTTAGCGAAGCTCTATGTGAAGGAGATAGTATCACGACATGGAGTGCCGGTATCGATTGTGTCCGACAGAGATCCGTGCTTCACGTCCAATTTTTGGAAAAGTTTGCAAGCAAGGATGGGTACACAGTTGAGGTTAAGCACAGTGTACCATCCTCAAACTGACGGCCAGAGCGAGCGAACGATTCAGACCTTGGAGGATATGCTTCGAGCGGTCGTGATGGACCTAAAGGGCAGTTGGGATGACCATTTGCCACTGGTGGAGTTCGCTTACAACAACAGCTACCACGCTAGTATCGGTATGCCACCATACGAAGCGCATTATGGAAGAAAATGTCGAACACCGTTGTGTTGGGACGAGGTCGGTGAACGAAGACTGCTTAGACCTGAAATGGTACAGCAGACTGGAGACACAGTACAACTTATCAGGAATCGACTGATAGCAGCTCAAGATCGTCAAAAGAAGTACGAGGATTTGCATCGCCAAAAGCGGGACTTCGACGTGGACAGTTTCGTATTTCTGAAGGTATCTCCCTGGAAGGGGAAGATCCGTTTTGGTAAGAAGGGCAAGCTGAGCCCTAGGTTCATAGGACCGTTTGAAATCTTGAGACGAGTCGGTGAAGTAGCGTATGAGGTAGCATTACCTCCTGAACTTGAGCACATTCACAATGTGTTTCATGTGTCAGTGTTGCGACTGTATAAACCAGACTACAAGCAAGTTATATCCTATGAACCAATTCAAGTCGAGAATGACTTATCATATGAAGAAGTTCATGTCTAGATACTCGATAGGAAGGAACAAAAGCTGAGGAATAAGGTAATTCATTCTGTCAAAGTACTTTGGAGGAATTAAGCAATTGAAGAAGCTACGTGGGAACTAGAGGAAGAAATGAGAACGAATTAGCTGTTCTTATTTGAGTAACCTTATTTTATAATTCCGAGGACGGAATTTTTATAAGGGGGGGGGGGGGGGGAGAGAATGTAATGTCCTAGAATTTCCACGTCATTATTAATTAAATTATTAATTTAATTTCTAACGAGTTAGTTTTACGAGATTATTTAAATATTTTTATGTGATTAATTAATTACGTGATTAAATGATTATGTGATTAATTACTAGAATTAATTAAAGGGGGTCATTAATATGTTATTAAATTAGTGAATAAACCCTAAAGTTTTAATATCAAAATAATTGATAAGTTTCCTATTAATTAAATATTTAATTAAATTGAATATAATGAGTTAATTAAATATAATAAATTAATTAATATGATTATTAATTAATGTAATTAATGAGAAGTATTAATAATAATATTTAATAGTTCACTTAGTAATTAATACTAATGGACCAGATTATTTAATTAATTATTCAAGTCAATCTTTAAATTAATTATAGATTTGGGTAATTATTGTGTGACTAATGAAAAGAGGACATTATTATTTAAATTAATTAGTCCAGGATACATTTACGGAACTTGGTAACTAATGAGCCCAATTGGTAAATGAGTTTATGACATTAACATACATCATTACTTTCATTTAAAATTTAAAAGAAAATTGGTGCATCATTTCCGAACATGGAGGAGATAGAGAGATACCTTGGACTTTGCATTTATTATTATTTCATTTCCCTGGGACACGTCGTGCATAAGGAGAGAGAAAATTGAGGCTGCACTTGATTGTTTTTCCTGAGTAGCAATTTAATTGATGGGTTAGACTCTAGTTAGTCACTTAGCCACCCTATAAGCAAGCCTACCGAGATTAGCTTCATGATAGAGTTTGAGAGAGAGGAAGTGGCGTTATAATGCTCAGTGGGTAATCTACCACTTCATTTCTATTTTTCATCTGATAGCATAAAAAGAGAGAGTAAGAATGCATTTGTGAGCAAAATATTTGGGAGAAAAAAAAAAGAGAGGAAAGAAAAGTTTGGATTATTCATGCCTTTAAGCCTTATAAATTATTTTGGAAGAAAAAGGAAAATAGCCACTAAATCAAGGTAATGGTTATTTTAAATTTAGTTTTGTTTTTAAATTAAATAAACTAACATGTTAGTATTAGCATGTTAATTTAGTTAACAATGTGTATTAGTTATATATATACCATACTTGAGTTTAATATGCTTGATTTGTATTTTGGTATATTTTGTATGCTAAAAATATGTGTTTGGTAGTGTGTAAACAAGTCTTAAAATAATGATCAAAAATATTTTTATAAGATTTAGATTTAATGTTCTAATATTATAGAACATTAAATCATGAGAAAAACAAAGTTTGAATCACTCAAAATGGGGTTATACATAAAAAGTTATGATTTGTAATAATTTATGTGGTACAATAATTTTGATGAAAAATATGGAATTAAATCATGGGTACTTAATTTTTAGGTTATAAATTAATATTAAGTGGTGGGTAATTATTTTGGTTTTTTTTTTTGAGGGGTTAAAGCTTATTTGAACATATAATTTTCATTAAGATTGGATAATTACCGGAACTGTAGCAAAAATCTGATAAAGAAAATATAAGGCTGGCCGCGCATGGCGCGCCAGCGGTTTCCTGTTGGCAGCGGAGAAAACGACGTCGTTTAAGGGCATTAAATTTTCAATCCGCGTGTTATGCGCAGAAGCCAAATGCGGATACCCAAAACGGCGCCGTTTTGGGGTCGTTTCCTTTGTTGGGCGCGCGTAACCCGCGGGAGCAGTTTTCTGGCAAAATTACAAAATTGTCCCTCCGTTCGGTTTTTCAGAATAATTACCAAATTGCCATTCTGTTTAATTTAATTAATTTAAATGTTTAACAATTAATCTAAAAATTATAAAAAAAATAATAATAATACAAAAATAATATTTGGGATGATATTTTTCATTGAGTTTAATATTTAAATATTTTATATATTAATCTAGTTAGCTAAATTATGGTTAAGTTAAATAAATAAATTTTGTATTAATTATTTAAGTTGTTAATAATAAATAAAGGTGATAAATTAACAATTATTATTTAATTCCTATTAAATAATAATTAAAGAGAGATAAAAATTTATAAATTAATTATTTATTATTTAAATATTATTAAATAAAAAATAAGGATAATTAAGTAATTAATTATTATTTATTTAGCATTAAATAATGATTAATGGAAATTAAGTTATTAGATTAATAATTTATTATTTAATTTAAACAATAAATAAAGATAAATAAGTTGATTATTATTTAACCTTAAATAATAATTAAAATTAATTAAATAATTAATTATTATTTAGTTAACATTATATAATAATTAAAGAGGATTAAAATTAGTAAACTATTATTTAATTTCCTTAAATTAAATAATAAGTGAGGTTAATTACTTAGTTAATTATTAGTTGATTAATATTAAATTAAAGAAGGTTAAAATTAAATCAATAATTATTTATTATTTAATTATTATTAAATAATAAGTAAGTACAATTAGTTAGTATTTATTTTAAATAATAACTAAAGTTAATTAATTAATTTTTATTTAATCAAGATTAAATAGTAATTAACTAGAGATTGAGTTAATAAAATAATTGGAATTTAATTATGCTTTAATTAAACAATTGTAATAAGTTGTTTAAGGGTTTAATAAGTGTTCAACACTTAAGAAAAATATTTTCTAAATTATTAAATTATTAACCTAATTTGATTGAGGGTCTATAAGGTTAATAATATTATTTTGACTGATGTAAATTATGTGTTAGTACTTATGTGTGATAAATAAGTTCCTTAGTGATCGTATAGTTATGCAGATACGCCGTACTAATTATTAGACCAACTTTATTAATGTTAGGTCTTTCAAAACCAGTTATTTAAAGTTAGACATTAATTGTAGCTGAGCAGACACGCAAGTTCCTTATCTCTAAACTTATTTTCATTGAGAAAATTATTTAATTAAGCTTGAACAGTAATTCCAAGCATGCTTTGAATGGTTTAATTACTTTACAATTATTCCACATCAATATTATTGTTATTTGCACTTGGTGCACTTGAGCTTGTACAATCTTTGACTTGTACCTTATTTAACGTTCTATTGTTTAAAGAACTGTTCAAAGTAGGTCTAAGCCATTGTTCGGCTAGACATTATTTTAAAGATTTTAAAAGGTATCTAAATCATTGAAGATGCGGATTCTTGGATTATTACGAACACCCCTTTTATTATAGGGGAGTACACTGTATCTAATATCAAGTACAAAACACGAAAATTAAATGTTATGCATACACATATTGTACAGAGGCTGATCCGCCCGAGTACATATTTCTGGTAGTAACCATTGGGTCAACCTGCTATTGACTCCAGTGGATATTTATAGTTCATAGTCTATTTGACTACCTCAATTTTAAAAACAAACCATTATTCCTGCTTATGTTATTCATATTGTTGAATTGTCCAGTTATTCCCTTTCATTCATGATATATTGGTTCTTGTTGTTATTTAAACTTGTTGAGCAAACTAGTTGCTCACCCTTGCTATATCATGAAACTTTATTGCAGTGCAACCCGAGACCTCTGGGAAGAACAAGGGTAAGGGAAAGATGAAGTGATAGATTTCAGGATGCAGCCTTTTAGTTAATTAAATTACTTGTTCTGTAATATAAACCCTAAGTACTTTACTAAGGGTACTTGTGTACTTTTGTGTAAGGTTATCGTATCTTGGGACTAGTAACACCTTTTGAATGAACAACATATGTTTATTATTCTGCATTTTGTTATTGTATGTTGTTTAGAGGTGAATGTTTGTATTGAATCGTGATGACCGGATCCGGGTATTTGGAACCCGAATTTGGGGGCGTCACAATACTAAACCATGAATCTACCTATATGTCATAGATTTAGACTTCTAGAGCATCAAAATGACTTTTGATCGATTAAAAATACTTTTTAACCGATTAAAACATGTATAGACTATAAAATTTTAACTTAGGAAGAGTTAGATCACTTTTCAACCTTCATAGTTCCTTCTATGGAAATCTTCTTCATGCTAGGTCTCTTCCTCCTTCTTGAGTGGACCATTAGAACATTAACTCATAAGCTCTTTAGCTTTTTCTCTCTAGCTTTTCTCTCTCACTTTAGAACTTAGAAGAATAATCAAATGAACCAACTCTTACTCAATACACAATAGCTCTCTATTTATAAAACATCTCTAGACTTACTTAACATCTCCTAATCAACTAATGTTAGTCAATTAGGAGCTTAATGCATGTTTACTATTGCTTTAATGACTAGCTTGATTGACAAGAATGAATGACTTTGATCTATGTTGCTTGTAAGCAACCTTTAGAGTCGAAATAAAGCAAAATAAAGTCACACACAACATCCCCATGTGGGGCCCCTCCAAAATTCGGGATTTGCATTATATTACACCAATTTGCATATATATATATATATATATATATATATATATATATACACCAATATATATATATATTGACCACAACTCTAGGATTTAATATATTGGGGTCACCCAATTAGTTAGTTTGGGCTCAATTTAATTATTACATTGGGCTAACATTAAATACCCTATGTTTTGAGCTAGTTTAATTATTAAATAGACTACTAGGTTAATTTATTTAACATAGTTTAATACATCAATTGGAGTTATAATATAATCCACTTAGACTTGCCTTAAATTATTCTACCATCTTGGGTTACATAAATAACTCATCCATGGTTAATTCTCATCACCATATTTATTTACCTAGCAATTAACCAACGTTTGATTAATGCTCTCTCTTGTCTACCAACTAGGGTTTTTCAATTAACCCTACATTAGTTAATTCTTTACACTCAACCAAATTTCCCAACTTTTGACCATCAATTGACTTTTTAAATGTTTGGGCTACATAGTTTACTTTGCATTAAGCTTTCTTATTTAGTTACTTGGGCTACCCAACACAACTCACACATCTTCCATAATTTGGGCTAGGTAATTTATTTAATTGGACTACCACCCCATTATATACAATACTTGCCAACATTAATTAATTGGACTTATATTAATTACCTCTTGAGCTATTAATCAACATAACATTTGGGTTTATTATTTAATTACCCACCTTCAAGAAAATATTCCCATATTGGGCATGTTTTAAGTCCATTAATGTACTCTGTACAACAACTTAATAATTAAGTTAATTCCTTAATTAATTACTTCACATTATTGTCATCCAAGACAATCATCCTAAATTTTCCACAACTTTAACTCATACTAATATAATTAACCTAATTAATTATATTTCATGACTTCATATTTAAACTAATTAATTTATTAGTTTAATTGAGTATTTAATTTACTCATCTACTTATTTGGCTAACAAGCACACTTTAGGTATATATGTATATCAATATAACCACATTCACTTCTCAATTGAATTTATTTCCTTAATAAATTCTCTACATGCATCATTACAATATTCTCACATTTAATTTTTAACAAATAAATTATGTTAAAAAAAAAATGTTCACCCATTTTTTACACATCTCACTTCGACAACTCTAGGTTTTAAACCATAACATTTAATTAATTATTTCAAATCTTATTTATAATTCTTGTAAATATCTGGGATATTACAGAAGCTATCAGCAATGCTTGCTACACTTAGAACAAATCATTAATTCACACTACGATCAAGAAAATACCTTATGCATTATTGAAGGGAAAAAAACCAAACCTATTGTTACTTTCATATTTTTGGCTGCACATGCTACATTCTAAACAATGGTAAGAGATACTTAATAAAGTTTCATCCCAAGTCAGACTAAGGAATATTTTTTGGATACTCTATGAACAACAAAGCTTATAAAGTGTTCAATAAGAAATTGTTGAAAGTTGAAGTTTCCATTCATACAACCTTCGATGAATCTAACTCAAGAAATCCGAAGAAAGCTGTATCGTATGATAAGGTCGTATAATTGGATCATTCAATCATAAATCAAGCTAGCCCTACGATTGTAGAGGCTGAAGAACTAGATCAACTATCATAGTGCAATACCAAGAAATGGTAAAACAGCTAGTCCCCGAAGAAAATACTTTACAAATCATTAAAGCTTATCAAGAACCAAATCTTGAAGAACTCAGACAAGAAGGCACAAGGACATATATTCTAATTGGAAAAAGAAGGACAAGGGATCACATTCAAGATCTAATCATTGGAGATCCAAATGCCATAGTCAGGACAAGGTCTACCTCTCAAAATGAATGTTTTTTCTTGAGCTTCCTCTCTTAAATGGAACCTAACATGATTGAAGAAGCCATGGAAGATTCAAGCTGGATTGAAGCTATGCAAGAGGAGCTGAATTAATTTGAAAAAAGCAAGGTTTGGAGGCTAGTTCTAAGACCAAAAGATCATCCTATTATGGGCACCAAGTGGGTTTTCAAAAATAAGATGGATGGGGATGGTGTTATTACTAGAAAAAAAAAACAAGGCTAGTAGTTAAAGGCTATTCTCAGGAATTGTTAAGACATTTGCTCATGTTGCCAGATTAAAAGCAGTCATAATATTTCTAGCTTATGCAGCCTTCATGAAATTTAAAGTCTTTCAAAAGGATGTTAAAAGTGCATTTCTAAATGGTTTACATTGAACAACCTTTAGGTTTTATCAATCAATCTCATTTAAATTATGTCTACAGTTTAGATAAAGCACTTTACAGTTTGAAAAAAGCACCTAGGGCGTGGTATGAAACACTCACTTCTATTTTAATTAAAAATTGATTCACTAGAGGTAGAGTAGACACAACACTATTTTTAAGAAAGCACAAAGACAAGATTTTAGTAGTACAAATCTATGTAGATGATATTATTTTTTATTCTACTGACAAGAAATTATGTGAGAGATTTGCTAAGTTGTTGCAGAGAAAATTTGAAATGAGCATGATAGGGGAGCTAAATATCTTTCTTGGACTACAAGTAAAACAGATTGAAGAAGGAATCTTCATAAACTAGGCCAAGTACATCAAAGATCTACTTAAAAAGTATGGCATTGAATCTATAACTCCCATGAAAACTCATATGGCATCTGGAACCAAACTAGATATTATTGATATAACTCAATACAGAGGTATGATAAGATCTCTTCTGTACTTAACTGTCAACAGACCAGATATTATGTTATCTACTTATATTTGTGCTACATTTCAAGCTAACCCTAAAAAATCTCACGTAGTGACTATAAAAAGGATTTTCAGGTATCGCAAGGGACTCCACATTTGGGGCTATGGTATCCCAATGAGTGTCCCTTTAATCTGATTGGTTATTCAGATACAGATTTTGTAGGATGAAAGATGGACAAAAAAAGCATGAGTGGCACGTGTCAACTGCTAAGAAATAGAGTTGTCTCATAGTTCAACAAGAAGCAAAATTCAGTATGAACTTCAACTGCAGAAGTTGAGTATATTGCTGTTGGAAGTTCCTGTGCTCAAATTTTGTGGATAAGGAATCACCTAGCTAACTATGGGTTTGATTTAAAGTCTATTATTATATTATGTGATAATACTAGTGCAATATCAATTACTCATAATCCTGTCATGCACTCTAGAACAAAGCATATAAAAATCAGATATCATTTTATTAGAGATCATGTACAAAATGAAAATATCGCATTATTTTTTGTTCTAACTAAAATCAACTTGTTGATGTATTTACTAAGCCATTAGACGAATCTAGATTTAATAAATTTATCAATGAGTTAGGTATGTTGGATTTACATACTTAGTACTATGTTTCTGGAAGTTTTTAACTATGTAGGTGAAAAATAGTAAAGTAAGTACGAAAATCATTGATAGAGTTAAATTATATGCTATTTTTATTCCCTAATACTAGTTTTTATATTTATTGTGTGCTTAAATGTTTAATTATTTAATTTATTTTGGTTTTAATAGGTTTTATAAGATTTTAGGTAATTTATGTTAATTTAGGTAATTTTATAGTATTTTTATATTTCTTTTTATTTATGTGTTTTTATTTATTTTTAGTGTTTTATTAATTATTATGTGTTTTTTTTATCATTTTTAGTATTTTTATATTATTTTTATTTATTTTTAATTATTTAATATTTATTTTTGTAGGAAAAGTAAAGCTGAGGGACAAAACTGTAAATTCTGCAAAGTTCAATGGCATTTTGGTAATTTCGGACGGCAGACCGCGCAATGCGCGCGCAAAGAAAAGCATCGCGGAATTGAAACGACGCCGTTTTGGTCTACGCGTCAGAAACTGGTTCCGCGCAATGCGCGGATAGCAGTGTAGCAGTCCAAGCGACGTCGTTTGGCGGCTGAGGGAAAATTTCCGCGCAATGCGCGGAAAGGTGATGCTGACGTCATCTGAGCGGACGCGCGTTGACCGGCCAGCTGTCAGCGTTAGGGACTGTTTGGCTGAGCGTTATTGCTGCAGAAACGGGATTATTCGCGAATTTTGCATTAATTTGATTCCAAAATGGATTTCGATTCCCACTAGGGTTAGGATAATAATTATTTTTCTTTTTCTTTTATTTTTATTTGTATTTTAAATCCTATTAGGGTTTGGAAAGAGTAATTCCAACTAGGTTTAGGAGGATTTTGGAGCCTATAAATAGAGGGCTTGACACACAATGTAAAATACAACTCTCATTAGAATAAAAATTATCTCTTCTGTTCTTTAGTGTTCTTTATATTTATGAGTAGTTAATTTATTTTTATTGGTTTAAGTGATTGAATCCATCAAGATTTATACACTGTGAGATCTAATTTATTTTAATTGTTCAATTTATATTTTGATTATTGAATATTTTTCAATACTTAATTTTATGATTTATTTGTGTAATCGTTAGGAGTACTACTAGTTTATTATTCATGTTAATCTACTACTATTTTTGAAGCAACTAAGTTTAATAATTGTTTTGCAGATCAAAAGATTATTTTATCTTAGGAAGAATATTCATCTAAATTAAATGCAAACAAGTGGCTTGTGTTGTTTAGTTCAACGATCTCTCTAATTCTTTATGCTGCTATTAAATTAAATCTTTAGCAAGTGCCGGAGGTTGTTTATTAGTAAGGGTATTTAGACCAAGTGGCTCTATTTATCTAAAATTTAGGAGAGAGGAGAAAAATTATTCCGCCTGCGAGTAGTTCTTTCTACGGTGAATCTTCAAAATATTAATTGATTTATTTTTGCATCAGTGATCAGTTGTAAATTCTTGATGGCGGATATTGACTTAAACCAAGGCTTTTTATTTTTATTTATTTCTTGCATAATTATTTTAGTAAATTTTATTTAAATTATTTCTTTAATTAAAAACCCCCCAACTTTTGTTTGCGAAAACATAAAATTAAATAATCATTCTCTGTGGGATCGACTCTTGATTACACTACTACATTAATATTTTTTTCAAAGTAATATTTTATTTTTGGGTGCTTGCGACATCACACCAAATTTTGGTGCCGTTGCCGGGGAATGATTTTAATTTAATTTTGTGCTTTTGTAAGTATGTATTTAATTTAGTAGTTTTTTATTTTTATTTTTTTTAGATTTTCATAATTTAATTTAATTGTGCAGGTTAAGGAAGGAAGTCATGGCAGCCTCTAATTATGTTGAGGAGGTAGAAATTTCTTCTCTTAAGCAACAAATTAATGATCTAACTTCTCTTGTTTATCAAATGGTTGCAGATCGTACGCAACCAATGAAAGCTTGTAGAATTTATGCGGTGGTAGGACATCCAACTAATATGTGCCCCATTCTTCGAGAGGAGTCCTATGAGCAAGTCAATGTAGCAAGTGGTTTCCCTGGTCAATCCCAATGGAGATATGATCCATATTCGAACGGATATAATTCGGGATGGATGAATCATCCTAATTTTGGCTATGAGAATCCATAAATGAATCCGCCCGCATATCAGAATTTTTCAAGCTATCAACAATACATGTAGCCATATCCTCAACAACAACAGAGTCAAACAAATACTTCTGATATGTCTTTAGAAGATATGCTTAAATTAATTAAAGCTAACACTTTACAATTTCAACAGGATAATTTGCAATTTCAACAAGACATGCAGGCAAGTATTCAGAAAAATAATGCAATTATTCAGCGTTTGGGTACTCCATTGGAACAAATCACAATCGATCAATTGGAGTAGCAAAGTTCTGAGCAAGTACCTTCTCAAACGATGAATAATCCAACGGAGAATACAAGTGCACAAATGTTAAGAAGTGAAGATCCAGAAAAGACAGTCCCTCCATCACCGAAGCAAGAAGAAGCAAACAACATCAACGAAATGGACAGTGTTCATATCGACAATGATGTTATGTTTGATGATGACATGCCTAAGGTGGCGGAAGTTGTTGAGGAAATAAACAATGAAAAGTTAGAGATTACAATTACCAACAATTTGGAGTTAGAGGAAGAAATAATTGAGCTGAAACAAAGATTTTGAGGAGGATGAAGCTCCATTAAATTCGTTGCCAATGATTTTTGATAATAATGCAATAATTTCCATTCCATTGCCTGTTACTCATAATAAATTTTTATCTTTTATTTTGCAGGATCTCATTCCGAATATAAAGACTCTCTCTAATCATATTAAATGTCTATTCGTTGAAGAGGGAGTAAAACGTTCATATCACGTGCAAGGGAGACTGAATCTACCGATAAAGAATGACGTGATGGATGGGGTACTCAAAATTCATGAAGTTGGAGTGACGTAGTAATTTGGCCTATTGTCAAGCCAATGACAATAAATAAAGGCGCTACTTGGGAGGCAACCCAAGAAATCAGATTTGCATTTCTTTTCCTTTTTCTTTTTATAGTTATTTTTGCCTTTTTCTTTGCATTTTATTTTACATTGGGGACAATGTAAATTTTAAGTGTGGGGGAAGGATTTAGGATTTTTGTTATTTTTAGGTATTTTTTTTTAATTTTAGGTCATATTTTAAAATTTTAGAAAATTTTGAAAATTTGAATTTTGTGGGTATATTCACTACAAACCCTCACGAGACAAAACTCGTCCACTTGGGGTAACCTTGGGGTTTAAAGGCTTGTTGCACATGCTAAGTGTAACCGTGTTTCCTATGAAAATGGAGTATTTTTTATTTTATTTTTAGGATGTGTCACTTGAGCAATGAGTTAATTGAATTTTAATTTTTAGCCAATGATAAAATTTTGGTTTTTATTTAATAACTCTTGGAAAAAGGATAAATTTTTGCTTAGTTTGAATTTTTGACTTATTATTGATTATTACTTTGTTTGAGATCCTTTAAATTTTTATGCACCTATATCCATTTGTTTGAGCTAGTTTTAATTTAGAGAAAGTTTATATAGTTAAATGCTTATGGAAGATATTTTTGAACTCTATATTTGATTTGATCATTATTTGAAGTGAAAATATAAGGCAAAATATAATTTAGAGGAGATGATTTAGGTAATTTTTCTAGGATTATTATTGAAGGAAAAAAATATTGTGGTGGGTTGAGATGGAGCGTAAAACGCACTCGCTGGTGAGATGCAGCATAAAATGCACTCACCGTGAAAAAATGAAGAAAGAAAAAAAAATGGGATGGAGCATAAAATGCGCCCATTAAAAGAAAAAAAAATAAAATGAAAAAAAATGTTTGAAAAAAATTTGATATTGATAATCCTAGTGTATATAATTGTTTAAAAGCCTTTTGATCTTGTGATTTATATTTGTCTGTATTAGCTGAAAGTGATGTGAAAAATAAGTGTGTTGAGTTTTATTATATATCTTTTATAAGGTAATTAATGACCAAAACTTATCTGAGTTTTAATTAGTTTGATACATTTGGATTCACACACACGCAAAAGGTCTTGAGTAAAGTAGAATTGATAAATATGTTAAAGTTCTAGATTTTGCATGATTTTGAAATTTTCTTTGAGTTATCATTTAAAAAATCTTTGAGGCTGATGTTGAAATTTATATTGCTCTGTTGCTCAAGTAAGTTGTTTGGTTATTAGTTTTAATTTTATAGTTTTTATTTTTGTTTTGCCCGAGGACGAGCAAAAAGCTAAGTATGGGGGTATTTGATAGAGTTAAATTATATGCTATTTTTATTCCCTAATACTTAGTTTTTATATTTATTGTGTGCTTAAATGTTTAATTATTTAGTTTATTTTGGTTTTAATAGGTTTTATAGGATTTTAGGTAATTTATGTTAATTTAGGTAATTTTATAGTATTTTTATATTTCATTTTATTTATGTGTTTTTATTTATTTTTAGTGTTTTAGGTGTTTTATTAATTATTATGTGTTTTTATTATTTTTAGTATTTTTATATTATTTTTATTTATTTTTAATTATTTAATATTTATTTTTGTAGGAAAAATAAAGCTGAGGGACAAAATTGTAAATTCTGCAAAGTTCAATCGCATTTTGGTAATTTCGGACGGCAGACCGCGCAATGCGCGCGCAAAGAAAAGCATCGCGGAATTGAAACGACGCCGTTTTGTTCTATGAGTCAGAAATTGGTTACGCACAATGCGCGGATAGCAGTGTAGCAGTCCAAGCGACGTCGTTTGGTGGCTGAGGGAAAATTTCGGCACAATGCGCGGAAAGGTGATGCTGACGTCATATGAGCGGACGCGCGTTGACCGGCCAGTTGTCAGCTTTAGGGACTGTTTGGCTGAGCGTTATTGCTGCAGAAACGTGATTATTCGCGAATTTTGCGTTAATTTGATTCCAAAATGGATTTTAATTCCCACTAGGGTTAGGATAATAATTATTTTTCTTTTTCTTTTATTTTTATTTCTATTTTAAATCCTATTAGGGTTTGGAAAGAGTAATTCCAACTAGGTTTAGGAGGATTTTGAAGCCTATAAATAGATGGCTTGACACACAATGTAAAATACAACTCTCATTAGAATAAAAATTCTCTCTTCTATTCTTTAGTGTTCTTTATATTTATGAGTAGTTAATTTATTTTTATTGGTTTAAATGATTGAATCCATCAAGATTTATACACTGTGAGATCTAATTTATTTTAATTGTTCAATTTATATTTTGATTATTGAATATTTTTTTATACTTAATTTTATGATTGATTTGTGTAATTGTTAGGAGTACTACTAGTTTATTATTCATATTAATATACTTCTATTTTTGAAGCAACTAAGTTTAATAATTGTTTTGCAGATCAAAAGATTATTTTATCTTAGGAAGAATATTCATCTAAATTAAATGCAAACAAGTGGCTTGTGTTGTTTAGTTCAACGATCTCTCTAATTCTTTATGCTGCTATTAAATTAAATCTTTAGCAAGTGCCGGAGGTTGTTTATTAGTAAGGGTATTTAGACCAAGTGGCTCTATTTATCTAAAATTTAGGAGAGAGGAGAAAAATTATTCCACCTGCGAGTAGTTCTTTCTACGGTGAATCTTCAAAATATTACTTGATTTATTTTTGCATCAGTGATCAGTTGTAAATTTTTTATGGTGAATATTGACTTAAACCAAGGTTTTTTATTTTTATTTATTTCTTGCATAATTATTTTAGTAAATTTTATTTAAATTATTTCTTTAATTAAAAACCCCCCAACTTTTGTTTGCGAAAACATAAAATTAAATAATCATTCTTTGTGGGATCGACTCTTGCTTACACTAATACATTAATATTTTTTTCAAAGTAAGATTTTATTTTTGGGTGCTTGCGACATCACACCAATCATAAAATGAAGATTGAGTGAAGAACCATCGTAGAATGATCAGAAGCAGTTGTAGAACTAACGAGATCGTAGAACGATATTTAACCCTACAAAGAAGCTGAAGCAGTTACTTTATGGTGAGTGAAGTTTATGCTCGATAAATATAAGTCAAAGCCAAAAGTTACTGTACAACAGTTGTTAACTGCATCTTTAAAGGGACGTGCAAGTCAATTAACTATCAATGCGTGTCCCACTCAGCTAAATTTATGGGGAAGTGATAGGAATAAAATTCAAATTTTCCATCTAACTCTTACTTTTCTTTGATCGTAAAATTAATTTGCCTCAAAAACTTTTTAATCCTTAGAACGATAAAACCCTAGTTTTTCTCAAAGAATGTCAGAAATCCTAATTTTTTTTCAGCAGTAATCAATGGCAAACTCTCAAGTTATCAACGAAAATCAAGTATGCTTCGACAAATTTGATGGCTCCGAGAGAAAATTCAAATACATTTTGAAGCTTATTCAAGATGCTGGATTTACTGAATGTTTAGAGTCCAACACCCAAATCTATCCCAACCTGGTGAAAGAATTTTATGAGAATGTTATTTATAGAGATGGCATCATTGTCACCAAAGTTAAAGGAACTACTCTGCTATTGGGACCCTCTGAAATCAATTCTTTCATGGGATCTCTTAATCAAGGAATTACATCTTTTAAGGAGATCAACATGGAAGAGGGAATGCAGATAATGGGCTATCAGAAAAAATCTCATCTTAAGGGGACTAAGAAGAAAGACTTTCCTCAAGAGTACGAGTTCCTTGCTGACATCATCGGCAAATGTATTCTCTGCAAGGATACTGCTTATGATACGGTCAGTGAACTATAAATGAAGTTCATGACTGCTATTGTCCAAAAAATAGAAATCAACTTTGGTGTTATTTTCATTGATTGGCTAGTCAAATGGATTAAAGATACTGAATAAAAGAATGCTACAGGCAAGCCAATTCCTAAGATGTTTTGTGAGCATTATTCTGAAGATGTCTAAAAGTCAAGATAGGAGTTGAATAAGGAAAAATCCTAAATGTCAACAAAAGGATTACTCCAAGATTGTTAAAAGACTGGAAGAAGGATCCAAGAAATGTGAAGAAGTTCAAGAAATCAGAAAGTGCAAGTACATCCATTGTGCATGAAAGTCAAAAGCTTCTAAGATCAAGGAAAAAAGAAAGATTAAAGAAGCAGAATTAAAAATGTATCAAGATTCTACTGCATCTTAAGATCGTAGAGATATGAACCCTACTGATGAACAATCATTAAAGAAAAAGAAGGTCTCTCAGGATTCTCTGAAGAAATTCTCTAATTATGATTTTCTAGGTTCTTTCCAAGAAGACAAAGTGAAAGAATTCCTCAACAGAAGAAAACCTATGCTAAATCAGATAATTCACAAGTCTTTGAGCTTGATACTGATAATGAAGAAGCCGCAAAGGTGGATGAGTTTGAGTCACTATCAATTAAAGAGTCTCAAACTGAGATGGCTGATGATTAAGAGGATCAAGACTAGACAGAAGATAAATCAGTCAAAGTCTCAAGTTCTAAGTCTACAAAGACAATATAAAGAAGAGGAAAGGAGAAAGCTGCTGAAGGGAGAAATCTAGTGAATTTCAAGTGTCTTTTCCCTAGTAAACATTCATTAACGCATGGATACAAAGATACATTGTACGGGAAAGGATAGTTTCTACGAATCCATGTGAGTTGAGGATGGATAGGAGTACTAAACTCTACGATTCTTAAAGTGAACAAATGTTATACTTCTTGCCCATACTAGCTCTACTAAAGGCAATAAGTTTGAAAGACCAGAACTTCATCAGTTGGACCTACTCTAAATTCCCAAATCTTAGCTTGATAGCTCAAAATTTTCTAAGAGTTCTATCATATCTAACTGTGTTGATATACAATGAACCCTTCTTCCTAGAGTATCGAGGATTTCAAGTAATCTTTATCTCAAATATATATTACTATTCATTTGTTCCTTTGTTTTTTTTACCTCATGAAGTTGTCGTAGAGTTAATCTCTATAAATGTGGAGCAACCTGAAACTCCCATTTACTTTGATGAAGATTATCCTCCTGAAGTGAATTATGTGGAACTCTATGGAGCTTTGAATGAGGTATTATCTGACAATGAGTTATCTGAACAAATAAGATACATCATTCAGCGAATGACTTATTGTCTACACAATGATGACAAAAAGGGGGAGAAAAAGAAAGTATAAGGAGAAGAAGAATAAGTAAGTGAGAGAAGCTTTTATAGGGGAGAAGGAGAAAGAGAAAAGAATGAGCCAAGGCAAGCAAGCAGGAGGAGAATAAGGAGAATGATGAGAAGCCAAAGCTAGCAAATTATCATATATTTTGATATCTTTGTATAAACTATTTCTTTAATCATTATTGCTATGAATAAAATGATCATTTTGCATTAGCTATACAACAACTTACTATATTTTAAGTCATGCTTAATTTCGTATAGTACTGCATGTTCATATTACGCTATTTGGAACTGCTGATTTTGTCATCATCAAATATGGGGAGATTGTTAGAATCTATATATATGATTTGATGATACAAAAGTGATTAATGTTTATTTGTTTAATAACTTCTGCAAATTCCCTATCTGGGTTTTTTGTACAAGGACTTATAATAGAATGTTCGAACTTGTTAGGTTGATCTTTGAGATGATGTCATGTATAGATCAGATCGTTCGTAGAGTTACTCTATTTGTTTATAAAGTCTTTATTGATCTAGAGTAAGTCTTGAGATCTTAGTGATCACGAACAACAAAATCAGTTCTTTGAAGAACACAAGACAGAGATCGTAAAGTCTCTATTGATTGTAGAGCAAGTCCTGAGCTCGTTTGGTAGCAGTTAAGATCGTCAAGTAAATGCGTAAGCTATCTGAGCAATCATAGAACAAGTCATGGAGCTGCCTAAGCAATACTGTAGCATCATAGAGTACCTCTGCCTAAATCATAATATGAAAGTTATTAGCAGAACACTATAGTATTTCATAAAGTAGCAAAATCATCTAAGTAATAAAGTTAGAAATAGTCTACTATTAGGAATTTAGAGTTTTATTCAGAATCATAAAGCTGCTATCAGAGTCGACACCGAAGCTAGAAAAGTTATTGGAAGAAGAAGTTCGTAGAGTTTGCTCCAGCATTTTTGATTACAGTTCGTAAAGCAGATCTTAGAACATCTCACTAACTCGGAGAAAGGCATTCATAGAGTTGAGAATGTTGAGTATTCTATATCAGACTCTACGTTCTTCATCAAACTCAAATAACAAGCTAAAATTGAAGACATTGTTATAACTGTTATAAATTTGACAAGTATAGAGTATTACAGAGCATAAGAGTATATATTTCAAGAATATTTCTCACCATCTTCAAAATACAGAAAGGAAGATCTGAAAAGACTGCACTGTTGAAGGTCTATCACCTCAGTTGAGAGGTAGGTAAGAACTACTGACTGATGAGATATACAAGGTCTAGAAGAAAGTCTACTATCTACCCAAAGTCAAAAGAGTATTAACTGCACTATCAGATCATTAAATGCTTCAATGAAACTCTTCAACAAAACAATTTTTGAAAAGCTATAAAATCGTATGAGGATTCAAATTCGAAATACGAATCACAAAAGTACAAAGCTGTCTTGTCTTTTCCAGTTTAAATATTATGTACTTCCCTGTTGCTACATATGCCTTCACATAGAAGCAAGTTAATAATTGATTTTTGAAATTTCTTATTTTGTCCAAGTGACCTCGTAAAGATAGCATTACACTGGTACAAAACCACAATTTTACTAGTTAAGGTACAAATAATTTCCTATCATTCATAGAAAAGTTAAAGAATCAAAGAATATATACAAATCCTTAGCTATCAAAATAAAGTTTCTGCTCAGAAATTACAAATAGAATTGGTAAAATTAGTCTATAGAAGGAAAATCTGTATAGAAAGCCTACATGTGGGCTTCCAATAATTGAATATTAAGCTAAAACAATTAATTAAAATAGAGTACAAGTTCACAAAATAAAAATAAATAAATAAATAAATCAGAATATAAACATTTGTATATGTACTATAACAAAGATGAATGGGCTAACCGGGCATAATTTAAAGGCAATCGAGACCTTGGCGCTCGAAATCGGCAATAATTTGATAACCTTTTGGTGCTTATAGGGACTCTAAGTCTCAATGTGATGCAAAATATCAATTCCCGATGGACTTTTCAATTTCATCGATTGATACATTTCTTTGCTGAGAACGGCCTTGTACATTGCCTAGAAATCGATGGCGGGGACCGTTAGGGTTCCAGTAACAAACATGAATTAAGATTCACAAACGTACAAGTTGATGTACAAGTAATACATACATCTGAGCATACAAAGTATTAATATATGTTGCGCTTGTGTGTGTGCCCGCAAGTATGTGTGTCATCATTACTGATAGGTCACTAGTGACATAAACCAAACAGAACCTAACAAATTACAGAAACACGTGGAATGATTATATTCCATAAGTACTAGCATACCCCCTTCCCCTCCCAAACACAAACTCATACACAAAAACACAAGCAAATAGAGAACATTCTAAAACTTAACTACAGATAAAGCACCCCGGTGAAAATTCAGGAGTGAACCAACAAAAGGTAAATTACAAAGAAAATACTCGAACACAAATTCATGAGTAAAGCAGCAAAAAGGAAAACAAAGTGATTAAGAATAACCATTAGAAGGTTACTTTGACTAATTGGAACACAAGCAAAATCAATGACGACAAACTTTAGTATATCGTATAATTTTCTACAATTATCACCACCAAGAAAATGAGAATGTTCTAGCAAGAGAATAATGAAAAGAAAAAAAAATCAATGATAATATAATCTACGAAGAAATTAATACTCGCTATAATTAGAAAATAAATTTCTTAGAATTAATTGTGAAAAATATTTCCTTTGGTAATACTAAAATATTACTCATCCGTTATGCAAAAAGAGTTTTATTGAGTTTATTTTTGTTAGTTTGTCATGGACAACACATTAAATATATTTTGAGAAATTGAGCTCTTCCTTGCCTAAGAAAATGTTGTTATATGAATTTATCTTTTCTAACAGTACCTGTTATCAAAATTATCAAGTCAATTGAAAAATAAAATTCAATAATTTTGGTCAAAGTTAGGAAAATAAGTAAGTGTAAAAACATATATAAAATGTAATATCCGAAATATTTCAAAAATGATATGACAAGATCTATTTAAGGTTGTCAATTCAAAACCTAAGAACGATTGTTCGAGCATACCTTAAGCTATCTTAAAGATAAAATACGACTCGAAACTATGATTGTATACAACTAAGAGGTTACAAATCTTTAACCTAATTTCTGTTATGTGAATAGTAAAGCATGAATTGAGCTTTTAAATGTGCCATGTGAATTATCTGTATGTAGGATTTTGTATTTTGGTTTGAGTAGTTAACCTTAACACTTGTTAAAAATCACAAGTCAATTTAGGACAAAAACCTAAATTAGAAAAAAAGTTAAACCCTAAACCCTAGGAAATAACCTAGGCCCTCGAGCAAAATGTGAAGGTCAAATTAACATTCCGTTTCAAGATTCATCCTTCCCACGCTTTGAAAACACGAAATAGTTAGTAAAAGTTTTTTCTCGAAAAACGTATAAAAGCATTATTCACGGGGAAACACTTTTCATTTATTTGACTGTTTCTTTCATCTGTAGGACTTCTCGTATTTCACAACATAGTGTTAAGATGTGGTTTAAGTGTCAGGGGGAACCAATAAAATTTTCTAGGGAAAAAGACAAAAAAAGTACGATCTACGAGGAAACATTTATCGTCTTTTTGAACGTTCTTTTCAACATTTTGAATTTTTACATTTCACGATATAGTATTTATACGGAGAGTAGAAACCAGGGAGCCACTGATATTTTTTCAAAAATAAAACGTAAAACACTCTTCAAACGAAAACCTTTTCCATTTTTGAATGTTACGCTGAAGGATATAGTGTTTGTATGCAACACCGATGCGTAATAATCAATAAAAGATTATCTTAAAAAGCGTGTCAGGAATAAGATGAAATAGAAAAAAGACAAAAAATATTTTTTCAACTTTTTGGTCGTCTAACCATTTTATGAGAAATGGTAGCTAAAAATACTATTCACCGAAAAATGTGCCAAGTCTTTTGGACTTTTCACTTCACAGAATAATGTTTATACGGAACAAAACTCAGTAATATCAAAATTTTAAATCAGTAGAAGTTAACCATTTAGTTGGATTCAGAGTGTTATATAATTAAATTGCTAATTCATCCATGTTATTTTCTTCAAACGCAATATGAGATAGGTTAACATAAAATTTGAATCAAATTTCTGAGATTAATACCTAATTATATTATTCAATCATAATTTGTGTCTAGAATGAAAGAAATTTATCAATCGCATCGACCGGTAGGTGTATTTGGGAAAACTACACGGAAGATTATCCGAGATTAATTCGAGAAAACCTTTCAGGGTCAGATGAGACATCATATTAATACTGTATGATGTATTTTACGAATAAAATATGTATAACTAATTAAAATTGATATTACTAATGCGAAATATTTCAAAATAATCGCACACGATTTATCCGATATACCGAAAACGGAAGAAGGAGTGGGTAAGAGTGTGGTTGGCACACACTGGCCCACGCTGGCACACGCCTGGCACATGCTAGGTACGAATAGACTAAAATGCCTTTAGTCTTTTAAACTAATAACCAAACTACCCCGGCCCTTGGTTTTTTTATAAATAGAAAGCTAACCTCTTCATTATTCTCAATAATTTTCAAAGAAAAATTCCTATAATCAAGAGATTGCAAAGAAATAGTTAAAGCTAGCAATAATAAAATGTACGATTCTTAATCGTTATTATGCTTAATTTTTATTTTATTGATGAGGCTCAAGAACATAAGTCGTAGCCATGTACGATTTTTTGTTCTCCATGTTCCTTATGACTTGAGCAAGTCGTTGTTATGTCAATTTCATTTTATAGATAGAAATAAAAGCTCAAGAACGCATGTCGTAGCCATGTACAATTGTCGTTCTCCATGTTCTTCACGTGTTCTTGAACTTTTCTTCTTTTTTTAGTAGTTATAATATCAAATTTTATTTTATAGTTTAAAGCTCAAGAACGTTCGTTGTAGCCATGTACGATTGTCGTTCTCCGTGTTCTTCGTGTGTTCTGGAGCAATAATTATAAATTTTTATAATCAAGTAAACAAGTCGTTATAATGACCAAATTTTGTCAATTATAAAGTGTTATAATCACATATGTAAGCAGTTATAATGCTCAAATTATTTCAAATATAAAATTCAAAAGCTCAAGAATATAAGTCGTTACCATGTACGATTTTTCGTTATTCGTGTTCTTCGTGTGTTCTTGAGCAAAAGTCATAATTTCCTATATAAGTAGATTTATGATTTTGTAATTTAGTGTTATAAAGTTCTACAACATGATGGCGTAGCAAATTCGTGCTTGTGCCACCATGATTTAGCAAGCTAAACAAATAACGATGAAACTTAGTTCTTCGTGTTCTACGATTCGTTCTTCGTGTTCTTGAGAAAATGTCATAAATCGTACGTAAGTAGGTTAATTATTTTGTTATTTTTATGTTATGAAGTGTTATGAAGTGTTAGAATATGTTATCTTTGCAAATTAATGTTTGAGGTATCATGTTTTACCAATCGGATCAAAGAAAGATAAGTCTAATATAATTGCAGACTGTTTTTGCAAATTTTTGAAAATATAAATTCCGAATTTGCCTTATCAACCTAAAGAAAGGTTGTAGATCATTAAATTATAAGAAATTTAGACTCAATAATCAAATTAAAATATTTTCGTATGACATATTTATGACTGTCTCAGTAAAAGAGGTAGAAGCTGAGAATTTTTTTAAAGGCATGCGGATTTCAGGGCTTAAAAATGAGTTTTTGAGTTAGCCAACTTTTCAATTAATTCCACCTATTAAAATAGTCTAGTTAATTTATTCTAAGACTTATTCAAAAGAAAATTTTGATAAACTAACATTCGGGATCGCGTAACCCTTTTTGTAGGCGTTTAACGATTTTCCGGGAAACCTTAAAATAGTTTCAAGGCAAGTTTTAAACCTTTATGTGTTATTTGTGCAAGTCTTCTATCTCTTGCTATATGCTACTTTTGTAGTATTGTTATAATGATAAATGAGATGTGTATTGTCATGTTGATATGCGATATATGTTATGTGAAGTCTTTAACTGATATTTACAAACCTTCTAGCTGTTATGTGTTATGTTTACGAGTTAT
The DNA here is from genome assembly GCA_947179155.2 of Hedera helix. NCBI lineage: Eukaryota > Viridiplantae > Streptophyta > Magnoliopsida > Apiales > Araliaceae > Hedera > Hedera helix. Next base: position 10,841,794 of record OX359271.1, read on the forward strand.
GAACATGAATTATATACTTTGTCTGTCAATGTGATATAAATTGTTGGAATGTGACTTATATGTGATATTAAATTGAGAATTATGTTCAGTCAAGGCATGTCAAAGTTTATATGAAAACATAAACTGTGTATGTGTTATATGTTAGACTTGTTGAGCCGTCGTGCTCATTCTTTCGAATAAAACCTTATTTGTAGATTAAAGATGAACGTTAAGAAGATCATGAACGTAAAGATGAAGCGTAGATTAGGTTTTCATGTTTATTACTTGTATTTCAATAATCATAATGACTGTTGTAATACGAACAAACAAACATGTAACCGAATATTAAATGAATTATATAAATTATTATCATCTGAATGTTGTTATGTCTTTATTTTGATATAACTTAGAAATGTTAAGACTTAACATAGTATTGATAATGATCTATTTATCTGGATGAGGATCGATAAATAACTTGTGAGTGTTGTACATCCAAGATAGGACTAAGTGATGTTGACTGGTAAAATCCATCGTTAAGGTTCCTCGGATCCAGGTATAACTCGTTATTACTATTCTGAATGTTAGATAAGTAGGATTATTGATATTAAGAGATATCACTATAAACAAATGTGTTTCGAGTGAGGGTTTTAACTAGTTGGGTAATGTTCTGTATGGAAAGAGAATTTTGCACCGGACAAATATACAACCATTTGTCACGGATAAAGATGCAATCATTTATCACGGGTGAAGATACAAACATTCACCGTGAGATTCTCTGTTCCCAAAAGCCTTCCTAATGATTTAATGCCGTGGATATTAGAACATGTAAAGTTATAGAATATTTAAATCTTAAGGTTAAAATGGGATCGTTATATATGGTGTTATCCATTTATACGGATGAAATACAAGTTGATAGTTGTATAAATAATGAGACTGAGATCAAGTTAAGACACAGGGCAAAGTTAAGAGAAATTTTTAATGTATAGTCTAAAATAAGACTAATTCAACCAATATAATTACGGGATCATTAGTTAAGTCGATAGATGTATGAAATTAACGCACAAGGTCTGCCACATAGCGAGTGTGGGAATTTTGGGGGCGATACATGAAATATAAAAGAAAATCCTATGGAGAGGACACTAATGTTTTATTTTATTTTTTGCTAAAGACTTATTTGTCATCATCAAAATGAATTCCCTGAAGGTGGAGAGCCAACAGTTCTAAACACAAAAAAGTCTCGTTTTGAATTTTAAAATTTAAATTTTAAGTGATACATGTAAATTTTAAAAATAACAAATTTGTAAGTAGTAATAATTTTAAGATTGTAATATATATAATTAAATAAACAAAATTAAATTTTAAATTAAAATATATTATTTTTCTTTAAAAAAAATCAAAATAAAACTCGTAATAAAATGTCATTTCATATCTATATGTATATTTTCGTATATCATAATTTGTTGCTTGAGTTTCTTAATGATACATTAAAATTTCCCAATACAAAAGAACGGATCAACACAAAAATACATGGATTCCTTCACAGTAAACCTAAACTAGGTGTAAGGTCTAAAGTAGTAATACAGGCTTTAGAAGTAAATATTCAATCCCGACAATTAGAGGTGAAGCTTTTAAAAAGTTTCCATAAATCATTCTAGTTTATAATATAATGTTTAAAAATTAGTTTATTCTTGTTGAATTTAGTTTTATATATGTACACATATCATCCATGAACTTTCAAAGTTTTATCCAAGTTATCAGTTGGAAACCACCACTTAGCATAAGAAGACTTATAAAGTCATTTCCTACACGATTAATAACCAAAATTAGGTTCATTTACAACACCTATGCAACCTCATGACTCCTTCAGCAATTAAACATTGAAAATAGTAAAACATGGCCAATTTTGTTCGCTCAGAACTTGTGTCGAACAGTTGGTGTGCAGTCATTAAATCACTATAGATAATAAACACACATGACACATAAGAACATATATCTCCACCATAATCCCACCCTTATGCCTCTTGGATCTATCATGATCCCCAACAATCAACAACAAGATCCCACAATAAGTAGTCTAATAATGTACACTAAGACACTAAGACAATTCAACAATATACTACAAATTTTAGGAGGCTTTGTTCAGATGCAAGCATATACTCGTTAAAAAAATTCAGCAATATACTATAATTTTTTGCTAAAAATAAGAATAGATCAACCAAGGAAAATCATTACCTAGGATTGTAGATAGAAGATAAACTTATGTTCGAAATAATTACCTAAAATTGCATATTGATAAATCAATTCATGCTTCGTCTAGAGACAGAATTGAAACATAATCGTGCTTAAAGGATTTTTTAGACATAGATTACTATGTCGTATCAAGAGGGATCTGCAAGAGAGAAATGGCTCGATTTTGTTTTAGACACACACAACTCCTAAATTAGGGACTCTCTTCTAAAAAAAAGTTTGATAACATTTTTTAATAAAAAACCCTTTTAGAAGTAATATTATATGTAAAATTATTAATTCAAATTTTTTATAGTAAATCTAAATTTAAATTTTAGAATATCATAAATTAACACTATAAGAAAAAGGCACAATTCCGACAAAATTATCTCCGACGGAATTAATTTCGTCGAGAATAACCTAATTATGACGGAATAGTCCGTCGAATTTAATTCCGTCGATAATAAGTTATAGTCGACAGAATTCCGTCGATATTATAGGTCCCCGTTGGCGCCAAAATTCCCGCATCCAGCCAATATAAGATCGACGGAATAGGCACAAATAATCGACCGAATATCCGTCAATTTTAGTTTATTTTTGACGGACCTAATGTCGACGGAATATTCCGTCGAAAATAACTTAAAACCCTTTTCATCGTCTTTTTCCCCCAGCCGCTTCAGTTTTATTTCTTCTTTCTCTCTCTTGCTGTCGCTCTCTCTCTCTCAACGTTGTCTCTCTCCCTTCCGGTCCCTTCGATCGACCTCACATCACCTCCGGCCCACCCCTCCGTCCGTTGCCGCCGCCCGTTGCCGCCGTCGACTGTTGCTGCCGTCCGTGGCCAGCTCCGTTGCTGCCGTCCATTGCCCCTCCGTCGCTGCCATCCGTTGTCGTAGAATACTAAGGTATATATATATATATATATATATATATATATATATATATATACCTCACAATATATGCAAATGTGATAGAGATTTTGGAAATTTTTTGCCGGCGGTTTGGAAATTTTTTGTTGAAATGTGATATATATATATATATATATATATATATATATATATATATATATATATATATTGTGAAATTAATTTGTGTTCTGAAAATTAAAAGCAGTATATGGATGCATTATTTTGTGATATTTCCTTGTTGGTTATTATTTGGTGTATTTTCGACAAAATTTCCGACGGAATTTCTGTTAAAATTGTTCAAATGCAATATTTGTGCGCCCTACATCTATTTATGTATTTTCCTAATTTGTCAATATTAAAATAAGCTTAATATTTACTTAGTTTTGTAATAATAACAAAAAATGAAATGAACTAACATAAAAATATAATTAAATTAATTAAATAAAATTAAGATAAATTAAATATACTTAAAATAAATTAAATTCATAAAACTAAATAAAATAAATTAATTTAATATAATTTAATAAAATAAAATGAAGAGAAATTAAATAAAATTAAATGAAGTTAAATATAATTCAAAAAAAATAAATTAAATTAAGTAAAATAAAATAAACTAAAATAAAATATAATTAAATTAAATTATTATAATAAAATTAATGTAATATAATTAAATTAAATTAAGTTAAATTATAATAAAATTAATGTAATATAATTAAATTAAATTAAGTTAAATTTAATATAATTAAAACAAAATAAAATAAATAAAGTCAAATAAAATAAAATTAAATAATTACATTTAAATTAAATTAAACTAAGTTAAATTAAATACAATTAAGATAAACTAAAATAAAATATAATTTAATTAATTTAATATAATAAAATTGTATCATGTATAATTAATTTAAATTAAATTAAGTTAAATTTAATATAATTAAAATAAAATAAAATAAAATAAATTAAATTAAGTAAAATAAAATATAATAAAATAAATTAAGTTAATATAATTAAAAAAATTAAATTAAGTTAAATTAAATAAAATTAAGTGAAATTAAATATAATTCAGAAAAAATAAATTAAATTAAGTAAAATAAAATAAACTAAATTAAATAAATTAAATTAAATAAGACTAAATTAAATTAAATACAATGAAAATAAAGTAAATTAAGTAAAACAAAATAAAATTAAATTAAATTAATTTAACGTTCCTCGTTTGACATTCACTCGTAACTGGTGAATATGGAATACTCTCAATTTAATCAAATCAGTTGTACATGCAGTTTCGTTACGATTTTAGAAATTCAATTGCGCTGTACCCAAAAAATTCGTTTAATAAATTCAATCACTTGTGCATGTAATTTGGTTAGGAGCTTAGAAACCCGTTTGACATTCACTCACTAGGAGTGAATGCCAAATAGTTCCCCATCTGGGACTGTTGCTAGATGTTATGTCTCTCACTTAGGTTTGTGCTAACAATTTGAGTATGTTTTATTTGTTTTGGGGAATTTTCGCTGATATCTCTACATATTCTCTAAGTACATACTTAGCCTACGTTGACGTGGTCTATTTCGTGTACTTAGAGACCATGAGGAGGTGCTGTCGAAATTTCTTTGAAACAGAAAAAACGTGCTCACGGTGTTGGCACAAGTGAAGAGACGCATCTAGGAACGGGATAGAAGCCTGACCCGTATACTTAGAAGGTGAAGTCATGCAGGAATCATGAATACACACACATACTCTAAGCACCCTGGTTAATTTGATACATCGTATTGTTCAGTTAAATATGTCAGACGACCGGAGCTGGATGTACCATAGAATACCGGTTGATGGTAGAGAATTACTGCCTGAGTACCGTGATAGGGTGTCCAAATTTTTAAATTTTGCCAATGAACACACTGATAATTCTAACGGAAAGATGAGATGCCCGTGTTTCAAATGTAAAAATCTGATTTCGAAGAAAGCCGATAACATTAAGTACGATTTGTATTCGCGTGAGTTTGTAGATGGGTATTCTCTATGGATTCATCACGGAGAGTCAACTGATTTCAGCGAAATAAGTGACAGTATAGGCCAACCAATTCACTGCGATCGATACGATGATAGTTATGATGCCATGGAGATGTTGGTTGATGCGTATGGCCCTAATAATATTAATTGGGGTGCAAATGAGCAGTCGTCAATAACTAGTCATCAAGAGCCAAAAGACACAGCAGCAGCCTTTTACAATATACTATCCGAATCTGCTGTCCCATTGTACGATGGAAATGATAAGCACACCAGACTATCTACAGTGACGAAGCTCTTACACTTCAAGAATGAGCATGGTTGTAGTGAGAGAGGTTTCAATGAGTTGCTTAGGCTTATCAGCGAGTTCTTACCAAAGGGTCACACTCAAGTTATTATGAAGTTAAAAGGATGGTAAAGGGTTTAAATTTGGGGTATACAAAGATCGATGCTTGTGAGCAAGATTGCATGTTATATTGTGGGGCTGACATAGATAAACTGCAGTGTGACATTTGCAACCTGCCTCGTTACAAGACAACTAAACGTGGGGGGAAAACTAAGCGTGTGCCTAAAAAAATCTTAAGGTACTTTCCGCTTGCCTCGAGACTTCAGCGTCTATTCATGTCGACCCACACTGCAGCGCATATGACTTGGCATAAAACAAGGGACGTCGTGCCTGGTCAGTTGTCTCACCCCGCAGATGGAGATGAGTGGAAGAAGTTTAATGCAAATTTTCCTCAATTTGCTGAGGAAAGTAGGAATGTCAGGCTTGGCATGGCTACGGATGGGTTTTGTCCATTTAATAATTTTAGTCAACCATACTCTGTATGGCCAGTGATCATGGTAGCTTACAATCTTCCACCGTCAATGTGCATGAAGGATCCGTATCTGTTCTTGACTGTACTCATACCGGGGAATAAGAGTCCTGCAAAGGACATAAACGTGTATCTTAGGTCGTTATTCAATGAACTTAAGATGTTGTGGGAGACGGGGGTGCAGACTTATGACAAATCCATAAAGCAAAATTTTCTGATGAAGGCAGCTTTGTTGTGGACTATCACTGATTTTTCGGCACTTGGGATGATCAGTGGGTGGTCGACTCATGGGAAGTTGTCATGTCCAGTTTGTGTGGGGGATGTGCATGGCACACATCTAAAACATGGGCGAAAAATTAGTTTCTTTGATACTACTCGTAGATTCTTGCCTGCTGATCACAGTTACAAAAAATGTCGACACAGTTTAATAGAAAAACAGAGAAAAAGGGGGTTGTCGGTCGATTGTCAGGTAGCGAGGTTTTCGGTTGGCTGAACGATCTTAACTTTCCACCACCAGGGAAGGAGCACAGTAAATATAGAGCCCAAAGTTACGGCAAGGCTCATAACTGGACGCATTCGCCCATGTTCTTCGAGTTGTCGTACTGGGAGTCGCTTTCAGTCCGTCATTGTATAGATGTAATGCATACAGAAAAGAATGTGTTTGAGAACTTGTTTTACACCATGCTAGATGCGAGTGGTAAAATAAAAGACAACGACAATGCACGGAAAGATCTGGAGGCACTTAACATATGGCATGATTTGTGGCTTCGACATAACAACTCAAAACCTAAAGCTCCATTATGTTTAACCAAGCAACAAGTTGAAGACATCTGCAAATGGATAAGTGCGTTGAAGCTCCCAGATGGATATGCTTCTAATATATGTCGTTGTAGTAAGGTTGAACAGTTGAAAATTACTGGGTTCAAAAGTTATGATTGTCGTGTATTCATGCAGAAGTTGATGCCAATTGCATTTCGCGAGATGTTACCCAGAAAAATTGTAGACGCCTTAACCGAACTTTCAAATTTCTTTCGAGATCTATGTTCAACGGTTATAAGGTATACTGACGTGGAACAAATGGAGAAAAATATAGTCCTGACAATGTGCAAGTTAGAAATGATATTTCCTCCGGGGTTTTTTGACTCGATGGAGCATTTGCCTATTCATCTGCCATATGAACTTAAGTATGGAGGACCTGTGCAATGTCGATGGATGTATCTGTTTGAGAGGTATTATCGTCTACATTTCTTTTTTGATGATATTCATAACTCATAGTCGTAATGTTTGTGAACTTAATTAATATATTTTAGGTACATGCGTTGTTTAAAGCATAAAGTAAAGAATAAAGCTTGTGTAGAGGGTTCTATTGCTGAACGGTACACGGAGGAAGAGCTTGTCAACTTCAGCTCATTGTATTTTGAAGATGTTGTCACAACGAAACACAATCGTTTAAGTCGAAATGAGGTCGTTGGAGTCCAATCATGTGTTGATGAGTTAGCTGTATTTTCTTATCCTGCTAAACCATTTGGCCATGAGACGATGACGTACTTAAGCGAAAAAGATTTGAAAATTGTGTCTACATATGTGCTTCTAAATAAGCCCGAAGTATCGTCATATATAACGTAAGTATATACAATTTACAAAATTTTAATTTTTAATAGCCTAGCCTAAAATTAAATCGTGTTATAACTGTTTCAGTGCATTTGAAGACGAAGCATGTGCTTTAAACCCGAGCTTAAATGCAGTACAGTTGGAATCATTCACGACTACAAATTTTCAACAGTGGTTTAAGAGAAGGGTTGCAGAAGACAACAATTATGTGCGTTTTAAAGATGTCATCGAAGGACCTTACAAATTGATTAGTTCATTTCCCGGCTGTATCGTCAATGGATATAGATTTAATGTCGATGACATAAATGAACCGACTTCAGTCAATTCTGGTATTGTCGTGTTGGGCAGTTGTTACCAAGATTCGGAGTCCAATTATTATGGACGTTTAGAGGAAGTAATTACGCTTAATTATCCCAGGGGTAAAAAGGTAGTTATATTTAAATGTCACTGGTTTGATACTGAGAATGGTGTTAAAGTTGATTGTAACAGAATCGTCACAGTAAATATAAAGTCAAAGTTACATTCTGCTGACGTATTCGTATTAGCCAGTCAAGCGACTCAAGTTTATTACGCATCTAATTTAGTAAATTGTAAAAGTCCCTGGTATACAGTTGTCACAACAAAGACTCGTCCATTTGATGATACTAATATGTTTGGGACAGATGAGTCATTGCAGGATTATATTAGCAAATCTAGTTAGGTAGTCCTACATAACGACGATTTGTTGGTAGATGTCATTGACGTACCCGATAATGATGATGTTGAGGAAGACGTGGTTGACGCTGAAGTCGAGGAAGACGTACCCGATAATGATGAAGTCGAGCAAGACGTGGTTGACGACGAAACTGATAATGAAGAAGTCGTGTCAGAATCCGAGGATGACTATGAAAATGATTCTGATGGGTTTGACGACGTATTACATATAAACTTAAGAAGTATATTTTATTTAATTAACTGCATAGTAATTGTATTTTATTTTTGTATTTCAGTAGTACATTTATGGCTAGGCATAGTGGTAGCGGTCGTCGCGGTGGTGGTCGTGCAGGATACTCTGACGGAACTCAGGGCGGGTCATCATCGTCAGGTAGTAGATTTTCTTAAATATTAATTTGTTTTGCTTACTATTTGTAGGTTATGTCTTGGAAATTGATTTATTAACTTTAATTATTCAATTTTACTTACAGATACTGCTTGGCAACGTCCTCGAGGGACGAACCTCAGGTTATTTGGTCGCCCGCCAGCTGTTGCGCATATTGTCCGTGTAGATGTCGGCTCTGCGCAGTAACTGTAAAATAGCGTTATGTTAAATTGAATTAATTTATTTTGTAAAACAATAAACATAATTTTGTGTTCTTTGTTTTGTTATGTAGTATTATAGATCCTGTGGCTAAAGCCACTTTACACGCCATATGTCTGACACACCTCCTCATTGGCTGCATGCGATTTATGCAGTACGCGCAGCATGATGCCTCCTTCATGGATACCGTGTTACGTGAATTTCACGTAAGTTATTTTAAATAATTTAAACTGTATACATACATACTACTTACACATTCAATTTATTTTTTCTGATAAGTTAGTTCGTTTTCTTAGATTTAGTTTAGATATGAGGAGGGCATCTCTCAGATGACAGGCGACGGTGTTATTATTGCACATGTCGCGAAGAACTACGTCGGCTGGTTGTACGAGATGAGACATAGGGCTGCCCGGGCAGTTGTAGACCAGCCCGGGACTACTATTCGACACCATCAGCCCCTTATTGTCTCAGATGCAGCATGGGAGGTCATGTGTACTCATTGGGATGCTGACGACTTCAAAAAAAAATCAGAACAAATGAAGAAAAATCGTAGCCAGCTCCGAGTAGTACATACTACGGGTTCACGGTCATTTGAAGAAGTAAAATCGGTATGTATATATTTAGTTTAGTTTAATATTCTCATAAAAATATGTACTAAATAAATGATAAATGAAAATTTTATTTGTTAGGTCTTGGGCGGTGAGTTGGGACGACCTGCCACCATGATCGAGTTCTAGGATAGAGCCCACACGCCAAACAAATGTACTATGTCACAGGCAGCTGCAGCTATAAAGGTAAGAGTTTTTATAAAGTTATGTAATAATTAGTATCATGTACTTAATTAAATGAGTCAATAAACTACCATATACATAATAAATTGCAGGACCGATTTCAGAGCCTTCGGGACGAGCGTATAGCTAAGTTACAGGCTGCTAGGGGAGATTCTACCATGCCTCCGTCCGATGTTAGCTTATCTAGGGATGAGGAGATGGCTCTTTGGGTCGCGTCTCAAGATCCCCCTAGTAGCACTACGAGCAGATATCGAGCGTTGGGTCTGCCGAGGGTGCCGGCATATACATTAACCGGAGGTATTTATTATAGTATGTTGCTCGTTAATTCAAAATTTATATTGATATTTCATTTTATTTTTTTGTTATATTTAATGTTGGAGGTTCTAGCCAGCGTTCGAAAGGACATGTTGGACAATCTCATACGGGCGCTGGCTTGGACGACGCGTTGTTCCAGCGGGTTATGGCGGCGGTGTCGAAGACGTTTCGTACGGATCCGATATTCCGTAGTCAGAGCCTACCTATCAGTGCTCGTCTTCACCAACTTGCTAAGGACGTTGCAGGAGGGGCCAGTGTCGAGAGTACGGGCATATCTCTGAAGCAGTTCGTCGCGATACTAGATGAGGTGATTCGAATGGTGACTACCCTGTTGTTGGAGGCTTTTGGCCCGATGCTGACTCAGCGCCCGACTGTACAGGTATTTTATTCAATTTAAGTTGTATATTATATATGTTCTGCAATAATTATTTAACTATGAATTTTTGTCTCAAGTACGAACTAATGACTGATATTTGTAATTGTATTAACAGGATAACAATTTCGAGCATGCTGGCGATGCCGATCGCGAGCCGGGGGGGTGACAACGATGAATTTCATACACCACAGCAGAACCGTCGATCCCCGGGCGATGATTCTTTGTAGATTATAATTTAGTTGTACTTACTTTAATTTAGCTTAATTGATTGTAATTCATCATAATTTTGTTTAGTTTTGTAAAGTACGATAATTTATTTTATAATGTGTTGTCGTTTATATTTATATCAAGTGTGTGAACATAAAGAATGGATTGTTGTTGTGCTGTTGGGATAAAGCAGGTTTGTAGGTACAAAAAATGTGGTTTTAAAACCTGGCATTGAAAAAAGAAAAAAGAACCTTTAAAAAATGTATTTTTGAGGGAATTATCTATTTACGACGGAATTTCCGTCGGAATTATTGCATTAAATTATTAACTTCCTAATTATCGGAAGGACTATTACCGACGGAATTAAATTATTACGACGAAATTTCCGTCGAAATTAAGTACTTATATTCGACGGATTGAGTACTTTTCTGACGAAATTTCCGTCGAAGATATATATTAAAATTTCGACGAAATTATTTATTTTCGACGGAATATATTATTTCGGACATATGTGAATTTTGACGAAAACTCCGACGGGAAAAAGACGTCGAGAATTATTTATTTTCGACCGAATGTTCGACGGAATTATTCCCGACGCAGTTATTTTCGTCCGAATCATCGACCGAACTTTCCGTCGGTAATATTATAATTTCGACGAAATAGGTATATTCCCGACGGAAATTTCCGTCGGAATTGAGCCTTTTTCTTGTAGTGTAATTAAAATAAATTGAAATATAATTCTTTTGTAGAACAAAAAAAAGTAATATTTTAACATTTGTAATCTATTCCACAAAAGACGTTATTGAAAATGACCCTCAAGATATAATATTATCATCTCAAAATTATTATTATTATTTTGTTTATTGTCAATTTATAATATTTTAAATTATTGTAACATGATATTGTTCTAATTACTTCTTACTTAACTATTGCACAAATGAAATGACATTTCTATACTCGTACATGTAGTGATGATGAAGCTAGTTGCTAAGCCGAGGAGGTTTAACCTTTCCTAGACTCGAAAAGTATTGTTCTTGCAACAAATATCTTTTGTTTTTGTTTGGCATCTAATATTTAGTGACACATAGTAGACCATTTTTTGTTGTTGTGGCAATTTCAGTATTTGTTGTGCAGTTGATTTTTGAATTGAGAATTTTGAGTTATATCATGTTGTGTAATGAGTAAGATAAGGTATAAACTATAAAGAACTTTATTAGAGAGACTTCTGAAAGTATTGCAAGTGTTTCTTTGGGGGTAAGGATTTCATGGTTAAGGTTTTAGAGCTTGGAAAAATTTGTTGTAGATATAGTTAGTGGCTTAGTAGGAAGATTGTGTTAGTCTAATACTTATCCTTCATCAGGTGAAAGAGCAAGAAACAGAGAAGCTGTAACAACCCCGAAATTCGACCAACCTTATTACCTTAAATTTCATGTTTATTAAACATTATTTCCTTAACGTCAAAATTTCGGTCCGTTAATAAATCTTTAATCACTTTGTTTAATCCATTAATTGACTCTACAGTCATCAATTACCATATTTTTCGGTATAATTTTTTTTTTTTTTTTTTGTGTATATTTATATTAAAGTATTTGGATATTCAAAAAATTAATATCTCGATTCTAGTCTCTGGATCGCAACCTTAACTTTTTCTTTCTATTACAAGTATCATAAAGCTTAACATTCGAAATTTAATATTATTCATATTCATACAAATGTTCTTCGTCTCATAATTCATAATTTGACATATAATAGTCTCTATAGTAACAACTATCTTGAACAATTACAGTTTACAATTTAACTCTATTAGTCATATCCGGACCCAATTTATATGTACATACAGCACATTAATATAAACTTCACAAATTTACCCACATTGAATTAAGATATTGAAATATAACAATTACGTTCACAACCTTCTAGGGTAATCCATTTTTAACACAATCTGATATTTTTGAAATTCATTTCTTTACCTACAAAAGTTTATATTATGCAAGTAATGAGCACAACGACTCAGCAAGTTCAATAGTTTACACCTTTCATGCCTCACGTATCACATAACATAACATGTTCTTTATGTCATATATCATGTGTTGTGTTTCTACTAAAGCAGTAAATTTCACGAGCATCGAATATTGTAACAAATTCACATTATCAATTAATCACGTAACAGGAATTGATAGGGTTGAATTATATGATATTTTTATTCCCCAATACTTAGTTTTTATATTTATTGTATGCTTAAATGTTTAATTATTTAGCTTATGTTGGTTTTAATAGGTTTTATAGGATTTTAGTTAATTCATGTTAATTTAGGTAATTTTATAGTACTTTTATATTTCTTTTTATTTATGTGTTTTTATTTATTTTTAGTGTTTTAGGTGTTTTATTAATTATTATGTGTTTTTATTATTTTTGGTATTTTTATATTATTTTTATTTATTTTTAATTATTTTATATTTATTTTTTAGGAAAAATAAGCTTAGAGGGCAAATCTGTAAATTCTGCAAAGACCGGGGGCAAATATGTAATTTTTGAAAAAGTCGCGACCGTGCATTGCGCGCGTAGTGAAGGAGTCAACAGCGGGCAAATCAATACGACGTCGTTTTAAGGCAAACGAAAGGGCCGCGCAATGCACGGCCAAGCAGCAGCACAGCGGCACGAAGAGAAACGACGTCGTTTCGCCAAGAGGGAAGTGTCGCGCAATGCGCGGGAGGCTGTGATTGGCACTGTAGCGGGTGACGCGTTTGGCTTGCGCGTTAATTGCCAGAAACGAGATTATTCGCGAATTTTGCTACTTTTTGATTCCAAATTGGATTTTAATTCCAATTAGGGTTAGGATAATAATTATTTTAGTTTTCTTTTATTTTTATTTGTATTTTAAATCCTATTAGGGTTTGGAAATAATAAATCTAACTAGGGTTAGGAGGATTTTGGAGCCTATAAATAGAGGGCTTGACACACAATGTAAGATACAACTCTCATTAGAATAAAAATTATCTCTTCTATTCTTTAATGTTCTCTACAACTATGAGTAGCTAAATTATTTTTCTTGGTTTAAGTGATTGAAGCCATCAAGATTTATACACCGTGAGATCTAATTTATATTAATTGATTTATTTTTGCATCAGTGATCAGTTGTAAATTCTTGATGGTGGATATTAACTTAAACCAAGGCTTTTTCTTCTCATTTATTTTATTAAATTATTTGCATAATTATTTTAATTAGTTTTATTTAAATTATTTTTTTAATTACAAAACCCCCCAACTTTTGTTTGCGAAAACATAAAATTAAATTAATCATTCTCTGTGGGATCGACTCTTGCTTACACTACTACATATTTAATTTTCCAAAGTAAGATTTTATTTTTGGGTGCTTGCGACATCACACTAAATTTTGGCGCCGTTGCCGGTGAATGATTTTAATTTAATTTTTTGCTTTTGTAAATATGTATTTAATTTAGTAAATTTTTTTAATTTTTTTTAGATTTTATTTTTCATGTTTTTCATAATTTAATTTAGTGGTGCAGGTTCAGGATGGACGTCATTCATGATTATGTCAATGAGGTAACTATTTCTTCTCTTGAGCAACAAATTAATGATCTAACTTCTCTTGTTTATCAAATGGTTGCAGGTAATGCACAACCAATAGAAGCTTGTAGAATTTGTGCGGTGGTAGGACATCCAACTAATATGTGCCCCGTTCTTCAAGAGGAGTCCTATGAGCAAGTCAATATAGCAAGTGGTTTCACTGGTCAACCCCAATGGAGATATGATCCCTTTTCAAAAGCGTATAATTCAGGATGGAGGGATCATCCTAATTTTGGCTATGAGAATCCACAAATGAATTCGCCCGCACATCAGAATTTTTTAAGCTATCAACAATACATGCAGTCATATCCCCAACAACAACAGAGTCAAACAAATACTTCTGATATGTCTTTAGAAGATATGCTTAAATTAATTGAAGCTAACACTTTACAATTTCAACAGGATAATTTGCAATTTCAACAAGACATGCAGGCTCGTATTCAAGAAAATAACGCAATTATTCAGCGTTTGGGTACTCCATTGGGACAAATCGCAATCGATCAATTGGAGGAGCAAAGTTCTGTGCAAGCACCTTCTCAAACGGTGAATAATCCTACGGAGAATACAAGTGTACAAGTGTTAAAAAGTGGTAGCAATATAGAAGATCCAGAAAAGATTGTCCTTCCATCACCGACGCAAGAGAAAGCAAACAACATCAATGAAGCAAACAGTGTTAATATAGACAATGATGTTATTTTTTATGATGACATGCCTAATGTGGCGGAAGTTGTTGAGGAAATAAATAAAGACAAGTTAGAGATTGCAATTACCAATAATTTGCAGTTAAAAGAAGAAGAAACAATTAAGCTGAAATCAGATTTGAAGGAGGATGAAGCTCCATTAAATTCGTTGCCAATGATTATTGATAATAATGCAATAATTTCCATTTCATTGCTTGTTACTCGTAATAAATTTTTATCTTTTATTTTGCAGGATCCCATTCCGAATATAAAGACTCTCTCCAAACATATTAAATATCTATTCGTTGAAGAGGGAGTCAAACGTTCATATCACTTGCAAGGGAGACTGAGTCTATCAATGAAAAATAACGTGATGGATGGGGTACTCAAAATTTATGAAGTTGGAGTAACGTAGTACTTTGGCCTGCTGTCGAGCCAATGACGATAAACAAAGGCGCTGCTTGAGAGGCAACCCAAGAAAACAGATTTGCATTTTTTTTCCTTTTTCTTTTTATAGTATTTTTGCTTTTTCTTTGCATACATTGGGGACAATGTAAATTTTAAGTGTGGGGGAAGGGATTTAGGTTTTTTGTTATCTTTAGGTCATATTTTGAAAATTTTAGGGAATTTTAAACTTTTTAAAAATTTGAATTTTGTGGGTATATTCACTGCAAACCCTCACGAGACAAAACTTGTCCACTTGGGGTAACCTTGGGGTTTAAAGGCTTGTTGCACATGCTAAGTGCAACCGTGTTTCCTACGAAAATGGGGTATTTTTTATTTTATTTTTAGGATGTGTCACTTGAGCAATGAGTTAATTGAATTTTTAATTTTTAGCCAATGATAAAAATTTTAGTTTTTATTTAATAACTCTTGGAAAAAGGATAAATTTTTGCTTAGTTTGAATTTTGACTTTTTATTGATATTTACTTTGTTTGAAATCCTTTAAATTTTTGTGGACTTATATCCATTTGTTTGAGCTAATTTTAATTAAGAGAAAGTTTTTATGGTTAAATGCTTATAAAATATATTTTTGAACTTTATATCTTATTTGATCATTATTTAAAGTGAAATATAAGACAAAATATAATTTGGAGGAGATGATTTAGGTAATTTTTCTAGGATTATTATTGAAGGAGAAAAAATTATGTGGTGGGTTGAGATGGAGCGTAAAACGCACTCACTCATAAACACATAAAGAGCGAGAGGGAGCGTAAAATGCACTCACTGGTGAGATGGAGCATAAAATGCACTCACCGTGAAAAAAAATGAAGAAAGAAAAAAATGGAATTGAGCATAAAATGCACCCATTAAAAGAAAAAAAATGAAAAAATATTTGAAAAAAAATGCATATTAATAATCCTAGTGTATATAATTGTTTGAAACCTTTTGATCTTTTGATTTATATTTGTCTGTATTAGCAAAGAGTGATGTGAAAAATAAGAATATTGAGTTTTATTATATACCTTTTATAAGGTAATTAATGACCGAAACTTATCTGAATTTTGATTAGTTTGATACATTTGGATTCACACACACACAAAAGATCTTGAGTAAAGTAAAATTGATAAATATGTTAAAATTCTAGATTTTGCATAGTTTTTGAAATTTTCTTTGAGTTATCATTTAAAAATTCTTTGAGGTTGATGTTGAAATTTATATTGATCTGTTGCTCAAGTAAGTTGTTTGGTTATTAGTTTTCATTTTATAGTTTTTGTTCTTGTTTTGCTCGAGGATGAGCAAAAGCTAAGTGTGGGGGTATTTGATAGGGTTTAATTATATGATATTTTTATTCCCCAATACTTAGTTTTTATATTTATTGTATGCTTAAATGTTTAATTATTTAGCTTATTTTGGTTTTAATAGGTTTTATAGGATTTTAGTTAATTTATGTTAATTTAGGTAATTTTATAGTATTTTTATATTTCTTTTTATTTTTGTTTTTATTTATTTTTAGTGTTTTAGGCATTTTATTAATTATTATGTGTTTTTATTATTTTTATATTATTTTTAATTATTTTATATTTATTTTTGTAGGAAAAATAAGCTTGGAGGGCAAATCTGTAAATTCTGCAAAAACCGGGGGCAAATATGTAATTTTGGAAAAGTCGCGACCGCGCATTGCGCGCGTAGTGAAGAAGTCAACAGCGGGCAGATCAATACGACGTCGTTTTAAGGCAAAAGAAAGGGCCGCGCAATGCGCGGCCAAGAAGCAGCACAGCGGCACGAAGAGAAACGACGTCGTTTCGCCAAGAGGGAAGTGTCGCGCAATGCGCGAGACGCTGTGACCGGCACTGTAGCGAGTGACGCGAATTCGCGAATTTTGCTACTTTTTGATTTCAAATTGAATTTTAATTCCAATTAGGGTTAGGATAATAATTATTTTAGTTTTCTTTTATTTTTATTTGTATTTTAAATCCTATTAGGGTTTGGAAATAATAAATCCAACTAGGGTTAGAAGGATTTTGAAGCCTATAAATAGAGGGCTTGACTCACAATGTAAGATCCAACTCTTATTAGAATAAAAATTATCTCTTCTATTTTTTAGTATTCTCTACAACCATGAGTAGCTAAATTATTTTTTTTGGTTTAAGTGATTGACGCTATCAAGATTTATACACTGTGAGATGTAATTTATATTAATTGATTTATTTTTGCATCAGTAATCAGTTGTAAGTTCTTGATGGTGGATGTTAACTTAAACCAAGGTTTTTTCTTCTCATTTATTTCATTAAATTAGTTGCATAATTATTTTAATTAGTTTTATTTAAATTATTTTTTTAATTACAAAACCCCCCAACTTTTGTTTGCGAAAATATAAAATTAAATTAATCATTCTATGTGGGATCGACTATTGCGGTGTGATGTCGCAAGCACCCAAAAATAAAATCTTACTTTGAAAAAATATTAATGTAGTAGTGTAAGTAAGAGTCGATCCCACAGAGAATGATTAATTTAATTTTATGTTTTCGCAAACAAAAGTTGGGGGGTTTTGTAATTAAAGAAATAATTTAAATAAAACTAATTAACATAATTATGCAAGAAATAAATTAAGATAAAAAGCCTTGGTTTAAGTTGCTATCCACCATCAAGAATTTACAACTGATCACTGATGCAAAAATAAATCAATTAATATTTTGAAGATTCACCGTAGAAAGAACTACTCGCAGGTGGAATAATTTTTCTCCTCACTCCTTAATTTTAGATAAGTAGAGCCACGTGGTCTAAATACCCTTACTACTAAACAACCTCCAACATGTGCTAAAGATTTAATTTAATAGCAGCTTTAAGAATTAGAAAGATCGTTGAACTAAACAACAAAAAATCACGTGTTTGCATTTAATTTAGATGAATATTCTTCATAAGATAAAATAATCTTTTGATCTGCAAAACAATTATTAAACTTAGTTGCTTCACAAATAGCAGTAGATTAATATGAATAATAAACTAGTAGCACTCCTAGCAATTAAACAAATTAATCATAAAATTAAGCATAGAAGAATATTCAATAATCAAAATATAAATTGAACAATTAAAATAAATTAGATCTCACAGTGTATAAATCTTGATGGCTTCAATCACTTAAACCAAGAAAAATAAATTAACTACTCATAATTGTAAAGAACACTAAAGAATAGAAGAGAGAATTTTTATTCTAATGAGAGTTGTGTATTACAATGTGTCTCAAGCCCTTTATTTATAGGCTTCATAAACCTCCTAACTTGTCCAAACTCTAATAGGATTTACAATTAAAAATAAAAGAAAAATAAAATAATTATTATTTTAACCCTAATTGGAATTAAAATTCAATTTGGAATCAAATTAATGCTAAAATCCCGAAATAATCCTGTTTTGGACAAATTCCGCATCGCCAAACAAGCCTTAACACGCCAGTTGACCAAGTTAACGCGGAACCGAGTCGGCTGACATCAGCGTGCCCGCCCGCGCATTGCGCGGTAACTTCTCTCTGGCGAAACGGCGTCGCTCCACTCCTTCATGCGTCTGCTGCTTGGCCGCGCATTGCGCGAAGCCTGTTTCTCCGCTTAGGGCAAAACGTCGTCGTTTTTCTCCTTACTACTGACTCCAAATCCGCGCGCATGGCGCGGGCGCCAACTTTTCAGAATTTACAGAATTGCCACCGGTCTTTGCTAATTTTACAGTTTTATCCCTCAAGCTTTGCTGAAATTACCACAATGTCATTAGACTTTTATTTCCCTACAAAATCAATATAAAATATATAAAAATAATATAAAAATGCTAAAAATCTTAAAAACACATAATAATAAATAAAACACCTAAAATACTAAAAATAAATAAAAACACATAAATAAAAAGAGATATAAAAATACTATAAATTTACCTAAATTAACATAAATTAACTAAAACCCTATAAAACCTATTAAAACCAAAATGAGCTAAATAATTAAACATTTAAGCACACAATAAATATAAAAACTAAGTATTGGGGAAAGAAAATATCGTATAATTTAACCATATCAAATACCCCCACACTTAGCTTTTTGCTCGTCCTCGGGCAAAATAAAAATAAAAATTATAAAAATAAAACTAATAACCAAACAACTTACTTGAGCAACAGATCAATATAAATTTCAACATCAGCCTCAAAGATTTTTTTAAATGATAACTCAAAGAAAATTTCAAAACCATGCAAAATCTAAAACTTTAACATATTTATTAATCTTACTTACTCAAGATCTTTTGTGTGTGTGTAAATCTAAATGTATCGAACTAGCAAAAAAACTTAGATCCGCTCACATAATTAAATGTCTCATAAATGATATCAAAAATGGTTAGTTTAACAACAAAACTCTATAGTATTACTTTTCTCATCATTTTCCATTAATACAGACACATATAACTAGAAGATCAAAAGCTTTTTAACAATTATACACACTAAGATTATTAATATGCATTTTTTTAAATATTTTTTTCATTCATTTTTTTCTTTTAATGGGTGCATTTTTTGCTTCATCCCATTTTTTTTTCTTTCTCTTTCTTTTTCACTATGATTGCATTTTATGCTCCATCTCACCAACGAGTGCGTTTTACGCTCCATCTCACTGTATGTGTTTATGAGTGAGTGTGTTTTACGCTCCATCTCAACCCACCACATTATTTTTTTCCTTCAATAATAATCCTAAAAAATTTCCTAAATCATCTCCTCCAAATTATATTTTGTCTTATATTTCACTTCAAATAATGATCAAATAAGATATAGAGTTCAAAAATATCTTTCATAAACATTTAACCATATAAACTTTCTCTAAATTTAAACTAGTTCAAACAAATGGATATAAGTGCATAAAAATTTAAAAGATCTCAAACAAAGTAAATATCAACAATAATCAAAAATCCAAACTAGACAAAAATTTATCATTTTTCCAAAAGTTATTAAATAAAAATCAAAAAATTTTATCATTGGCTAAAAATTAAAATTCAATTAACTCATTGCTCAAGTAACACACCTTAAAAATAAAATAAAAAACTACCTCATTTTCGTAGGAAACACGGTTACACTTAGCATGTGCAACAAGCCTTTAAACCCCAAGTGGACGAGTTTTGTCTCGTGAGGGTTTGTAGTGAATTTAGCCAAAAAATTCAAAATTTCAAAATTTTTAAAATTCCCTAAAATTTTCAAAATATGACCTAAAAATAACAAAAATCCTAAATCCCTTCCCCCCACACTTAAAATTTACATTGTCCCAAATGTAAAGTAAAATGCAAAGAAAAAGGAAAAAATAACTAAAATAAAAATGCAAAAATCGAAAAGAAAAATATTATACTCCCCTTGGGTTGCCTCCCAAGCAGCGCCTTTATTTATTGTCATTTGGCTTGACAATGTGCTTAAACACTACGTTACTCATTCCTCTTAAATTTTGACAATCTCGTCTATCTTTACTCCATTGATCATGGATTTGTTCAAACTCTCTTGCAATGGATATGAAGGTTCTACTCCCTCTTTAATGAACATACATTCGAGACGATTAGGGAGAGGCTTTAAATCTGGAATGTAATCCTGCAAAACAAAAGGTAAAGATTTCTTGTTAGGAATTGGTAAGTCAAAATATGGATCATTACCTATTTTCGTAGAACCATGCACAGCCGCAACAGTTTTCTTCAAATCAGCACTTAAGACTAACTCCTCTTTCTCTTTCCCAAAACTCTGACTGCATGTCGTTTTCAATTCACCCTGCCCATCATTTTTAGAAACTTTTGTTGCTAAAGAATCAATCACATCAACAGAGTAAACATGATTATGACATTTCATGGCATCAAAAATATTAAATTTAACAATTTCGCCATCAAACTCCATTGTCAGTGTACCACTATGAATATCGATCTTAGTCTTGGAAGTCTTTAAGAAAGGTCTTCCTAACAAAATAGGAGCATTTTGATCACCATTTTCCATATCAAGCACATAAAAATCAGCAGGAAAAATTAAATTATCTACTTGCACAAGAACATCCTCTACTATACCCTTAGGATAAGTGTTAGACCTATCAGCCAATTGAATCACAGTACCAGTTCTATTTAAAGGTTCAAGTTGCAAAGAAGCATATATAGAATATGGCATGACATTAATAGATGCTCCTAGATCTAACATAGCCTTTTCAAATCTCGTGTCTCCTATCTTACTAGGGATAATAAACATTCCTGGATCTTGACACTTTGTAGGGAGCTTTCTTTGAATTACGGCAGACACATTTTTTCCTACTTGTACCTTTTCATATCTTTTAAGTGCTTGCTTTCTCTTGTGTGTACACAATTCTTTCAGAAATCTAGCAAAGCGAGGTACTTGTTTAATAGCATCTAACAATGGCATTTTGACCTCGCATTGATGAAAAGTTTCATACAAGTCTGAGTCTTTTTCATATTTCCTTTTTTCTGTTAGAGCAAGAGGAAAAGGGGGTACCGGTTTATACTCAGAGAGAGGTGGAAATTTATGTTTAGGAGTACCATTGTCGACTAGAACATTGTCGTCCTCTTGACTGTTGTCTATCTCCTTGTTGTCCACTTCAACTTTGTTTTGATCTTTTGATGCAGACTCTGGCTTTGCTAGAGTTTCGATCTCTTTACCGCTTCTCAACGTGATTGCACTAACATTTGCTTTTGGATTCGCCATTGTTTGCGAGGGTACTTTTTCAGAATTTTGAACCTCCAATCGACTAATTGCAGTTGCCATTTGTCCCATCTGTGTTTCCAAATTCTGCATATTCGCCTTCGTTTCATGTCGAAACTGCAAATTTTTCTGTTGAAATTGTAAAGTGTTAGTACTAATTTGTTTAACCAAATCCTCTAAAGACATATTAGAATCAGATGATTGGCCCTGTTGTTTGTTAGGATATGGTTGCTTGTATTGTTGGTAGCTTGAGAAATTTTGAGTCGCAGACGGATTCCCTTGTGGATTTTATAGCCAAAATTCGGATGATCTCTCCAACTTGAGTTGTACGTGTTCACATAAGGATCATATCTCCTTTGTTGGGGATCAGGGAAACCACCTATTGCATGCACTTGTTCATGGGACTCCTCTTAAAGAGTAGGGCACATATCCGTCGAATGTCCTACGACCGCACAAATTCCACAGGCTTTGACTTGTTGTGTATTGCCTACAGTCATTTGACGAACAAGAGAAGTTAGACTAGCAATTTGTTCTTCAAGTGAAGAAATTTCTACCTCATTGACATTTTTGGATGAAAAATCAAGCCTAGTGCCAAATTGTTGGGAGTTAGCCGCCATGTTTGCAATCAAGTTCCTTGCAGCTTCGGGCGTTTTGTCCATTAAAGCTCCTCCACTGGCAGCATCGATCATGCTTCTATCGGTAGACATGAGTCCTTCATAGAAGTATTGGATGAGGAGTTGCTCGCTGATTTGATGGTGGGGGCAGCTTGCACATAGTTTTTTGAAACTTTCCTAATACTCGTACAGGGATTCTCCATGGTTTTGCCTCACACCACAAATGTCTTTTCTTATATTGGCTGCCCTTGAAGTTGGAAAATATTTCTCCAGGAATAGTCTTTTCATCTCTTCCCATGTGGTAATGCTTCCAGAGGGTAGGTAGTAGAGCCAATCTTTAGCCAAATCTTTCAAAGAAAATAGAAAAGATCCTAGATTGATTTGCTCTTCAGTCACTCCAGAAGGTTTCAGACTTGTGCACACCATATGGAATTCCTTTAAATGTTTGTGAGGATCTTCACCTGCAAGGCCATGAAAATTTGGCAATAGATGGATTAGACCAGATTTTAATTCAAAGGAGGTGTTAGTATCTAAATTTGGAAAAGTGATGCTTAAAGGTTGTTGATTCAAATCAGGGACCACAAGCTCTTTCAAAGTTCGATTTCTAGCCATGATTTCCATCTTCAACCTGCACAACTCAAATAAAATATGAAAACTAGAGAGGTGAATAAAATAAAAAAAATAAAAATAAAAATAAAAATAAGAATATTTACTAAATTAAATAAATATTTACAAAAGCACAAAATTAAATTAAAATCAGTCCCCGGCAACGGCGCCAAAATTTGGTGTGATGTCGCAAGCACCAAAAATAAAATTTTACTTTGAAAAAATATTAATGTAGTAGTGTAAGTAAGAGTCGATCCCACAGAGAATGATTAATTTAATTTTATGTTTTCGCAAACAAAAGTAGGGGGTTTTGTAATTAAAGAAATAATTTAAATAAAACTAATTAAAATAATTATGCAAGAAATAAATTAAAATAAAAAGCCTTCGTTTAAGTTACTATCCACCATCAAGAATTTACAACTGATCACTGATGCAAAAATAAATCAATTAATATTTTGAAGATTCACCGTAGAAAGAACTACTCGCAGGTGGAATAATTTTTCTCCTCCCTCCTTAATTTTAGATAAGTAGAGCCACGTGGTCTAAATATCCTTACTACTAAACAACCTCCGGCACGTGCTAAAGATTTAATTTAATAGCAGCTTTAAGAATTAGAGAGATCGTTGAACTAAACAACACAAGTCACGTGTTTGCATTTAATTTAGATGAATATTCTTCCTAAGATAAAATAATCTTTTAATCTGCAAAACAATTATTAAACTTAGTTGCTTCACAAATAGCAGTAGATTAATATGAATAATAAACTAGTAGCACTCCTAGCAATTAAACAAATTAATCATAAAATTAAGCATAGAAGCATATTCAATAATCAAAATATAAATTGAACAATTAAAATAAATTGGATCTCCCAGTGTATAAATCTTGATGGCTTCAATCACTTAAACCAAGAAAAATAAATTAACTACTCATAATTGTGAAGAATACTAAAGAATAGAAGAGAGAATTTTTATTCTAATGAGAGTTGTGTATTACAATGTGTCTTAAGCCCTTTATTTATAGGCTCCATAAACCTCCTAACTTGTCCAAACCCTAGTTGGATTTACAATTAAAAATAACAGAAAAATAAAATAATTATTATCCTAACCCTAATTGGAATTAAAATCCAATTTGGAATCAAATTAATGCTAAAATCCCGAAATAATCCTGTTTTGGACAAATTCCGCGTCGCCAAACAAGCCTTAACACGCCAGTTGACCAAGTCAACGCGGAACCGCGTTGGCTGACGTCAGCGTGCTCGCCCGCGCATTGCGCGGTAACTTCTCTCTGGCGAAACGGTGTCGTTCCACTGCTCCGTGCGTCTGCTGCTTGGCCACGCATTGCGCGAAGCCTGTTTCTCCGCATAGACCAAAACGGCGTCGTTTTTCTACTTGCTGCTGACTCCAAATCCGCGCGCATGGCGCGGGAGCCAACTTTTTGGAATTTACAAAATTGCCATCTGTCTTTGCTGATTTTACAGTTTTGTCCCTCAAGCTTTGCTGAAATTACCACAATGCCATTAGACTTTTATTTCCCTACAAAATCAAATATAAAATATATAAAAAAATAATATAAAAATACTAAAAATCCTAAAAACACATAATAATAAATAAAACACCTAAAATACTAAAAATAAATAAAAACACATAAATAAAAAGAGATATAAAAATACTATAAAATTACTTAAATTAACTAAAAACCTATTAAAACCAAAATGAGCTAAATAATTAAAAATTTAAGCACACAATAAATATAACCATTACTGAAAAATTTGCCTCGGTCCTTAGTTCACTAATAGTCGTAACTCGAACAAAAACGTATTGCACAACCTATAATTATTTTAAATATAGTCAGTTACAACAACAACACGTCAATTTAGGTTAATAAGATATACCGTACATGTCAATTGACATGCCGGATATATCTTAAGATGTTCGTTCACTCGTGCTTATTTCCTGGTAATTTATTTCGATTCGTACATTAATGGTTTAATATTTAAAAGAGGTAAATATAATCTCAACATCACGTTTGTCCACTAAACCTTTTAAAGTCTCTAGAATATCATCCTAGACTTTTCGACCAATTTGCATAATTTCTGGATTACCCGACAAATTTTTGTAATTATTTATATATATAAAAACTATTATTTAATAGCTTTAAAATATAAATAATCATTCAACATACTTTTGTATCACCCAAACAACATAAATATTTATCTTATAATATTATAAAATTTTCCACCATGTTTCGTAATTTTTTCAACATTCATAAAATTTTCCATGAATTTTCACTTATTTTTACATAAACTTTAAATAGCCTTAAAAATACAATAAATAATATGCTCTACAATAAATTACCAAAATTTTTCAAAAATTCTGGAATAATATAAAAATAATGCTGTCCAGAACAAATTTCAGCACAAAAATATTTTTCATAATTAAATTTTAATTTTAATGCAATGAAACTTCCGAAATTCATAGTAATTAGCACGTTTATCCAAAAATTACGAATCTTAAGTCTATCCTGCACGAAATTTAATTCTATACAACTTTGTAGAAGGAAAAATTATCAAATTCTATACCAAAATGGACAGAATTTGGGAAGATCGGATTTTACTGTACTAAATCTTCCGAAATTCATAGAAATTAGCTCGTTTATCAGAAAATTACGAATTTTAAGTCTATTCCACACGAAATTTAATTCTCTACAACTTTTTAGAAGGAAAAATTTTAAGTATAAACCAAAATGGACAGGATTGCCCCTGTTCGTGACTGCTTCCTATAAATTCTATAATTTAATATTTTTGATCCAATATTTTTCACAATAATTACTCTAAATATCATATAATCCACGTATATACCCCCAAAATGATAAACATCAATTATCTTAAGTATTTACTAATTTTGCATAAAATTTAATTAACACCATAATGATTAAAATGAAATAATAAATATGATTTATACCTCCTTGATGGTTTCGGGTATGGCTTCTCTAATTGAATTAATTTCCTTCATGGCTTGGTTTTAAGCCTTCTTTCTTCCCCTTCTTGGTCTCAGCCAACCCTTGCTTCTCTCTCTTTTGCTTTTTGCTTTGTTTCCCTCCTCACTTCTAAATGTAAATGTGTGTATATATATATATATATCATTTCTTTGCTTTTACACTTAGTCAAATTGGATATACCCACCACATCCGCCGACTTATACCAACCGGATTAGCACAATTCAAGCATATTTTAATAATTTAATACATTACGTAGTTATCTCGTATAATAAATATTTTATATAATGTATATAATATATTTATTTTAATTCACTAAAATTCATAAAATGATTTATAAATAATATTTATACCTTATTCAGGTACTTTAATTGACAAATTTTGTACACGCATAATGACATGCATGTAATTATATGAGGTAATTTATAGTTCCAAAATTAATAACATAACACATACTACTTATAAAAATAAATTTTCATACTTTTTCATTTCTTTACATGAACAACATGTTTAATTAACATGTTCACGTTTATAAAATATTATCCTCCATAAAAATCATAAAAATTCTATTATACAAAAACATAATTTTTAATAAATTAAAACCTTCATTCTTCTCATTTATTTTTCATTTCTTTACTATTTACATTAACTTTTCTTATATAAATTATATAATTTATATAATTACTTTCTCCTTATATAATTTTCATTTTATCTAAAATACAATTTATAAAAAATTTCTTCCATCCTTATTCAATTTAATCACCTTATATAAATTATATAATTATTCTTATATAATTATTATTTTCTTCATATCTTACTCTAATTTTCTTATATAAATTATATAATTTATTATTATATAATTTATATAATTACTTTTCTTCACAATTAATTTCTAAACTTTCTCCATAATCATTGATTAAATATCAACAATTTAATTGTATCATTACATGAAATTTCTCTTATTCTTCATAAATTGTTTTTAAACAATTTATTTACTTTTCAATTACATTTATTTCAACACAATTTATCACCATCTCTGTACAGATTTAATTTATCAATTAAATCCCATCTCATACTTTAACTCACATAAACTATCAAAAATAATTTAAACAACCTTGATAATATATTAATTAAATTCTTATTTATTATTATTAAAATAATCCCAAAAATTCGAGTTCTCACAGTAGGGGAAAATTTTATTATGTGGGTATAATATACTCGAAACGAAATGTAGGTGGTTATGTTGTGTACAATATATACGTACGATAGACTGATCACTTATAGTACCCATCTTCAGATATTACAATCGACATGGTTGCTAATATTCAAATCGAAATAACAGTCTTCTGACTTATGGGTATTATTAATACTCAAAACACATGTTCACGGTCTTGTGACTTTTCAGCAAGAAAAATCAGTATGCTAAATCAATTGAAAGTTGTTATTCAATGTTACATATTTTATTAATTATTGTATATTGTTGAAGTTCCATAAGTTAATTTTTTTTATTCATGATATATCTCCATTGCTTATTTAAACTTATTGAGCAAAGTAGTTGCTTACCCTTTCTATATCATGAATATTTTTCAGCTAAGCTAGAGTGTTCTAAGAAGGACAAAGGCAAATGAAAGATGGAAGAGTAGAATTAATTGTATTATCTCAATATGTTTTATATTATTGTAAACCTTTTGTTTTGTAAGGTAGTTGTGATGTATTTAAGGTTAGTGGAACTTGGTATTGATGGTACGTTTTGTAATAAATCTATTTATATATTTTTCGCTACTAATTAAAGATTAAGTTTATGAATGTTGTTTAAGTGTTGGACTGTGAGCTCTAAACTTGAGGTTCAAGTGACCTGAATTTGGGGGCGTCACATGTACTACTTTAATTGTATTGTTTATATAAGAAAATATAATTAAATGACTTTAAATACATGAAAATGCATTAAAATGTATTAAAATATGTTTATATTATTGTTTTTTTTTTAGTTATTGATTGTTCCCATTAATTGTTATTTTGTATTAATTGATAGGGTTAGTTATTTTATTTAGGTTAATTGTCGAGTTAATTATTTAATTTAATTTAATTAACGAGTTTTAATTATTTAACTTGAATTATTTTATTTGAATTAAGTTGGTATTTGGGTTATATTTGATAATTAATTGTATAATCGATATTTATTATACGATTTTCATATGGTCAAATCGTATATTATATCACTTGATCGACACTGTTAATATTTCGGTCAAAATTATGATCGGATGGTCACTTTTGTTTACTTAAATGTACTTGGAGGCTGCTATCATAAGTTTTTTTAGATTAGGGTAACTTATGTAAAAGGGGTAATACTTCGAAGGACAGAAGTGCATTTAATCCTTTATTTTATTATATTTAATTTAATTTAATTTAATTTATTGATTTAATTTATTTAATTATATTTAATCATATTTAATTAATTTAATATAATTTATTATTTTATTATATTAGATTTAATTTATTTTTCATTTATTTGTTAAATAATTTTAATTTAGTTTACTTTTATTTATTATATATAATTTATTGTTTTATTTTATTTTATTATATGTAACTTATTTTATTATTTCATATTATTTAATTAAATTAAATTTATTATTCTTTATTATAATTTAATTTAACATTTCATTATATCATATTTAATTTATTCTATTTTATTTCACTTTATTATTTTATATTTTTATATTTAATATATTTGAATTTATTTTTATTTCTTTTGTTTATTACTGGAAAACTAAGTAAATACTACTTAGTTTATTTTACTAGTTAATTTAACATAATGAATATTTTCTATTTTTATTTATTTTATTTTGCATTTTTTTGTTTTATATTAAATTTCGTCAAAAATTCCGTCGGAAATAACACACCTAACCTATATCCACAACCAATTACAGTTCACAGTAACAATATCAAATGGCATGAACTACACAACTTCAATCCATAAATTAAATCACCCAAATGCATGTATGAATGCAAATTTTTGCATCCTATAATATCTGGCAGAGACCTAATCCAGAAATTATAGTAACAATATATCACCAAATCGCCAAATCTATAAAATGTAACTGATTTGGTGATACACTGTTAATATATATATATATATATATATATATATATATATATATATATATATATATACCAAGAGGGCGGAAGGACAAGAAGAAGAAATCAGAGAACCAAAAGTACGGGCTTTCACCACTCACCATACTAATGGGTGTGCAGATAGTGACCTTGACCTTGCAGAACAGGGGTTGACTACTCACAGTTCATAATCATAAATAAATTATGCATGATGCAAGGGGTAATAGGAAAGGGACCGCACAGTTGAATATATAAACTGAAATTATAATCCGACCATTTAGGCGGTAGAAATGCAGATGTAATTAATCTGGCCAACAGATGCCAGTCTAATATGATTACTTATTGAAATCTGAAAATATTTACATACAAGAAGTACAATACATAATACTGAAAATAAACAAAGTAAACAATTAACTAGACAGAAGGACTCAGGAAACAGAAAAGAAAACTTAAGATTGGTCAAAGAAGGAGCTCTGAGTCTTACGAAGTTTTCTCAGGTTTCTGCCTAAGGTGGTGTCCTCTAACTCTGAATGCAAGCCTTCCTTTTATAGAGTAAGGAGTGAGCTGCGTACAATTACTGGGGAATCTTACTATTACAGATTGGCAATCACTTTAACAAAAGTAGAATGATTACAGACAACTTTTACTATTACTGAACAGTAGATACTTTTGACTAAAACAGACAACTTTTACTATTTGCTTTTACAAAAGTAGAAAAGCAGAATTCTTTTGACTCGGCGTGCAAGGCAGGGGCCAGAAAGCATAGGATGCTTAAAATGGGTGCGTGGGCACTGATGACTGGGGTCCACAGCATGTGGTAAGGAATCTGACTGTCGGTAGAGGCCGGAAATGACTAGTGCTCACGGGAGCTGAACAGGAATCATGAGAGCTTCAGGCAAATGGGTCCTGGGCATCTTGGAGGTTGATGATGCCAAAGGGGTCCTGATTTATTGAGGCTTGAGATGACTTTGAAGAAGATGAAGAGTCTTCTTCCTTGATGGTGTTGACTCTTTCTTGAATTGCCTTTGCTAACAGATTTAGCTCGGCAGTACTGTATTCTTTTACTCCTGCTAGAGTAGCAGCAACTGAGGAACTGGAACTGGAACCTTTAATTTTGGATTTGCTGGAAGAACCAACATTTTCCAATTTGACTGGAGTAATGGGGGTAGGAGGAAACTCCTTCTGAACTTGTTGGGTAATTCGATCAATGTCAAATTTATCCCACCATTTAATGAAAAAGATTCTGGTAACTGATGGAGGCTGAGATGAAGCAGGAAGGTTATACTGCCATTTCAAAATCCAAGGAATTTTGTATTTACTAGTAAAACGGAGCAGTACTGGGATACCTTCCATTTTAGGGTTATATGGAGATTTGTTACTAAAATGATTAATTTGAGTACGAAGAGACTCAGGGGTAACTTCTGTAGAAAGGTCATATCTGGACCACCAAAGGGTGAACCAAATTGGGATCTGACTTTTGAATTTGTGGTCAAACTGGATAAACCAGGAGTGACTGAAGTTGGAGCCTTGGTGAAGAAAGATCTTATGCCAAGCATCCATATAATCAAAATAACAAAAATAGTTACTAAAAGAGGATTCAAGTCCTTCTTCAATAACTCTCATGTCAGAAAGACGATTGGTATATCGATGATTCTCCCAATCCTCCCCCGAAATGATTTTCTTAATATAAAGAGAGTGAAAAATAATTTTTGAACTGTCATTTTTATCAAAAATTGGTTTAATATTGACAGATTCAGTTTTTACTAAAATATTTTTATAATAAGTAAGTGTTTTATAAGGGGCTGGTGGTGCAAAATGCCAACTAGGGGGGAAAAACTGGGCAGCAAGTTTAATTGGGTCTTTTTTGTCGTCCATGTAAGGTTCAACAAAGAAAAGGTTAACTTCATAATTTGGTATATATTGAGAAGTAGGTTTGAATTGACTAGGTTTTTGAATCTGGCTCTGGGCTTGGGATTCAAAAGGATCATAAGGTTTGGGCTGACTAGCAAGGGCTGAACTATAGGGTTTAGGGATTTGGCCTAAAACCTGGAATTGGGTGGTAGGAGGTCTAACTGTATAACTGGGATGAGGAATTGGAACCATGGTTCCCTTACCAGATTGTCCTGAAACAGGAGTTTTACTAGGCTGTCCGGAGACAGGAGCTTTTCCTCGATCACGTTTCTGTTTATGTCTCTCACTCATTTTTGGTACCTGATTGGATAAATTCTCTAGTCAGAAAATCTGGGATAGAGTTTTGACTTCCTTTGATATATTCAATATCAAAATCAAAAATAGATAAAATAGCTTGCCATCTTGCAAACATCTGTTTAGAAGCAATATTTTCTACATCTTTTTCTAAAACGTATTTTGCAGATTTGCAGTCAATTCTGACTAAAAACTTTTGATTTAATAAATCACTTTGAAATTTATTAATGCATGAAACTAGAGATAGAATTTCTTTTTTAATAGTTGAATAGTTTAACTGGGTTGGATTCCAAGCATGAGAGTAAAAACAAACAAGTTGCTCAGAAGAAGTAGGAGTTAACTTTTGCTTGAGAATACCTCCAAAGCCAATTTCAGAGGCATCGGTTTCAACTATTTTGAAGGCAGTAGGGTTAGCTATTCCTGGACAAGGAAGAGTCTTAACATGCCTTTTTAATTCTTGGACAACAGAAGTATGAATATCTGTCCAAGGAAGAGGATTACTGTTTAAGCGATCGAAAAGAGGTTTGCAAATAATTCGCAGATTTTTATAGAATTCACTAATATAATTTAGAGATCCTAAAAATCTCTGAAGTTGATTCTTGTCAGAAATAATATCTGGGAATTTACTAGCAAATTGGATAGCTCTATGAATGGGGTGAATATGACCATACTGGATATTAAGGCCAAGAAATTTTACTTGAGTTTGGAACAAACTATATTTTGACTGGGATAAAACTAATCCATTAATTTGAATAGTTTTAAAGAATGAATTTAAGTGTTTCCAATGTTCTTCAATAGAGTTTGAGAAAATTAGAACATCATCAATATAAACAATTGCAAAATGACTGAACTGGTTCAAAATATCATTCATAATATTCTGAAATTCACTAGGAGCATTCTTAAGGCCAAATGGCATGACATTCCATTCATAGTGACCAAAAGGTGTAGTAAAGGCAGTCTTATATCTATCTTCCTCATGAATCTGGATTTGCCAAAATCCACTTTTAAGGTAGAATTTACTAAAGACAACTGCTTGACTTAATCTACCAATTAAATCCCTTTTATTTGGTAATGGATACCTAATCCATTCCAAAACCTTATTTAAAGGTTTGTAATTAATAACAAGTCTGGGAACTCCTCTTTCTATCTTAGAATTCTTATTGACATAGAAAGCAGGGCAAGACCAAGGAGATTTACTTTTCTGAATTAAACCCTTAGCAAGTAAATCATCAATCTCTTGCTTACAGAATTCCATTAACTCATGATTCATTTGTATAGGTCTAGCCTTAGTAGGAATTAAATGTTCCTTAAATTCCTTAGCATAAGGTAGCCTAACAATATGTTTTTTCCTATGCCAAAAAGCATGAGGTAAATTAGAACAAACATTTTCATTTAAAAGTTCTTGGAAATCTTTTATTTTCTTTTTGAGTTCAGGGGTTCTTAAACGTTCCTCAACTCTTTTATAATCTATTTCATTTTTTAAATAAGTTAAATGTTTTGTTTTATTATTTAAAATATTTAAACTTTTACTGATTGATTGTTCTTGAATACTCCGAAGGTCTCTCTCTTTAGGTTCAGTTATGAAGCTAAAGGTGACCTTTTGTCCAAGGTGATTACTAGATAATCCCTTGGTAGTGGTGGTAAATGGATATAACAAATATATAAATGGTAATCCTAAAATTATTTTGTCAGTCATGTTTCTGATTAAAACAAACGATGTTTTAAAACAAACATTATCTTGACAAATATGAACTTTAGGCAACTTATATTTTATTTCCATTTGACTACCATTAGCAGAACTAAGTC
This sequence comes from Hedera helix, assembly GCA_947179155.2. NCBI lineage: Eukaryota > Viridiplantae > Streptophyta > Magnoliopsida > Apiales > Araliaceae > Hedera > Hedera helix. Next base: position 10,875,065 of record OX359271.1, read on the forward strand.
TTTCCTTAGTTTTTGCATAAAACCTGGTAGGAATTAATCCTTCTTGAATACAGTTAAGATCAGCACCTGTATCTACAAGAGCAGGAAGTTCCAAAATAAAGGTTTTATTAATAACTAAGGTTATATTAATATACCATTTTTGGATAGTAATATCTTTTAAAATTCTTAAAGAATTACCTTGTTCAATTAGTTCAAATTGACTATTTGAAGTTTCAGCTTTATCCTTATTAGAAGAATGAGATTCATTTTCCGAAGGGATATCAGCTTCTTCTTCATCACTACTGCTATTAACAGCAATAGTTTTTTCAGTTTTAATGTTTTCAATTTCTTGTTTTAACAAAGAAATTTCTTTCTTCATGTTTTTTACTTCAGCATGTAACTCTGGTAAAGTAATTTCTTTAACAGGGCTCTTAAATCTTTCAAGAGTTTTATTAAGGCTAAAAACAGGCTTTTCTTTAACCTTATTAAGCTTATCAGCAGGGTTATCTTTTATTAATAAATCTTTTAATTGTTTGGTATATCTTTTCTTTAATTTAGGGTCAGTAATTTTACCTATTAATTCAATAAGTAAGTCTTGTTCTTCTTCATTAGCAGTAAGAACATTGACTTTATTAATGACGTTGAGTTTTTTATTACAGCAACTATCCACACATCCAAGGGTGACATCTGGATTATCACTACTACTAGAATTATCAGAGAAATCAGAAAATGTATCATCATAGTTATTATCACTAGAATGATTTTCTATTCTCATTAAATCTAGAATTTGTTCAGTATCTTCATCAGTAATTTTTAACTGTTTAAGTTTTTCTTTTACTTTGCATTCATTTTTGTAATGACCAGGCTTACCACAGTTGTGACAAATAACTTTACTTTTATCGAATTTTTTATAACTTTTCTTCTTGGGGTTATAAGAGGGTTTTTTATAAGATTTTTTCTTATAAGGTTACTGTTTTTTATAATAATCATCTTTATTATTATAACTTTTATGTTTTCTTCTAGGTTTATAATTATCTTTTTTATAGTGCTTAATATGTTTTCTTCTGGAAGGGGCAACAGGCGGCAAACCATATTGTTCACAGAATGTTCCCAATTCATATTTAGCTCTGTTTTTATCTTTATTAGCTTCTTTACTAAGTTTAAAATCAATACACATTTTTAAACCAATTTTTTGAATTTGACTGACAATATCACCATAAGTTAAATTGTCATAATCAATAAAACCTAAGGTTTTAGATAATTCTTCTCTGATTTTATGTGCAAATAAACTAGGTAAACCATTTATGAATTTTTCTTTCCAAAATGATTTGTTACTATCTTCACGCATCATAACTCTATTAATAAACACATCCTTGTACCAAGGAAAGTCACTTAAGGTAGGGCAATTAAGGTTACTAAGTTGGTCATGGATCCTATCAGTAATGTTGCTAGGAGTTCCAATAAAATGCTTAATTATAGTATAAATAAGAGTATTGACACCATCAGGGGGTCCAATACCTAAGACTTCATTAACTATTGGATTACCATCATTATCCACTTGGATAGCATGAATTATAGAATGCTTAGAAGTTTCAGTAAGATGATTCTCCCACCAACTTCTAAGTGTTCCGGTAAATCCAGTAGCCAATAACTCAACAATACCAGCTTGACTTATTTCAGGGAAATTAGTCAAGTAACTGTTTGCAACCATAGACATATGATTTAATTTATTTAAAATCTGTTGCTCACTAAAACCATCAATATTCCATTCATAAATCTTATTAGCAGAAACAGAAAATTGATTATCTAGATTCCTTTCTTCAAACTGTAAGTCTGGAGGGGTTGGTCTAGTGTACCAATTTTTTGTAGTACTAGTAGGATTTGGAGTTTTAAAGGTTAGTTTACTAAACTGATTAATTGTTTCATCAAGTTCAGAATCATCAGATGATATATCTGATTGACTTTGAGCTTGAGTTTGGTCAATCACAGCTAACATTATTGTTTCACTAGTTTCTGGCTTATCAAGTTTTTTAATAAGTTTGTCAATGGTTTTAGCAAGTTCTTTATCTGAAGTAGGTAAACTTAATCCTACTCTCTTCTCAGGGAGACTAAGTAAAGGCTTTTCAGGTTTACTTAATTGGGTATTTAATTTTTCATCAAATTTTTCTTCAATTTTATCTAACTGTTTACCTATAGAGGCAAGGTACTGGTTAATAAAATTGTTTTGTTCAATAATTCTCTTGTTAGTGCCATCTGGGTCTTTAAAAGGACTAGCAGTAACATGAGCATTTTTTACCGTGATAATTATTGACTCAAGAGGAGGGTGGCTAGAAGAAATAGTGGATTTATCCTCTTTAGTCCATTTATGTTTAGTTATGACATTACATTTCCCATAATATTTATCATACCATGAATAGAATGTAATATTTATTTTTTCTTTAGTTACAAATCTTCTCCATTTTTTAACTATTTTTTCCCTTTCTTGTTCATTATGGTTAGCGCGAAAAAGATGTCTTTTAGGCTTATTTTCTTTAGAATTAAAATCATTAATCAAATATTGATCATTTATTTTAAATTCTTTTTTAATAACTCTAAGTTGATGATGGACTGGTTTAGGTCCAAAATCAGACTGAGTAGGAGATAGATTCTGGGATTCATCATCCCCAGGTTGATTAACTGGTTCAAACTTATCATAACAGGGATGACTTGTTTGTCATTCAGTATAAATTCCTTTTAATTTTACATTAGGTAAATTAGTCTTTCCTAACAGATCAGAATCTTTTCTGCTATGAGTGGAAGACTGACTGGTAATATCTTCAATAATTAGTGGACGTCTAAGTCTTGAATCATCAAAACTTATTCTAACAGTACCATCTAAGTATTGTTTAACATTATCAAAGTTAATAACTTCATTTATAACTGGTCTTTGAGGTACCTCGTTATCTAATATCCATTGACTCGGAAGAGTCACATCTTTCCAAAGAAGAGTCTTTGGGACCTGAACATTAGCATCACTGGTACTACTTTGAATTAAAATAGTCTTGTCTTTAGGACTTTTACTTAAAGCTTTTACATTTAAATTAGTTTTCATTGTTTTATAATAAATTCTGTATATTAAAGCTAAAGCTTGAGATCCTTCAATCATCTGAGTAATCTCACCAGCAGTTTTAATATTCAGAGTTAAAGCTTTTAATAAATGAGGGTCACTTAGGCTTAATGTAAAATCTGGAAAGCAATTAAAATGGACGGGTCCATTGTGCAAACTAGATTCCATTATTCCTAAGATACTAGGATGAAAGTTTAAGTATCTAGCATCTCTAAGACACAACAAGATACTTGAATTTATTCATTTAATACTTAAAGGGTTAACAGCAACTTGAATTAATCCGATATGGATAAAGTTGTACCCTTTTCTTCTTTGTTTGTTGATGACTTTTGTAGTGAGCAAACTACAAGTTTCATGATCTTTATTAATAGCATAAATTTTTTCAACAGTTTTAACACTATAGTCTGACTTGAAATTATCTAAAAAGGTAGACTGATAAATTTCTTTGGGAGAAATACTGGGGATATTCCAGTTTCCCAAATCTTGACTAAGGTTTTCATAACTATGTTCTTCTTGGTTCACTATGTCAGGAATAGAAGATAAAGAAGATCTAGAGCTGACTGAAGAATTAGATCTGAATAAACGATTCATAAAATATTTGAAAAACCCATTCTACAAGGTTGGTCATCTATTCTGCACAAGGAGGATTGATAGAAATCCGAGATACTAAATCCTGAGTTGAGGGATTTAGGAGCCACAAAGGTGGATTCTCGTTGCATGTGATACTTCAAAAGAAGCCACTGCTAAAATAAAAGGAATAGAGACCAAGAAATGAATATGTACTAAGTAGTGAAACGAAATAACAATCATATAAACACATCCATTGCTTTACTTATCTGCTGTAACCAATATGTCTAAGATACAGACCCACTTACATATGTAGACACAGACCGTAGTGATCATTCCTGTAATTGCAGAATCACTGCTCAATCCAAGAGACTTACGACTGCTTCGAAAAACATCAAGGTGGTCTACTGTAAGGAAGGTGATCAAAGGATAGAGGAACAGACGTAGACAGTAGAAGCATAGATACATAATATATATATATATATATATATATATATATATACATACATACATACATACCTTAGCGGCTGTGACACCCCAAGATTTTACAGAATTTTAAATAAGGATTATGGATAATTAAGTGAAGGTTATAAAATAAAACCTAGTTAAAATGATTAAATTGAATTATTATGTGATCAATGTGTTATAAAGAACCTGTGTGGTTGAAATATTAAGGAGGGACCTATGTGGTCGAATATAGAAAGATAAATTAAACCAGAGAATTATGGAAATGAGAAATTATAATGAAAATGAATCTAGAATGGTTATATGACGGATTAGAGCTAAATGATTTATTGTAATACCTATAATAAGGTAATTGGGAAGAATTATTATAAGACATGAGATTATGTGTCAGTAGGTGATTTATTGTGTATGTGTATATGTAATTGTGTGATTGAATATAGAAATAAGAGTAAAGAAAATAAAGAAAGCATAAGTAAGTTGAAAAGTAGTTATGAAAATTTAATACAAGTTTAACGAATAGGCCTGAAGAGGCGAAGATATGAGATATGACAAGACAAGTATGTATGTGCAGTAAAGAATGAGCAGTTTGACCTAAATGTGTATATTAAGAATTAAAGAATTAAAAAGAATAATGAGTTCGTGTACTTGAAGTTATTAAGGAATGGAATTGATCCTGAAAGATGAAAATAAGATAATCGTGATACGATGTGTAAATATGGAATGTAATACTCTCGGAGACGAGTAAAAGAAGTGTAGATGGCCTGAATGTCAAGAATTAGTATTATGTGTGCTAAATAAACAAGTGAAAAGGAGTTAAGGTAATAATAATGTTATATGAGTTAAAAAAGGATAAAGGACGATGGATTTTGGTAATCCGGTCGGGGTTCGCTTCTCGAGGAAGCGGTTTATGGAAAGTGAGCAAGTTGACTATATTGAAATGTCGAAAAATGAAATTTGTTGAATACGAAACCAAAAAGAATTTGTAAATAGGTAAGAATTGAATATTATTCAAATTGGTTAATGTTGTGAATTTTTATAACTAATTAATGAAATGCAGTTTTTTTAAAGTGTGACGAATGTTATGGGACAAGCCAAGTATGGTGTATTTGATTGTGGAATGAAGTTCAAGTATAATAAATTAATTTTGGAGCAAAAAGGATTTGAATTGGTTGAAAAATAACTAAGTTATGGATTTATTGAGAATTAAATTCTCTAGGAAAAATGGCAAATGACTATATTGCCCTTGACAAGTTGGAGAATTACCTTTGTGTCCTAGAGTGACTTAATGACCAATATGCCCTTACTTAACTAATTGAAATGTCTTGACTACCCCTAACCATGCATGAGTTAGCTAACTAATGTTGAGTTAATTGTTGGAGGAATTGATATAATAGATATATGTATATGTTAAGCATGAGAGCTAAGTCATTTTAGCTGAAAAATTTCTCTAACTTTCGAAGTTGCTAGAAATAGAGAACTAAGAGGAGAAAATCTAGGGTTCTTGCTTAGAGCTCAAGAGAGTTGCTAACAAAGGTCTAAGGGAGGATGAACAAGCTATCAAAATGGATTCTACAACCTTGCGAAGGTTTATTGTATGAAGAAGGTGAGTTCAAAGAAGATATAATGTTGTTCAAGTTTTAAATTTTGATGTTCATATGTCTAAATTCAAGAATAGGTATAGCCATGCATGAATCTTTGAAATACATGGCTTGATTATGTTGTTTAGGTAAGCTACATGCTATTTGATTGGTATATGATAAAACCCTAAGTATAAAAGTGGTAGAACAAAGGTGATGGACTATTTATGTTCATGTTCAAAGCTAGAAATCATGGTTTAATGGATGATCATGTAGTAATTGTTGAAAGATTTGATAAAAATCTAGATGAAGTGTATGAACATGTCTAAAGCACATGAAATTTCTAGCTAGATAGTTTTAAAGGTTCAAGAAAGGTTGAAAATCATGTTTTGGTATGAAAATATTAAATATTAGGCTATACTTTTTATGTGGACAACGTAACAATCTGTAAAGTGCACTGGAGTGTGCATATGAAAGTTGTATAGACTTACAAAGCCGTTAAATGTGTAAGAGATAGCCTATGTGGTGTTTAGAAATTTAAAGGTCAAGTTAAGTTAAAGGATGAATTTGAAAAGTTTTTAAAAATTGTTAAAATGGCATTAGAGTGTGATTTTTGGCAATTGTGAGTAATTGAAGGTCAAATGAAGCCAAGGGGCTTAGTTTTAAGTTATTACACGTGTCTAAGTCGATTTGGGAATCAACGGATTTAAATTTGAGCGAAAAGGCGATTCGAACGATCGAAATCGATCGTTTCGATTCGAAACGGATTTTTACGGACAAAAGTCGCCTCGTGCGAAGTTTTAAGATTTTGAAAGTTTGGACATGTCACATATAGGTTATGTGAGCTATGTCAAGTGTCAGAATGAATTTAGAGTCAAATGGCCAAAGATCACAAAGTTGGAAACTTTGAATTTTGAAATTTCTGAAAATATTCTAAGTCTGGAAATCAGTCGGACAGCCCTCCTACAAGCTAGTATATCTCTGATTTGGAGAAGCCAAATGAGGCAAATAAAAATTTATTAAAATACTAGGATGTAAGGACTAGCACTGTACCAAATTTGGTCTTAATTGGAATTGTGGTTAAGAGATTAAAAATCAGCAAAGTAAGGAAGAAAATCAGAAAAACTGCAGAACCAGGACTGCGCCGGGGCGCAGTGTTTTGTACTGAACACTGCGCCGGGGCGTAGTGTCACTGTTCATTGGCCGAGAGCTTTCCGCGGCCAGCGAGATCTGGAAGAAGAAAGATGGCGCCGGGGCGCAGTTACCCTGCACCTGAAATTTTTTTTTAAGTTTCTGAAAAGTTAGGTTTTGATATGAAATGTTAATAATGGGTTATGTAAACCCTAAATGATTAATAATAAGTTATATAAAGGATGTCAAGGTATAATGAAATAAGAAATGGCATAATGTAATATGCCTAAAGCTAAGTCAAAGTGAGTTGAAGGTTATGAAAAATGTCGAGAACAATGTAGGATGTATTATTAACCTATGTAAGGTATAATACATCAAAAGTGAAGTGACTGAGACGATGGTCGGGTATTATAAATTAAGTTTGTTAAGTTATATAAGTCGATGATCCTATATTAATAAATATAGATTGTATGTTTACAGATAACGCTCGATGTAGCGAACCGATGCATAGAAGGATTGAACGGCCAAGCGAGGTGGAAAAAGGTTAAGCTAAATAAATGCGGTACAGGCAAGTATTCAGACTATAAGGTGCTATGTTCTAGGTAAACTGCGTGTTAGCGAAATATTTGAAATGTGTTACGTGCATCTATATGATTTAACTGTTAAGTGTAATACGTGGCATTCATGGATAACATGATTAAGTAGAAGGGCATAACGCATAAATAAACTGTGAGCATGAAATGTGTTATCTGAATTACTTGTTGAGCTTTATGCTCACCCTTGCCATGAACTAACATTTCAGGTGGAATACAAGAAGGCCGGAGGTTCCGGTGATGCTAAGGTAAAAAGCGTGAATGCATGGAGATGCGTGAAAAGATTTGTAAATTGTATCTATGGTATATTCATGTAAATCAAATGTATGCAAATTTGTATATATGCAAGTTATGTAATAACCGATTTTTAAATATTAAACCTATATGGTAGAAAGGAATGTATGATTTATTAATTTGTATTATCGGAGGATGAAAAATGTATGTATATATTGTCCAGGGAAAGTGGAAAAGTGATACATGTGATAAACTTGTATGTGTAGTATAGAAATATGTAAATAGAAACATATGAATGTGATCAGGTACAGAACAGGAACAGATAAAATTGAGTAGGGCCATGTGTGAATACTTCATGGTGAAATTTTGTTACAAATTACATTAAATCGCGATATGTATGATTATAAAATGAAGTAGAAACGGTCGCAATTAATAAGCGTCGACATAAATGCTAATGAAGGATAAGTAAACGTTGCGATCCTGAGACAGGTTTAAGAAATGTAAATTAAATAAGTTTTTTAAAAATAAAAAAAAACCGCATTTATGGTCAACAGAATTGGCTTAAAGGTTTAAATTTAACGCACGGAATCCCTGTTAATATGGTTTTAAAGTTAATAATTCTGATATCCAGAGATAATCGGATAATTAAATAAGGTCGGGATTTCGGGGCGTTACAGCGGCGGTGTGAACCTTAATCGGATCAAATGAGCAATGGCGTGTCGTGAACCGGTGGCACTAGATGGCGGCGAGGGAGAAGATCGTGATGAGAGAGAGAGCGAGAGAGAAAGAGAAATCGTCGAGATCTAGAGAGAGTTTTCTAAGAGGAAGAAAAATGAAAAGGAAAGGAGGCGACGTGGGGGGGGGGGGGGAGTATTTGAGGGTTTTTTATTTCATTTTTTTTTTGGCTGAACTTCGTCCGAATTAAGTCCATCAGAAGTAACTTAGTTTCATCAAAAATACATTCTTCTATCGATTATAACTTTGGTGCGAGTGGGATTTTTTGCGGTATTTTGCTATTTATATTTCCGACAGAATTCTGTTGGACATAATTTAATTCTGACTGAAATTTTTGAAATTAACTTATTTTCGAAGTAATTTGTTCTGTTGAAAATAATTTCGGTGATCTTAGCATATTTTCTTGTAGTGTCTTTTATAAACTTTGACTTTTAAATTATTTACCAGATAATTTAAGTTATAACTTATTTGTCATACACAGTGGAATATCAGTTTGTTTATAAAATCCATTCAAAGATTGTTGAAGTTTACAGCTCTGAGTTTAATATATAGTGTGGAAATAAATCTCAATTTTTATTTCCGTTATTATTGCAGTTATGACAGTTTATCACAATGTATGGAAAACAATAAATGACAGAGAGATTTTAAAGAGGATTGGAGCATAAACTACTCATAATTCTCCCTTCCATTCCACTAAGCAGGATACCTACTATAGGATAAGGTTACACTGAACCATTTACAATCTTCCACCAGAGTTGACCCACTTAAGATCAGACGAGATCTCAGTCTTGGCTTTTCATCCTCCTACTAGAGCTAACCCACTTAGTATCAAGCGAGATCTCTGTCGCACGTTTTCATCCTCACATCGGAGCTGACTCACTTAGGATCAGCTGGCGAGGTCTTTATCTCAACTTTTCATCCTCCCACTGGAGCTGACCCACTTAGGATCAAGCGAGATCTCTGCCTCGGCTTATTAATCTCCCATTGGAGCTGACCCACTTAAGATCAGGCGAGATCTCTGTCTTGATTTCTCAATCTCCCACTGGAGCTAACCCACTTAGGATCAAGCAAGATCTTTCTCTCGAATTTTTAATCTCCCTCTAGAGTTGACCCACTTAGGAACAGACGAGATCTCTGTCTCGACTTTTCTATATGACTGTTGATGAGTTTGAGGTGTTGCTAAGTGGCATGTAAACTCGTCTTCTGAATGACTTAACAGCGTGATCGATTTCATCCAATGTGAATGATTTTCCTGAAATCGTAGAGTGGCCTTTGGATTCTTAGAATGCTTAGAGAGTTTTTTAAGCTATTTCCTCCTTTTATGTTCTTTCCCCATTTTTTTCGATTATCTTAAGACACTACAAGAAAAAGGTCTATCAGTGACCGCATATTAGTGACCGAATTCGGTCACTAATATCCGTCGCCTATAGTTTGGTCGCTGACATGCTTATCAGCGACGGACAATAGCGACCGATGTTTTAGCGACCGACGCGGTCTCTAAGTTGAGTCATCACATATGCCACCATTCGCCACATGTAGCGACTGCTAATAGCGACCAAAAATAACAGCGACCGTTATCAGCGACCACTATTAGCGACCGATTCGAAGATTATCAGCGACTGGATTTGAGATAAACAGCGACCGACCGAAATTGTAAAAAAATGAATTTTTTTTACTGTTTTTTTCAATTCCCATAAATTTCTTTACCTGTCAAATACATCCCAACACAGCACAATAGATATATAAACAATCTCATTGAGATCTCCAACCAAATATCAAATTCAAACTAAATGAAATAACATACCTTTCAAATAAACATAAAACCAAAATCTAATCCAATCTTGGTACATAAATATATACAATAGGATAAAAATCCGACCGTGCATGGGTTACACAATAAAATGAAAAAAATAAAACAGCTAAGAACGATATGTAGCTCACCAAGCTTCATCGATCTAGCTAACTGTCACGTTCCTGTAAAAAAAAAAAAAGAAACATGTTCAAGATAGTATTATTGACTGATTAATTTTGGTGCATTAAGCAATAATATTACCTCGTCTTGCTCAGTTTCCTCTTCCTGGTCCGGCTCTCTTGCTGCTATCGCCACCGCATCCGTTAATGAATCAGGACTCAATGCTTTCAAATGATCTTGCAACTGACGCAGAAGGGCAGGATCTCTACATATGGCTCTAACACAGTTCGCAGCATTATGTGGCGTCAGATTGTATGATGCTTGGGTAGACTGGCTACCAAAGCTGCAAGAGGCAGTAATACTTGGTCGTCTTCGCTGCCCTTGGCCCTTAAAAAAAAAAATCTTCACAACCGACGCCCTTTCCCACAACTCTTAATCAATCGGCAGGCGACCACTGCCAGGGGGATACCGCTCATCCATTAATTGGTTTTAAGTGTCCTGTAATTAAGTAATACACTGAAAAGTTAAATGTAACATCAAAATTAATGTATAAACATGTAATGTTAAAAAAACCTTAATTACCCGTATCTGTATAGCATCAGGCAGACCATCACGAGTGGCCACGTACACATCCAACCAATTAATAGTCTGACCTTTGGACCTGCTAGATGACTACAAATATGACAAGTTTATAAATATATTAATCATGCAAATAAATACTAATTAAATGATCGTAAATATGAATAAAGTAAATTTGACGAACTTTGTACCTCCCTATCAATGAAATGTTGCGCCTGTGATATACTACCGCCTTTGTATGTACCCTTCGCCTTTTCCCCTTTAGCTACACCTGCGGATCTGTTCCTGGTGGCAATCCTCCATTTCCTCGCCCGTTCGTCACCCTGCCACTGTCGGCACATCTCAACCCATATATCACGCGAGCACCACTATGGGCCGTACTCCTGCATATACTCCGCAGCTTAGCCAGGATGGTCTATGCCAGCATTATACAGTGTCTTTTCCCGCTCCTTCTTTATGTTGTCTTTTGTGCGGACAACACATTTTTGCCAGAATAGTGTATGTATAACCCCTGTCTGTGAATCTTCCCACTTGTATCTTTTCTGAAATAAAAATACAATAATAACATTAAAATAATTGTAATATAATTAACCTAATAATACTAAACATTAGAATAGTTATAAATTACGAGAAAAAATACCTGGAACTCCTGCCAAAAGGCCTCCTTATGGGCTAGTGGCGTGCTGGCCCACGTAATAGATAGGGCAGGCCAGTTTTGTAGGTATAACTGTGAAATACATTTAACAACCCTAACATCTGCAAAATATCTGAAATATAGAATAAATTACATTAGTATATACAATAATATAATTTTTAATTCAATATTATTATATGGTTAATAACTTACGTGTTAGTAGGATCAGGGTGAATCTATAATAAAATATGCTCGTCTGGATTATCTGGGGCCTTCGGGATCTGATTTGGACCCCGGCCTAAACCGCGTTTTCTTCCTCCTGCTGAAGATGTCATCTATTCAAAAAAATGACATATTAATTTGACTTACATAATAATGATTACAGAAATAAAATGCGTGTATATACAACAAGTCAATAATATTATATAAACACTTATATATAACTCTACAGAATACAAAATAAATTAAACATACATTTTAATGAAACTCGCTGTCAGATTCCGAATCATCTTCAACAATATGTGGAGATTTATAACCATCTGCTACTTCAGATTTAGTGTTGTTGTCACTTAATAACTCTTCCTCCTCAGTATCACTGTCATCTAAATGTTGTACTGAATCGAGATCCAATTCATCATCATCATCATCATCATCATCATCACCTCCACCCTCTAAATTGTTGAGTTGATTGTTGTCATCGAGATTTATTATAGGAGGGTTATGTAACGTCTCCTCTTGGTAGACTTCTCCGTCTACTAATTAGACACGAATGCGCTCAGGAGTATGAGTGACAACTTGCCAATCTGTAGGCGTTCTATCCCTTTTCCGAATAGGAGTACGAGTGTAATATACTTACTGTGTTTGAGTTGGCAACAGAAATGGTGCATCCATATATGTCCTTTTGTTGAGGTCAATATCGACAATTACATGTCGATCGACACGTATCCCTTTTTCTGAATCAAACCAATGGTATTTAAACAGATTAATCTGACCTCCGTATGTACCCTTGTACGTCAACTCAATAATCTCTTCCAACTCCCCATAAAAGGCACGACCAACCTCATTGTAGCAATCTCCTTAAACCAACACTCCAGTATTTGTTGTTCTTTTACCGATGACGTATATCTTTGTATGAAAATCATAGTCATTTACTTTATAACCATTATGAGTGACTTAGTCCCTATCTGGGCCCATGGCTAAGACTTGTACATTTGAAGGAATTGTACCGTCATTAAGAGCCTACAATTGTTTAATACATTGTGAATAACGAACAAAACAAATTAAATAAATTGACTTAATTAAGTTAAATAACTTACTTTGTCCTTTAGCCATTTTGCAAAGTTTTTATCCCGATTCAGTTCAATATCTATATCAGTGATGCTGTGTTGATTTGTTCTTAACTCAGCATTGAATGATCTACATATATATTAAATATATGAAACAATATATATGAGATTACGGTGTACATCAATGAGATTGAGTTAAATATGAGTTTTACATGCATACCTCACCAATCCCTCAATCTCCTCGTAATTAAGAAGAATGTAAGTATGTGCAGCATGTAATTCTGCTTTAAAAAGGAATATGCATTTTTCTTTTCCATAATCGTGACCCGGTAGACCAAATACAGAAAGTCGACCGTTTAGTTCAACGTTCCCCCCATCATCATGTCTCTGAACTCGAATGTCCTTTATCAAAACTTCATCGGGAAAATAGTCCAATACAAACGTAGATATCTCATCAAAACTATATGCTTCACATATCGACCCCTCGACATAAGCTCTATTTTTAACCTTCCTCTTTAGGTTTTCCATCACCCTCTCGAAAGGATACATCCATTTGTATTGAACTGGACCACCAACACGAACTTCATAGGGTAGATGAATTTGCAAATGCTCCGTGGAGTCAAAAAACCTTGGCGAAAATATTTTTTCAAGCTTACACGTGATCTCATTGATGCTCTTCTCAAATATTTCTATATCCTTTGCATTTAACATTTTTGAACATATGCTTTTGAAGAAACGACTAAGCTCAGTCAAAACATCTCATATTGGTTTATCAAGCAAGTCTCAAAATGCTATTGGCAAGAGTCTCTCCATGAACACGTGACAATCATGACTCTTCATCCCTTATATTTTGTCACCTGTAATACACCTTGCAATGTTTGATGCATATCCATCTGGTAGTTTCAGAGACTTAATCCATGCACACACATCTTCAACCTGCTTCTTGGACAATGTGTATTTTGCATGCGGTTTGACAATCTTTCCTTTAGGTGATTCATAAAGCTCTAATCCAGGATGCTTACAAATATCTTTCATATCCAACCGTACTTTATCATTATCTTTCGTCTTTCCCTTAAGACCCATCACGGTGTTAAATACATTGTCGAACACATTCTTCTCAATATGCATTACATCTAGATTATGACGAATCAAGTTTGTAGACCAATAAGATAGTTCCCAAAATATGCTTCTCCGAACCCAATTGTGAGACTCACCAAACTCATTGATTGTTGTTGAGGCAACACTTTTACCAAATGGGATTACTGGCAATCTCATCACACGGTCACGCACCTCCGTCTTAGACAATCGTCATACCGACATATCTTTCTGTACTTTGCCTTTTATAAAATTTTCTCTATTTCCTCGAAAAGGGTGATCTATCGACAAGAAACGACGATGACAGTCAAACCAGCAGGGCTTCCGACAATGTGGTAGATTAAAAGACTTTGTATGCTCCATACAATATGGACAAGACATCTTCTCGTGTGTACTCCATCCAAATAACATATCATAAGCAGAAAAATCACTAATAGTCCGCATAATTGCTGCCCGAAGGTTGAAATTTGTTTTCGTCGAAACATCCCAAGTCTGTACTCCATCCTCCAACAATACCTTCAACTCGTCTATAAGAGGTCTAAAGTAAACATCTAGATTCTTTCCAGGATTCTTGGGACCAGGAATCATGAGTGAAAGAAACAAATAGGGTTATTTCATACACATCCAATGAGGCAAGTTGTATGGAGTCACTATCACAGGCCAGCAGAAGTATGGAACAACTGAGTGGCCGAAAGGGTTGAAACCATCGGTTGACAATCCAAACCTCACATTTCTTGGTTCAAATGCAAACCCTGAATGTGCTAAGTTGAATTCTTTCCAAGCCTTCCCATCTGCAGGATGGTTAAGTTCCCCACCTTTAGCTGGAGATCTTGTATGCCAAGTCATGTGTTCAGCTATTCTTGAAGACATGTACAATCTTTACAGCCAATGTGTAATTGGAAAATACCTTAAAATCTTAAAAGGTATATTTGTCTTTTTGTAGTCACACCCTCTTTATTAGGCTTAAACCGATCTTGACTGCGCAACGTGCATTTTGTCTTATGTTCATTTTCCTTATAAAATAGCATGCAATCGTTCGGACATGCATCGATCTTCTGGTATCCAAGACCCAACTTCTTCACTATTTTTTTACAAAAGTAATAGTTATCGGGCAATTTTTCACCGTCAGGTAACATACTCTTAAAGGCTTTTAAGAGCGACTCAAAACACGCATGGCTCGTGTTGTGATCAGCCTTGCTGTTAACTAACGTTGCCACTGCAGACAATATAGTTTGCTTTGAGCAACCAGGCCACAACGATCCGATACCCTCCTCTAATAACTTAAAGAACGCTTTGGCATCAGAATTCATAAGTTGATCTATGTCTTGTTCACAATCAAAATCCGGCCCAGCAATATCATGAACCATGTCATTCATACGATGGGTACTACTGTCTGCTGGATTATGTATCCGTGCATTGACACTCTCTTTTTTCTGTCCATGTGCCCACCAACATTCTTCGTAATTTTTCATGAACCCATTAATAAGTAAATGATAGGCGACTATATCACTGTCCGCATAATTTATAATCTTACACTTTAAACAAGGACATATTATCTTGTTCTGAGTGTTCACACATTCTTTCTGGCTATATGCGTAATCCAAAAACACTTGACAACCAGTTCTAAATTCAGCTGGAGCACCTATCTGCCCGCGTGACTTTCGTCACCTCATCCAACTACGGTCTGAATATAAATCCATAATAGTATGATACCTATTTTGACTAGATTTATTGTATTCATTAAATTTACTTATTACAAATGTATAGGTATAATTCATATTTCCTACCTAAATACATCTTCACCCTTATTACACTGGTCAGGCTTCTATTCCATTCTTGTATGTGACGTCCCACTAATGTCAACGACTTAAACAAATGCATCTGTTTGTTCTAAAAAAAAATCGGTAGCATCTACCATCGATCTCCAAGTACACGAAATAGACTATGATTTACACAGTCTAAGTATGCACCCGGAGAACAATAGAAGATAAAAAAACTAAAATTTCTTTAGAACAAACAGATAAATTCGCTTAAGTTATTGACACTGGCCTAAGTGGGAGTGGAACATACAAGAACAGTCCCAAAACGGGGACTATTCAAGATTCACTCCTAATGAGTGAATCTTGAACGGGTTTCTAAGCTGCGCAATTTATTTTTTATATTAAATTTCTTTATTTTATCTTATATTATATTATCATATTATTTTGAATGATATTATATTATATTTCTTTATTTTATATTAATTTGACTGATATTATATAATATTATTTTTATTATATTATTTTTTATTATTCAGTATTATTTTTCTTTATTATATTTTTTGGTATTATTTTATATTATATTATATTTATTTATTTCATATTATTATTTTGTATAATTTTGAATGATATTATATTATATTATTTATATATATATATATATATTATTATATTATATTATATTATATTATATTATATTAATTTGAATGATATTATATTATATTATGTTTATTATATTATTTTGTATTATTTTTCTTTATTATATTTTTTTTGTATTACTTTATATTATATTATATTATATTTATTTATTTCATAATATTATTTTGTATTATTTTGAAATTGTGTGGATTTTGAAAGGGAAAGAGGGTAATAAAATTGTTGTTTGGCAGTGTACTTCAAATTCCCATATCACAAGTAGACCTCACAAAAATGGTATAAGCCTGCAGTTGCTCGGCTCGGCCCGTGGCCCAATATTATTTTTTTTAAATAAATAAATAACAGAAAGGGCCATGTATGAGGTTGGACATTATAAAAGAAATCATGAATTAGTAAATCTAATATTGTACAGAAGTAACAGAACCTATTACATTGCATATAAAATTTATGTGGTCCTTAGCCGTCTTAATCATTAACCTAACCAGAAGTAACAAACAAACACAAAAGTATTCTCCGTTCATACTTAATAGCTAGCATGTTCACATAGATATCCTTTCTTTACGACAAATTAATAGAGTATGTAGTAGTAATTATTAGAAGCATTTGAAACTACAATAACAACAATTAAAAATATTAGATATATTGTATTTAAAATTTGGTTTTTACCTTTTTCGACAGGGGTGGCGTCCGGCATGGGGCGAGGAAGGAGGCGGCAGGGGGTGGGGGCGGGGACGGCAGAGGCAGGGGGTGGGGGCTGGGGCAGCAGGGGGCAGGGGCTGGAGCGGCAAGGGGCGGGGGCGGGGACGGAGGCTGGCGCGGCTGTGGCAGGGGGCAGGGGCGGAGCCGGGGTTAGGGCCGGCTGCGGCAGGGGTAACTACGGCGGGGTGAGGGGAGGGTCGGTTCTCTCTTCTCTCTTCTCTCTTCTTCCTTCTTCTCTTCTCTCTTCTTCCTTCTTCTCTTCTTCTTCTTCTCTTCTCTCTCTCTTCTTCCTTCTTCTTCCCTTTCCCGTGCAGAGGCTGCTAAATTTAGGTCTGAACATAATAGTGATCGCTTAACAGCGACCAATTTCGGTCGCTAATTTTTTTAATGTGTTGGCACTTTTAGCGACCGAAAGTGCGGTCGCTAATACATTAGCGACCGCATCAGCGACCGATAATCGATCACTACTTATGGTGCAAAAATTCCCGCATTTTTTTGTGGCAAATTTGGTATTTGCGATGAAAATAGGGACCGAATATCAGTCGCTATTACTGTTAGCAACTAATTGCACTGTCGGTTGCTGAAATCGGTCACTAAAACGTGGTATTAGCGACGGATTTGGCGGTCGCAGAAAGTCTTCGTCACTGATATGCGTTTTTCTTGTAGGGAGGTCTATATACGAAACCTATTTATAGATTCCTTTCAAAAATATGTCTATTATATGTTCTGTAGCAATGCCTCCGAAGTCATATGTCAGTCTGTTGTAGTCGTTCTGAATGTCAACCGTGTCAGGCTTCTCTAATTGTTTTGGGAGACTATCTTTATAAAAAAATAGTTGTGGAGTTACGGCTTGATTAGACCTTTCTTTTTTTGAAAACACACTTTCAAAAGATCTTTAGGGTGAAGGTGTGTTGATGAAGCTTTAAGACATCCAATGGTAACTTCCTAGGTTACACTCTACGATTTGAGGGTTAGGGATCTTAGAGTCAAGCTTTTGATATTTCACTCGACGATCTTCACCAACTCTATGTTTAGCTATCTAGAGTTGTTCTATGATCTGACTGTTTAGAGTCTTTCTACGATTTTTTCTTGTCCTTCTGTTCACTCTGTGAACTCCCAGTCTTTTTCTTTCTGCTCAACAACTTAGCCATATGCTGAGTTTACTCCGCGATCTCTAAGTAACTAGTACTCATCCCTTCGGATCCTTATCCAAACCTTTGATCTCTAATCTGATATCTTGATCTGATCCCTTTATCTAATTTGTGTCTAAACTTTTTTCTATTTTTCTGTCTGAACACTTCTCTACTCTCCTGTCAGAACTCTTCTTTGTTCTTTTGTCTAAACTCTTATTTGCTCTTCTATCTGAGCTATTCTTTGTTCTGCACTCTACGATTCTGGGATCATAGAGTTAAGTGTTGGGAATCTCACTCAACGGTCATGGCTTGGTCTACGATCTTAGTTGTTCTATTGTTCATTCTTCGAACTCCTAGTGCTTTGTTTTCTACTTTTCTTGACTCTTCTTTTCTCTGTTGTCCGAACTTATGTCTGATCTGTCTAATGTCTTCGAACTGCGAACTTGAACTCCCTATTCTGTTACAAATTATATCAAATGGATCAACCTAACATTATTTGATCCCTAAGACCTTTGTACAATTGATCACAACACTTTTGATCATAAGGACTGTACAAAATTTAACTTTGAAGTTTGGATCAACGTAACATTATTTGATCCCTAAGTCCTTGTGTAGTTCGATTTAAGTATTGACAATTACGCGCAAGTATAAGCGAGCAACAAGTAATATAGTAGTAAATAGGATGTTGAACCCACAGAGAACTGACTCTAATATTCTTCCGAATACCAATTTTATATCATTTCAATTTTATTTAAACATGCAAAATTGTGATTATGAAAATTATTAACTTAAAATTAAAACTCAAGTTTACTAACAAGAATTGACTATTAGATATTAAAAAGCTTAAGACTACAATTTCCCCCATTGCATCACAATAAACTCTTCACTATATTTTCAATTAATTAATCCAAATGAGTTGTTAACTGAGATTACCAAACTACTTATTAACCTTTTTCAATTATTAACAAAAAGACTTATTCCAACTATTTTGCTATATTTCTATGCAAGACAATTTGAAATAAATTCATTAATAATAAACTCTCAATAACGTTACATGTGACATATAGATATTTTCATCATATGCACTATCAAATTAATCACTAGCCATACAATTAATAATTAAGCATAAAATAAGATAAACAACCCAATTAAGATAAATAACTGAAAATAAGAGTGAATTAATTAATGCTAAGCAAAAGGTTCAATTGTAATCTTAAATAGAAAATTTAGTTCATCATCATATTGAAAACCATTGTCATAAAAATAGAGAACATTCAAAGTTTCAAAAAGTGAAAATAAAGAGAAGAAGAAGAAGAAGAAAGTCTATTGAATACTCTAATCCCCTTAGCTTTCAATTTTGAACTTCTAGTATTCTTCAATTCAATCTTCTAGTCTCCAAGCTTGATCTCCAATTCTTGTTATCCTTTTCTTGAAAAGCTCTAAGTCTTCTATTTATATCTTCCTTGAAAAAAAAAATAGGTTTAGCTAAGACACAATCCAAATTGGACTCAAAAACTGCACAAAAAACGCGCCTTAGCCCAATTGCACTTGCCGTACTCGGCCCCGACCTTGTCAATACACTAGACGAATCCGCCTTGGCCATGTCCCTTTTCCAAAAAATTATGAAACTGCCATTAAAATCCAAAAAATGGCCCTTATGCCCTCCTGCTGCCTTTTCCTACAAAATAAACATAAAAACAAGTAAAATGCAACTAACACACCCAAAGATAAGCAAAATTACTAAGAATATAATACCGATTTGTAAGTATAAAACTCACTCATCACCTTGTATAATGATTGTTAATTTAAGGACTTTACAAGATTATTTGTTTTCAATTCTGATTACAAATATACATTAAGTTTCGTTGTCAAAATTATCTTTACAGCAGTCATCATTAAATCAAAATAAGTTCAAATATAAATATGCACTAACATCTTGTACTCGAGTCATTGCATCAATATAATCCCTGTAGCAAATGCAAACATCCAAAGAATTCAGATTAAGTTACTCCTCCATTTATCTAATATTAAACTAGCTTAGACAATTAGTAGATCACAAATTATTGCACCCAAAATAGAATAATTTTCGTAATTATTTTCCACCAGAGTAATAAATCAAGATTTGGAATATCATCGTCGTTCATTAAACTTAGAAAATTGTTATGAGTATGCAAACCAAGTTCATTTAAAGAAATTCTTTTCGGAGTACCAGTTGAGCTTGAAATTCCCTTTGACCATAAATCCAATTGTGACCGTTGAGCTTGGTCACTTTCCTTTGGAGTGATTTATTCGAACAGTGGCTATTGTGTCCAACGAATATGAAATTAATTACATCAGGTTGTTAATAATTTACTACATGCACTAGGCCTTTTTGACACCATCAAATTTTGGCTATACGATTTGATGGTCTAAAAGACAAAGGAGTTAGAATTGTTGATATAACGCCGGTTAATAAAGAAACTAAACTGGGGTGAGATTAGAACTTAAGTAACCCATAATTAAAAATAATATAAATTATAGGAAATAAAAATCATTATATGTAAATTTGCAAGTTGCAAGTATGTTAGAAATATTGTAAGATTACAAATAGGCTAGAAATGAACTTTAAAATTAAATTGCTAATTGAAAAATGGTTGAAAAAAGAGAAACAGTGAGAGAGAATATTGGTAGTAGGTAAGTGTATGAATGAATTGTGAAGAAAATATAATAAAAATTTAGGTATTTATAGGTGTAGAAATAAAAGTGTTGAAATTTGTTGGAACAAAATACTCTCAAAATTAACCGTTATATAGCTTTTAGAAACGTTACAATGGTCCATGAAAAAATGGATCCAACACATGCCTGATAATCAGGCTTTAATTAGGCCTAATTTTTGTGTGACATCCAAATTAAATAAGATTGCGTTTATATCAAGATATATAATTATCCCTTCTAATTAACTGAATATCATTTGGTAAAATTTTCTCTTTATTTTCTACAATGTATAAGGAAGATGAAATAGTACTTGTGCTCTTTTTTTATTCATTATTCAGATACTGATCTCACTATAATTGGTAATTAAAATTATGCAGCAATTAACAACATATTAATTTAATGTAGTTTGATTCTCAATAACTTATATATGTTATGCAACAATTAGAAAATGTTGGCATTTATATATGTTATGTAAAGCGCTATACTGCCATACAAAAAGTCTTGCAAATTTTATGGTGAAATGTATATAGACTTTGATTGAGCTTGTTCTTAATTCATCAATTTCAATGGAGGGGATGGGAAATAAATGTAATAATTTAGCATGTTATTGAGGATAAGATTCACAAGATGATAAAATTATAGTAATTATCTATTTGTTACATTTTAGATAAGTAATGGGATATGATTAATGTTTATCTATAGTTAAGAATCTTAATATATATATATATATATTAGTGCAACTAGTATGTAATTAATATTTCAAGCAATAAAATTCAATTATTTTCAGTTTATCTTAATTTGTTGTTCTTATATGGTATCAGAGCCATGAAGCTTAACCGCATTCGATCCTTCATTTTTTTTTGTTCTCACTAGATTTTTTTTTTCTTCTCACAACCCGTTTCTAGATTTAATCATAAACTATCAATCCTAGTTTTGGTCCTGTCTCCATGACCAATCAAATGTACGATCTATTTCCAAATTTTGATGACTCTTTGGTTTACGACATTAATGATGATTGCGAGTTTCCAAATGACGCAACACCAAATTGGTATTCAGTTGATCTTTTTGATCAACTTGCTTGCTTACAAAAGCTATCTACTTAATCCGTTAAAAGTTATTTTGACGAAGCAAACTCGCTTCTTCATGTGCTTAAAAGCACAGGAGTTTCTCTACGTGAATTAGAGTTAACCAATTTTCTATTTGAAGGCCTTGATGATGTTATTTACAACAAAGTTCATATTTATTATTATTTGATGCTCCATTCCTTTAATGACTTCTCCACTCTTTTATTTGAACATGAAAAAATGTTGCAACAAATCACTCCCATTGATACTGTTTAAAAGTGATCCTTTGATTTTTGAGCATAATGATATTCATTCATCAGTGATTACACATCTTGAGGATAAGACAGGTTCGATTGGTTATTGGTTATTCTTCATTATTGACTGATAATCTTATATTAGCAGTTCTTGCAAGTTGTACTAGTCTCAAATCTAAGTTACTATCCTCATTTTTCTCCGCAATTAATGGCTATTCTCATTCTCACTTTAAGGATTCATTTTTATTTATTCATTGTCTTTAATTCTAATCAAGGAACGGAACATCATATCTTTGTCCTATCTCGATATACCCTTGATTCTATATCATGATGTATTCTATGAGGTTATTAAGAAAGTTTATGGAGTTTTTAGTCAAAGTGATCTACATTTTACTATTTTCTCCACACCTACATAAATTTTTAGGAATGCACTACAATAAATTAGGGTTATGACGACGGTATGGGCCCGTCGACATAGGACCGAAAGTCGTCGCCATATGATATGCCAACGGTTTTCCACCGTAGCCGATAGTGCTGCGGTCATATACCTATGCTGACGTTATGATACCCCTATGCCGACGGGTCTACCGTCGCCATATAGTTTTTGTCGTTAATCTTTAGAGTCCAAATATCAACGATATTGTCACCAACACCGACGGATCTACACGGTCGGTGAAAAAGACTATAGCGACGGGTTCTACCGTCGGTATAAAGACAATAACATCTAGTATTTATAACACTATATTACTAGAAAATCTGCCTATAGCAACAATTATTACCGTCGCTATTGATATGCAAAGGCCTATAGCGATGGTCACCGACCGTCACTATAGGTCTTCTAAATATTAAAAAAATATATTATTAATAAAATTATTATTAACACAATACAATAAAATTAATTATAACATCCAATGCACAATGATCCTATGTTTGTCTCAGTCAACTAATATTGTGCATTAAACCAGAAAACAACTATGATTGTTTTAAAAAAGTTTTGAGCTAGACCAATTGGACCAACTGTTCATACGTTCCCTACATGATACATAATTGTTTTTCCAATATGAATAATAGTCACAAACAGTAGCAGAACTGTGACTTGGGATCCTTGTTATATTAATTACATCAACAATGGGGAGAGTACAGTCACTTAAAAAGAGTTAAGCAAAACTATTATGAGCCACACATGAACAAATGAGTCAACAGTAGAATGAGTTAAAGGTTTATACTTGATAGTTAAATCATTAATTCTAGAGAAGTTCTCACAAGTAGAGCCTCTTTACAAAATAATAACAAAGTGTGATATCACTTGGTAAACTTCAACCATAAATTCAATCATAGCTACTTAGAAGATCTTCAGCATGATCGACTAACAGCAGACCATATCATTTCTAGGTGATCCTATATTTCAAAAAAGAAATAAGAGAGATTCATCAACATTCTGTAATATCCCAAATATTTTTAAAATGACATGACAAGATCTAATTAAGGTTGTCAATTCAAAACCTAAGAATGATTGTTCGAGCATACCTTGAGTTATCTTAAAGACAAAATACGACTCGAAACTACGATCGTATACAACTAAGAGGTTACAAATCTTTAACCTAATTTGTGTTATGTGAATAGTAAACCTTGAATTAGCTTTTAAATGTGCTATGTGAATTATCTATGTGTAGGATTTTGTGTTTTGGTATGAGTAGTTAACCTTAACACTTATTAAAAATCAGAAGTCAATTTAGGACAAAATCCTAAATTAGAAAAAAAAGTTAAACCCTAAACCCTAAGAAATAACCTAGACCCTCGAGCAAAACGTGAATGTCAAATTGACATTCCGTTTTAAGATTCATGATTCCCACGCTTTGAAAACACGAAATAATCAGTAAAAGTTTTTTCTTGAAAAACGTGTAAAAGCACTATTCACGAGAAAACACTTTTAATTCGTTTGACTATTTCTTTCATCTGTAGGACTTCTCGTATTTCACAACATAATGTTAATATGAGGTTTAAATGTCAGGGAACCAATAAAAATTTTTGAGGAAAAAGATGAAAAATGCACAATTTACGAGAAAACGTTTGTCGTCTTTCTGACTATTCTTTTCGACGTTTTCACTTTTTACATTTCACGAAATAGTATTTATATGAAGTATAGATGTTATTTAGCCAATAAAAGTTTTACTCGAAAAACATGTTAAACACTATTCATTCTGTGAGGACCCGAATTTTTGGGATTATTTTAATAATAATAAATAACAATTTAATTATTAAATTATCAAGGTTGTTTAAATTTTTTGTGATATTTTATGTGATTTAAAGTATGTGATGGGATTTAATTGGTAAATTAAATCTATATAGAGATGGTGATAAATTGTGTTGAAATAAATGTAATTGAAAAGTAAATAAATTGTTTAAAAATAATTTATGAAGAATAAAAGAAATTTCATGTAATGATACAATTAAATTGTTGATATTTAATCAATGATTATGGAGGAAGTTTAGAAATTAATTGAGAAGAAAAGTAATTATATAAATTATATAATAATAAATTATATAATTTATATAAGAAAATTAGAATAAGATATGAAGAAAATAATAATTATATAAATTATATAAGAATAATTATATAATTTATATAAGGTGATTAAATTGAATAAGGATGGAAGAAATTTTTTATAAATTGTATTTTAGATAAAATGGAAATTATATAAGGAGAAAGTAATTATATAAATTATATAATTTATATAAGAAAAGTTAATGTAAATAGTAAAGAAATGAAAAATAAATGAGAAGAAGGAAGGTTTTAATTTATTAAAAATTATGTTTATGTATAATGAAATTTTTATAATTTTTATGGAGGATAATATTTTAGAAACGTGAACATGTTAATTAAACATGTTGTTCATGTAACGAAATGAAAAAGTATGAAAATTTATTTTTATAAGTAGTATGTGTTATGTTATTAATTTTGGAAGTATAAATTCCCTCATATAATTACATGTATATCAATATGCGTGTACAAAATTTGTCAAGTAAAGTACCTGAAAGAGGTATAAATATTATTTCTAAATCATTTCATGAATTTTGGTAAATTAAAATAAATATTTTATATACATTATATAAAATATTTATTACACGAAATAACTACGTAATGTATTAAAATAAACTTTTTAGGCATAAAGTGTGCAAATCCGAAAGCCTTAGTCGGTTGGCAAGGTCGGTGCAAATTTTTTATTCTCCAAAATGGTTAGTCTATTAGTATAAGAAGGAAAAGAAAATAAACATTCACAAAAAAAAAAAAAAAAAAAAAAAAAAAAAAAACATATCATTTCCCTCTATTTCTTTTTCCACCGTAGCCACCTTCACCACCACCGAAAAAAATTCCATAGCCACCAGGAAAGGAAGAAAAGTCAGTGCTATCAAGAGGAATAACAAGTTTCATGGGAAGTTTTTCAAGTTTTAGAAGGAATAACACTATATTATTTGATTTATTTATGTATTTTTAGTGATAAAATAAATTGGTGAAAAATTAGTAAATAATTAGAATAATTATTCTAAATAATTTTTGAAGGTATATATGTGAATTATATGATTTTTAGAATTATTATGTTGTGAACTTTATGTACAAAAATGGTGTTTGGATGGTTAAGTTGGCTTACTGTTTTGGTAAAAAAGAAGAAAGAAAATGCGCGGCGGCCAAAATTTTTTTTCGACGCCGGGAGTGAAACGGCAGCATTTTGGGCGCTGAGGGGGAAAGGCCGCGCCATGCGCGGCTGCAATTCTTCGTCAGGCCAAACGACGTCGTTTGACGTAGGCGGAGTCGCGGAGGGGGGCCCGCGCAATGCGCGGAGGCCGCACGTCTGGTTAATTACCAGCATGCCCTTGACATTTTCATATTATACCGAGCGTGTCCCTTAGCTTGCCAAATTACGATCATGCCCCCTACCTTTCCGAAAAATGCCAATTTTGTCCCTGAAGGTGCGGAAATTACCAAAATGCCCCCAGAAAATACTTTTTAATTAAATGAATGTTAAAAATTGTTTAAAAATTATAGAAATTTTCTAAAAATATAGAAATGATATTTGGGCATTAAATTTAATATTTTTGTAAAAATATTAAATATTGGGTTTAATATTTAAATATTTTAAATATTGGGGAATAATATTTTAAATATTAATCTAGTAAGTTTAAAAATTTAGAAAATGATTAAATGAAAATCTAAACAACCAAATACACTAAATTTTATCTAACGAGTAGGGTTGTCTGCACTGAATATGTTTTATATTAAGTTAAATTAATATATTAAGGCACGAGGTTAATATAATTAACCATATTATTTGATAATTGGTCCGGGAATGATATTAAGTTATTAAATTAATATCATAAGAGGATAAATAATAATTATTAATTATTTTATGGTCATAGGTTGTTCGAGAAAGGGTTTTCAGCTACCAATTTAATAATTGGACATCAAGGCAAGTTCTTCAGTACTTGATTTTAATTGTCATATGACGTTATATGTTTACTTTGTTCAAATGCGTATAGAAATTATGTGTTTTGTGATCTGTGAATAATATGACTACGATGTGTACTTTGTGCAATGACGTGAATATATGTAAATTGATTAATGTTGGTTTTACGAAATTGCTAATCTGAATTAGATATAAGACATGTGAGATATATTGCTTTAGTAGAAGCATAGCTGATAGGGTTAAATTATACGGTATTTTTATGCCCTAATACTTAGTTTTTATATTTATTGAGTGCTTAAATATTTAATTATTTAGTATATTTTGATTTTAATAAGTTTTATAGGATTTTAGTTAATTTATGTTAATTTAGGTAATTTTATAGTATTTTTATATTTATTTTTATTTATGTGTTTTTATTTATTTTTAGTGCTTTAGGTGTTTTATTTATTATTATGTGTTTTTAGGATTTTTAGTATTTTTATATTATTTTTATTTATTTTTAATTGTTTTATATTTTATTTTGTAGGAAAAATAAGCTTTTGGGGGCATTTCTGTAATTTCAGCAAAACCGGAGGGCAAATCTGCAAATTCCGCAAGAATCTGAGGCGAAAATGGTAATTAACCAGCACCGGTGACATTTCTGTAATTTCCGGAAAAAGATGCGCGCGCGCAATGCGCGGGGAGGACTGCCGATCATCGAAACGACGCCGTTTCATCACAGCGTACGCGCAATGCGCGCGGTCGCGAAACAGTAGCAGGAACCGGAAGAAAAACGGCGTCGTTTTGAGGCCAATACTGCGCAATGCGCGCGGGCTGATGACGCGATCGGTCACTGTAGCGAAGGACGCGTTTGTTTGGCGCGTTAATTCTCCCAAATCAGATTATTTCGCGAATTTGCTACTTTTTGACTCCAAATTGGATTTTAATTCCAACTAGGGTTAGAATAATAATTATTTTTCTTTTTCTTTTATTTTTATTTGTATTTTAAATCCTATTAGGGTTTGGAAAGATTAATTCCAACTAGGTTTAGGAGGATTTTGGAGCCTATAAATAGAGGGCTTGACACACATTGTAATACACAACTTCTCTTAGAATAAAAATTCTCTCTTCTATTCTTTAGTGTTCTCTATTATTATGAGTAGCTAAATTCTTTTTCTTGGTTGAAGTGATTGAAGCCATCAAGATTTATACACTGTGAGATCTAATTTATTTTAATTGTTCAATTTATATTTTGATTATTGAATATTCTTCTATGCTTAATTTTATGATTGATTTGTTTAATTGCTAGGAGGCCTACTAGTTTATTATTCATATTAATCTACTGCTATTTGTGAAGCAACTAAGTTTAATAATTATTTTGCAGATCAAAAGATTATTTTATCTTAGGAAGAATATTCATCTAAATTAAATGCAAACAAGTGGCTTGTGTTGTTTAGTTCAACGATCTCTCTAATTCTTTATGCTGCTATTAAATTAAATCTTTAGCAAGTGCCGGAGGTTGTTTATTAGTAAGGGTATTTAGACCAAGTGGCTCTACTTATCTAAAATTAAGGAGAGAGGAGAAAAATTATTCCACCTGCGAGTAGTTCTTTCTACGGTGAATCTTCAAAATATTAATTGATTTATTTTTGCATCAGTGATCAGTTATAAATTCTTGATGGTGGATATTAACTTAAACCAAGGTTTTTTTTTTCTCATCATTTATTTCATTAAATTACTTGCATAATTATTTTAGTTAATTTTATTCAAATTATTTCTTTGATTACAAAACCCCCCAATTTTTATTTGCGAAAACATAAAATTAAATAATCATTCTCTGTGGGATCGACTCTTGCTTACACTACTACATATTTATTTTTATTTTTCTTTTATTTTTATTTGTATTTTAAATCCTATTAGGGTTTGGAAAGATTAATTCCAACTAGGTTTAGGAGGATTTTGGAGCCTATAAATAGAGGGCTTGACACACATTGTAATACACAACTTCTCTTAGAATAAAAATTCTCTCTTCTATTCTTTAGTGTTCTCTATTATTATGAGTAGCTAAATTCTTTTTCTTGGTTGAAGTGATTGAAGCCATCAAGATTTATACACTGTGAGATCTAATTTATTTTAATTGTTCAATTTATATTTTGATTATTGAATATTCTTCTATGCTTAATTTTATGATTGATTTGTTTAATTGCTAGGAGGCCTACTAGTTTATTATTCATATTAATCTACTGCTATTTGTGAAGCAACTAAGTTTAATAATTATTTTGCAGATCAAAAGATTATTTTATCTTAGGAAGAATATTCATCTAAATTAAATGCAAACAAGTGGCTTGTGTTGTTTAGTTCAACGATCTCTCTAATTCTTTATGCTGCTATTAAATTAAATCTTTAGCAAGTGCCGGAGGTTGTTTATTAGTAAGTGTATTTAGACCAAGTGGCTCTACTTATCTAAAATTAAGGAGAGAGGAGAAAAATTATTCCACCTGCGAGTAGTTCTTTCTACGGTGAATCTTCAAAATATTAATTGATTTATTTTTGCATCAGTGATCAGTTATAAATTCTTGATGGTGGATATTAACTTAAACCAAGGTTTTTTTTTTCTCATCATTTATTTCATTAAATTACTTGCATAATTATTTTAGTTAATTTTATTCAAATTATTTCTTTGATTACAAAACCCCCCAATTTTTATTTGCGAAAACATAAAATTAAATAATCATTCTCTGTGGGATCGACTCTTGCTTACACTACTACATATTTATTTTTCAAAAGTAAGATATTATTTTTGGGTGCTTGCGACATCACACCAAATTTTGGCGTCGTTGCCGGGGAATTGATTTATTTATTTTTGTGTTTCTTATTTTATTTTATTTTAGTCATTTTTCGTAGTTATTTTTATTTTTATTTTCTTGCTTGTTTATGACCATAACTCGTTCTACTAATCAAAGTGATTTAAGGTTTGATCCAGAAATCGAAAGAACTTTGCGCGGATTAAGGAAAGAAGGACAAACAAATCTTGAAGCAAAAGACAACATGGCTGGAAATCGAACTTTGAAGGAACTCGCGGCCCCTGATTTGCACCAACAACCTTTATGCATAACTTTTCCCAATCTAGATGCTAACACTTCCTTCGAGTTAAAATCTGGTCTAATACATCTTTTGCCCACTTTTCATGGACTTGCAGGTGAAGATCCGCATAAACACTTAAAAGAATTTCATGTGGTATGCACGAGCATGAAACCTCCCGGAGTAACCGAAGAACAAATCAAATTAAGAGCTTTTCCATTTTCTCTAAAAGATCTGGCTAAAGATTGGCTCTACTATCTACCATCCGGAAGTATAACCACATGGGAAGAGGTGAAGAGATTATTCTTGGAGAAATATTTCCCAGCTTCAAGGGCGGCCAGCATACGTAAAGAAATTTGCGGTGTGAGGCAGAACCATGGAGAATCCCTGTATGAGTATTGGGAACGTTTCAAGAAATTATGTGCAAGCTGCCCTCACCATCAAATCAGCGAACAACTCCTAATCCAATACTTCTATGAGGGACTCATGTCTACTGATAGAAGCATGATTGACGCTGCTAGTGGCGGCGCTTTGGTGGACAAAACACCCGAAGCCGCAAGGAACTTAATTGCAAATATGGCGGCTAATTCCCAACAATTCGACACTAGGCTTGATTTTTCATCCAAGAATGTGAATGAGGTAAACATTTCTTCACTTGAGCAACGAATTGATAGTCTAACCTCCGTTGTTCGTCAAATGGCTGTAGGTAATACACAACAAGTGAAAGCTTGTGGAATTTGTGCGGTAGTAGGACATCCGACGGATATGTGCCCCACTCTTCAAGAGGAGTCCTATGAACAAGCAAATGCAGCAGGTGGTTTTCCTGGTCAACCACAAAGAAGATATGATCCCTATTCAAACACATACAACTCAGGTTGGAGAGATCATCCTAATTTCAGCTATGGAAATCCACAAGGGAATCCATCCACAAATCCAAACTTTGCAAGCTACCAACAATACAAGCAGCCGTATCCCAACAAACAACAGGGCCAATCATCTAATTCTAATATGTCTTTAGAGGATTTGGTTAAACAACTTACCACTAACACTTTACAATTTCAGTAAGACACGAAGGCCAATATGCAGAATTTGAAAATGCAAATGGGACAAATGGCGACTGCAATCAATCGATTGGAGGCTCAAGGTTCTGGTAAATTACCATCTCAAACGGTGGTGAATCCAAAAGAGAACGCAAGCGCAATCACTTTGAGAAGTGGTAAAGAGATACAAACTCCGGAAATGACAGAGTCTGCACCACCAGAGCAAGGCAAAACAGAAGCAGACCACACGGACAAAGGCGACAGTAAAGCTGAGCACAATGTTCAAGGCGACAATGGTACCCCTAATCATAAATTTCCATCTCTCTCTGATTATACACCGGTACCCCCTTTTCCTCTAGCTTTAACAGAAAAACGAAAATATGAGAAAGATTCAGATTTATATGAAACTTTTCATCAATGCGAGGTAAAAATTCCATTGTTAGATGCAATTAAACAAGTACCTCGCTTTGCTAGATTTCTAAAAGAATTGTGTACACACAAGAGAAAACAAGCACTCAAAAGGTATGAAAAGATAAAAGTAGGAAAAAATGTGTCTGCCGTGATTCAAAGAAAACTTCCTCCAAAGTGTCAAGATCCAGGCATGTTTACTATTCCTTGCAAGATAAGTGACACTAGATTTGAACAAGCCATGTTAGACCTAGGAGCATCTATTAATGTCATGCCATATTCTATATATGCTTCTTTGAAACTTGAACCTTTAAATAAAACTGGTACAGTGATTCAGTTGGCTGACAGATCTAATGCCTATCCTAAGGGTATAATAGAGGATGTTCTTGTGCAGGTAAATAATTTAATTTTTTCTACTGATTTTTATGTGCTTGATATGGAGAATGGTGATCAAAATGCTCCTATTTTGTTAGGAAGACCATTTTTAAAGACATCCAAAACCAAGATAGATGTTCATAGTGGTACACTTACAATGGAATTTGATGGCGATGTTGTGCAGTTTAATATTTATGATGCCATGAAATATCCCAATGATGATAATCCTGTTTATTCTATTGATGTGATTGACTCATTAGCACAGGAAATTTTTGAACTTGATGGAAAGGATGCAGTAGAAACAACAATCAATCAGAATCTTGAGGAGGAAGAAGAGTTCGCCTTGACCGATGAATTAAAGGATGTTATTGCAACACTAAATGATTCTCCAAACGCAGGTAACGTTCCTTATATTGATCTGCCAGCTCCTAACGAAAAATCTTTACCATCTGTTTTGCAGTCACCTACTCCAGAATTGAAGCCTCTGCCTGATCATCTCAAGTATGTTTTTCTTGGAGAAGAAAAGACATCGCCAGTGATCATCTCCAATAAACTTAGTCCATCACAAGAAGAATAACTCATGAAAGTTCTTAAGGAGCATAAGAAGGCAATTGGTTGGACGATTGCTGATATCAAGGGAATAAGTCCATCGACATGCATGCATCGTATCTTACTTGACGAAGGAGCAAAACCCACCCGTCAACCGCAAAGAAGACTAAATCCACCCATGATGGATGTAGTGAAAAAAGAAATTCAAAAGCTTCTTGAAGTTGGCATGATTTACCCTATTTCGGATAGCAGTTGGGCTAGCCCAGTTCAAGTAGTTCCTAAAAAGACGGGCATAACTGTGGTCAAAAATCAGAATGATGAGTTAATTTTCACCCGTATTCAAAATGGGTGGCGGGTTTGTATAGATTATAGAAAATTAAATGCTGTAACCCGAAAAGACCACTTTCCTTTACCTTTTATTGATCAAATGCTTGAATGACTAGCTGGTCATTCTTATTATTGTTTTCTTGATGGTTATTCAGGTTATTTTCAAATTGCAATTGCCCCGGAGGATCAAGAAAAGACGACGTTCACATGCCCATTTGGAACTTTTGCCTATCGTCGTATGCCGTTTGGACTTTGCAACGCCCCTGCTACTTTCCAAAGGTGTATGGTTAGTATATTTTCCGATTATATTGAGCATATCATGGAAGTTTTTATGGACGATTTTACAGTTCATGGGGACTCTTTTGATAATTGTTTACACAACCTTACACTTGTCCTTCAAAGATGCATAGACACTAACCTTGTACTAAATTCTGAAAAATGTCATTTCATGGTTGAACAAGGTATAGTTTTGGGTCATGTTGTTTCATCTAAGGGAATTGAAGTAGATAAAGCAAAAATTGATATTATTCAGTCTCTACCTTATCCCACTAGTGTGCGGGAAGTGCGTTCTTTTCTTGGACATGCAGGTTTTTACCGGAGATTCATAAAAGATTTTTCCAAGATAGCATCACCCCTATGCAAATTACTACAAAAGGATGTGGATTTCAATTTTGACAAGGAGTGTAAGACAGCGTTTGATAAGTTGAAGGAATTATTGACCACTACTCCAGTTATTCAACCTCCGAATTGGGACATACCTTTCGAGATTATGTGCGACGCAAGTGATTATGCAGTAGGAGCTGTTTTGGGTCAAAAAGTTGGGAAAGCATCTCATGCAATTTATTATGCTTCGAGGACCTTGAACGATGCGCAGAGAAATTATTCGTCCACTGAAAAAGAACTCTTAGCTGTTGTTTTTGCTTTAGAAAAATTTCGATCTTATTTGCTTGGTACTAAAGTTATTGTTTATTCTGATCATGCAGCTCTTCGTTATTTGATGACAAAGAAATAGGCAAAACCAAGGTTGATAAGATGGATACTTCTCTTGAGTGAATTCGATTTGGAGATCAAGGACAAAAAAGGGACAGAAAATAGTGTTGCAGATCACTTGAGTCGTTTAGCGAATGTGCAAGATGAGCTTCCTCTACAAGAGACGTTTCCTGATGAACAATTGTTCTCTGCATATAAGAAATCACCTTGGTATGCAAATATTGTCAATTATTTGGTTACTAACATCTTGCCTTCTAATTTGTCTAAAGCTCAAAGGGATAAAATAAAAAGTGACGCAAAGTACTACGTGAGGGATGATCCCTACTTATGGAAACATTGTGCGGACCAAGTAATTAGAAGGTGCGTCCCTGAAACTGAAATTGATCCTATTCTCACTTTTTGTCATTCATATGCATGTGGAGGTCACTTTGGATCTAAGAGGACAGCAAGAAAAGTGCTTGACTGTGGTTTTTATTGGCCATCTCTATTCCAAGATTCATATTTGTTCTGCAAGTCGTGTTGCAATTGTCAAAAGACAGGTAATATATCCCAACGAAATGCAATGTTGCAAACCCCCATACTATTTTGTGAGATCTTTGATGTTTGGGGTATTGATTTTATGGGACCGTTTCCTGTGTCGTTTAGTAATGTTTATATTTTACTTGCTGTCGATTATGTTTCAAAATGGGTGGAAGCCAAGGCCACAAGGACTGACGATTCTAAAATGGTTGCAGATTTTCTCCGTACTAACATATTTTGCAGATTTGGAGTTCCTAGAGCTCTAATAAGTGATCGAGGCACTCATTTTTGCAATCGAACTGTGGAAGCTTTGTTGAAAAAATACCATGTCACTCATAAGGTGTCGACTGCATACCATCCGCAAACTAATGGGCAAGCAGAAGTGTCGAATAGAGAGATCAAGTCCATTCTCGAAAAGACAGTAAATCCAAGCAGAAAAGATTGGAGTTTACGATTGGATGATGCTTTATGGGCGTATAGGACGGCTTATAAAACGCCTATTGGTATGTCACCATACAGATTAGTATTTGGGAAACCATGTCACTTACCTGTGGAGCTAGAACACAAAGCTTATTGGGCTATTAAGACTTTTAATATGAAGATGAGTGAAAGTGGAGAGCATAGGAAGTTGCAAATACAAGAGTTGGAGGAAATTCGCAATGATGCTTATGAAAGTGCAAGAATTTACAAGGAGAAAACAAAGAATTTTCATGACAACATGATTTCTAGGAAAGAATTCAAGATTGGCGAACAAGTCCTTTTATACCAATCTCAACTTCGGCTGTTTCCAGGTAAGTTACGTTCTCGTTGGATTGGGCCTTTTGTTGTTACTAATGTTTTTCCTTATGGGGCAGTTGAAATTCAAAGTTTAGAAAATGCAAAAGTACTCAAAGTGAATGGCCATAGACTCAAGCATTTTCATGAGAATTTTCAAAAAGAAGACGCGCCTAATTTGGACCTTGAGGAGCCAATTTCTACCACTTGAAAAGGGAAGCCCGTTGTCAAGCCAATGACGATAAACAAAGGCGCTGCTTGGGAGGCAACCCAAGAAAACATATTTGCATTTCTTTCCCTTTTTCTTTTTATATTTATTTGTGCCTTTTTCTTTGCATCTTACTTTACATTTGGGACAATGTAAATTTTAAGTGTGGGGGAAGGGATTTATGATATTTATTTTATTTTTAGGGAATTTTAAAATTTTGTTTTCTTTTAAAAAAAAAAAAAAAAATTAGGAATTTTAAAAAAAATTTGAAAATTTGAATTTTGTGGGTAAATTCACTACAAACCCTCACGAGACAAAACTCGTCCACTTGGGGTAACCTTGGGGTTTAAAGGCTTGTTGCACATGCTAAGTGTAACCGTGTTTCCTACGAAAATGGGGTAGTTTTTCTTATTTATTTTTAGGATGTGTCACTTGAGCAATGAGTTGATTGAATTTTAAATTTTTAGCTAATGATAAAAATTTTGATTTTTATTTAATAACTCTTGAAAAAATGATAAATTTTTGCTTAGTCTGAATTTTGACTTATATTGATTATTACTTTATTTGAGATCTTTTAATTTATGCACTTACATCCATTTGTTTGAGCTAGTTTTAATTAAGAGAAAGTTTATATGGTTAAAACGCTTATGGAAGATATTTTTGAACTCTATATCTTATTTGATCATTATTTAAAGTAAAATATAAGACAAAATATAATTTGGAGGAGATGATTTAGGTAATTTTTCTAGGATTATTATTGAAGAAGGAAAAAAGAAAAATCTTGTGGTGGGTTGAGATGGAGCGTAAAACGCACTCACTCATAAACACATGAAAAAGCGAGATGGAGCGTAAAACGCACTCGTTGGTGAGATGGAGCATAAAATGCACTCACCGTGAAAGGGAAAAAAAAAAGAGAGAAAGAAAAAAAAATGGGATGGAGCATAAAATGCACCCATTAAAAGAAAAAATTGAAAAAATATTTGAAAGAAAAAATTTGATAATCCTAGTATGCTTCATTGATTAAAAACCTTTTGATCTTCTGATTTATATTTGTCTGTATTAACTGAAAGTGATGAGAAAAATAAGTATTTTGAGTTTTGTTGTATATCTTTTATAAGGTAATTAATAACCTAAACTTATCCGAGTTTTGATTAGTTTAATACATTTGGATACACACACACACAAAAGATATTGAGTAAAGTAGAATTGATAAATATGTTGAAGTTCTAGATTTTGCATGATTTTGAAATTTTCATTGAGTTATTATTTTAAAAAATCTTTGAGGCTGATGTTGAAATTTATATTGATCTGTTGCTCAAGTAAGTTGTTTGGTTATTAGTTTTATTTTTATAGTTTTTATTTTTATTTTGCCCGAGGACGAGCAAAAACCTAAGTGTGGGGGTATTTGATAGGGTTAAATTATACGGTATTTTTATGCCCTAATACTTAGTTTTTATATTTATTGAGTGCTTAAATGTTTAATTATTTAGTATATTTTGATTTTAATAAGTTTTATAGGATTTTAGTTAATTTATGTTAATTTAGGTAATTTTATATTTATTTTTATTTATGTGTTTTTATTTATTTTTAGTGTTTTAGGTGTTTTATTTATTATTATGTGTTTTTAGGATTTTTAGTATTTTTATATTATTTTTATTTATTTTTAATTGTTTTATATTTTATTTTGTAGGAAAAATAAGCTTTTGGGGGCATTTCTGTAATTTCAGCAAAACCGGAGGGCAAATCTGCAAATTCCGCAAGAATCTGAGGCGAAAATGGTAACTGACCAGCACCGGTGACATTTCTGTAATTTTCGGAAAAAGATGCGCGCGCGCAATGCGCGGGGAGGACTGCCGATCATCGAAACGACGCCGTTTCATCACAGCGTACGCGCAATGCGCGCGGTCGCGAAACAGTAGCAGGAACCGGAAGAAAAACGGCGTCGTTTGGAGGCCAATACCGCGCAATGCGCGCGGGCTGATGACGCGGTCGGTCACTGTAGCGAAGGACGCGTTTGTTTGGCGCGTTAATTCTCCCAAATCAGATTATTTCGCGAATTTGCTACTTTTTGACTCCAAATTGGATTTTAATTCCAACTAGGGTTAGAATAATAATTATTTTTCTTTTTCTTTTATTTTTATTTGTATTTTAAATCCTATTAGGGTTTGGAAAGATTAATTCCAACTAGGTTTAGGAGGATTTTGGAGCCTATAAATAGAGGGCTTGACACACATTGTAATACACAACTTCTCTTAGAATAAAAATTCTCTCTTCTATTCTTTAGTGTTCTCTATTATTATGAGTAGCTAAATTCTTTTTCTTGGTTGAAGTGATTGAAGCCATCAAGATTTATACACTGTGAGATCTAATTTATTTTAATTGTTCAATTTATATTTTGATTATTGAATATTCTTCTATGCTTAATTTTATGATTGATTTGTTTAATTGCTAGGAGGCCTACTAGTTTATTATTCATATTAATCTACTGCTATTTGTGAAGCAACTAAGTTTAATAATTATTTTGCAGATCAAAAGATTATTTTATCTTAGGAAGAATATTCATCTAAATTAAATGCAAACAAGTGGCTTGTGTTGTTTAGTTCAACGATCTCTCTAATTCTTTATGCTGCTATTAAATTAAATCTTTAGCAAGTGCCGGAGGTTGTTTATTAGTAAGGGTATTTAGACCAAGTGGCTCTACTTATCTAAAATTAAGGAGAGAGGAGAAAAATTATTCCACCTGCGAGTAGTTCTTTCTACGGTGAATCTTCAAAATATTAATTGATTTATTTTTGCATCAGTGATCAGTTATAAATTCTTGATGGTGGATATTAACTTAAACCAAGGTTTTTTTTTTCTCATCATTTATTTCATTAAATTACTTGCATAATTATTTTAGTTAATTTTATTCAAATTATTTCTTTGATTACAAAACCCCCCAATTTTTATTTGCGAAAACATAAAATTAAATAATCATTCTCTGTGGGATCGACTCTTGCTTACACTACTACATATTTATTTTTCAAAAGTAAGATATTATTTTTGGGTGCTTGCGACATCACACCAATAGCACATGATGTATGACACACACAGAGCATGTTATGCTATGTACTACGTGAAGCATGAAAGGTGTAAACTGTTGAACTTGCTGAGCCGTTGTGCTCATTACTTGCATAAAATAAACTTTTGCAGGTAAAGAAATGAATTCCAAGAATATCATATTATGTTAGAGACAGATTATCCTAGAAGGTTGTGAACATAATTGTTATATTTCCAATAACATAATTCAATGTGAGTAAATTGCGAAGTTTACATTGATGTTTTGTATGTACAAATAAATTGGATCCGGATAGGAGTAATAGAGTTAAAATTTGAACTGTGATTGTTCAAGGTAGTTGTTACGATAGAGACTATGATATGTCTAATTATGAATTATGAAACAAAGAATATTGATATGAATATAAACAATATTAAATTTTGAATGTTGAGTTTTACGACACTTGTAACAGAAAGAAAAAGTAAAGGTTGCGATCCAGGGACTAGGATCGAGATATTAAGTTTTTAAATATCCAAATACTTTATTACAATGATTGAAGAAAAAAAAATTACACCAAAAAATTTAATAATTGATGATTTAAAGTTCATTAAAGGATTAAATAAGGTAATTAAAGATTTATTAACGGACCAAAATTTGGACGTAAGGAAAATAATGTATAATAAACATGAAATTTAAGGTAATAAGGTTTGTCGAATTTCGGGGTCGTTACAGATGGTATCAGAGCTGAAGGTTATAAACTTTGGGTAAATGATACCTTAGGCTATAACCTTACTAAGAAAGAGTAAAGTTAGTTGCGTGTTTTGAGAACTCAAGCGTATAGTAAGCTCGTGACTCATGATTGTATGGCGGAGCCCCTCAGCGAATGGGCGACTATGGCCTGATTAGGATAAGCTCCTCAAGCCATATAATTATAATAAGTTCCTGAGCCCAAATACATGACAAGTTTGATGAACATGGGGGAGATTAGAGTAGAGAGCCATAAGTTGAGAGATTTAGTTCTCAAATATTGGCTAAGGTTAAGAAAATATGGAAGATATAAGATTATAAGAAAGAGATAGAGATGTTAAGAAAGATTTGAATGAAGGTAACGAATTAAGAAAATTCATAAGTTCAATTAAGGATATATCTGAAAGAATATTTAAAAGGATTCAAAGATGAATCTCAAAGAAAATCAGGGGACACCTGATTCAAGCAATAAAGATGACAAGGTAGTATAAAAAGCATAAAAATAGATCATAATAACATGATCAGGAACAGTAAGAGGATCGTACTACGATACGATCACGAGATAAGAAAATCGAATAATGAATAGATTGTAAAG
Organism: Hedera helix; assembly: GCA_947179155.2. NCBI lineage: Eukaryota > Viridiplantae > Streptophyta > Magnoliopsida > Apiales > Araliaceae > Hedera > Hedera helix. The sequence continues at coordinate 10,914,308 of OX359271.1, forward strand.
TAAGATCACGATGTGATCCAATGAGACTGTGAAATAACAGAAAGACCTGTTAATGATCCAAAAAGGTATAGCTTGATGTTATAAAGAGATATGGTGCCATGAAATAGTACGAGATGAACTCATAAAATGATGAGACATGAATTATAGAAATATTTTGTTTAGGGGACAGAAAACTTGGGTACGAAATTTCAATAGAGAACTCACATGGTGACTAATATAAGTTGCACAAGCCTTTGTATGGGTAGGGGACTTGTGTCCACTTAGCTGCTATAGTGATAATCATTGAAATGTTAGAGTCGCGTTATCGGTATACAGATGTTGAGGAATTGATTCTTATCTCGTAGGTATATTTGATAGATAGATAATATTAAGTTTAGGCACGAGTTCTTAAAACTCATGCATATGGTAAGTCCATGACTCATAATCCTATGGTATGTTTTGAGCCCCTCAACATATGGACAATCTCTGATTTGTTCTCAGACTACGTATTGCTAGGAAAAGCTTCTAAACTCATATACTTGTGGTAAGTTCCTGGACTCATAATGTGTGGAAAGTTTGATGAACTATACGGGGGTATAGAAAAGTTAGAGTAGCCAAAAATTTTACTATGATAAATAATAATAGTCCTAGCAATAAATACTGTAATTAAGTGAAAGAGCCGAAGGGTGCGGATGTTTAGGGAATTTAGGGTATTCCCATTCTAAAGCTAGACTTCGAAATTTCTGGCCTCAAGCTAACTTCGCACTAATGTGATTTTTAAAATGCAAATGAATTTTATTATCATGCATGCAAGGTAACACGGGTGTGTGGATTCACGCATCGTTGCCTGTCGGGGTATGATAAAAAAAAACTAAAATGATTTTCAATATTTTTAAGCGATTTAAAAAGTGTCTGTGCTATTTGTTTCGGCTAGATAAAAATATTTTGAACATCAAAATGTAATTCAAAAAGAATCATCAATGCACCTTTTAGCCCAGTATAGATGTGATGAATGACGGAATGCTCAACGTGTTATTGAAACGGTGCGGTACTATGACGTCATAAGATGATTCAATACCATAAAGTATGGTGTAGGAATTATTAACAACGGAATTCTCAACGTGCTGTCAAGATGATGCGGTAATATGAAGTCATAAATGATTTTGATTTATGAAAGTATGTCAAAGCTATAAGGCAATGTCATTTGACTCGGCTAGACTTTTTAAAAAGTTTTGACATGATGAATGTTTTAAAATTTCTATGGGTTATAAATTATTAAAAAAAAATCTATGTTAATTGATCTGGCTAGACAAGCGTTGAAGAAATATAAGTTTAAGCTATTTGATTCAGCTAGACAAATTTTAAAAAAAAAAATTATTGAATTCATCTTCTTTGAAAGTTATGCCCAACCAAATTACTCTTTTATGAATTCTAGTGCTGAGATGAACAACCCCTGCAAAAAGGAGATATAGAGAGATTACAGGTATTGTAGGTTGATCGCATGGTCACCTGGCATATCAAGACACAGGCATTGCAGACTAATCATCTGGCGTGCCAATGTATGAATGAGATATCCATCACTTTAATGACAATTTGATCCACTATCAGTGGTTTGCAGTACGAGGTACTCTGGGAGTGAAATACTGTTAAACCGGGATCCATGTTCGCTCAGCATATTATGAAAATCCATCACTTTAGTGGTTTGCAGTATGAGGTACTCTGGGAGTGAAGTACTGTTAAACCGGGATATGTGTTCATTCAGCACATTATGAAAATTTTTCCAAAATAAAAATTTAAAATTCTTCTACTCTTATGAAGATTGCATGGTAGGATGGGGTAGTATTTTTTTTAATTGTGAGCGATAATGAAAGTAAAAATTGTGAAGTAAAGAAAGATATGTTGAATGAATGCAAACGAAATATGTATGTTGCAAATGAATGAGATATGAGTACACAGTAATTTCGAGGACGAAATTTCTTGAAGGAGGTGTGAATGTCACACCCCAAGATTTTAGAGTGATATCAAATAAGGATTATAATGAATTACGTACAGGTTAGCATTTAAAACCTAGTGTTAAATGATAGAGGTATTAATGAATGATTTATGATGTAAGCAATGTGCTAAATGACCTATATGGTTCACTGAATATGTTGGATATATTACAAAGAGAAATAGAATGTGAAGAAGATTATGAATATGAATTAAGAAAAGAAGGTTAAATGTGCAGAGTATAAATGATGTTGCAATAGAAAGTATAAAATAAATGGATTGAGTAAGGGTAAGTGCAATTAAAGAAAGGAAATTTTTCAGAGAATGAAAAACTATCTTGATTTGTGATTCCAGAAACGAGTTAAAGTTTTATTTATAAAAGTTTTAGGGAATTGTGAAATGTAATATTACAAAGAAATTGTGAATTGAGTTAATAATTTAATACTCTGACTGTTACGATCATTATGGTGTTATCCATTAAAGATGTGAGTTATGAATACTAATGAGGTAAGTTATAGTTATTATTGGGTTTAATGGTTATTTATCAAGATAAAAGTATAACAAGGTGCTATAAATGAAATACGTAAGGTTATTACGGCAATTATGATTCCAGGGACGGAATCCTGTTAAGGGAGGAAGAATGTGAAGACCCAAATTTTTGGGATTATTTTAATAATAAATAAATAAGAATTTAATTAATAAATTATCAAGGTTGTTTAAATTTTTTGTGATATTTTATGTGATTTAAAGTATGTGATGGAATTTAATTGGTAAATTAAATCTGTACAGAGATGGTGATAAATTGTGTTGAAATAAATCTAATTGAAAAGTAAATAAATTGTTTAAAAACAATTTATGAAGAATAAGAGAAATTTCATGTAATGATACAATTAAATTGTTGATATTTAATCAATGATTATGGAGGAAGTTCAGAAATTAATTGAGAAGAAAAGTAATTATATAAATTATATAATAATAAATTATATAATTTATATAAGAAAATTAGAGTAAGATATGAAGAAAATAATAATTATATAAATTATATAAGAATAATTATATAATTTATATAAGGTGATTAAATTGAATAAAGATGGAAGAAAATTTTTATAAATTGTATTTTAGATAAAATGGAAATTATATAAGGAGAAAGTAATTATATAAATTATATAATTTATATAAGAAAAGTTAATGTAAATAGTAAAGAAATGAAAAATAAATGAGAAGAAGGAAGGTTTTAATTTATTAAAAATTATGCTTATGTATAATGGAATTTTTATGATTTTTATGGAGGATAATATTTTAGAAACGTGAACATGTTAATTATACATGTTGTTCATGTAACGAAATGAAAAAGTATGAAAATTCTAAGCAATTTAGACTCAAGAATGAAATTAAAATGTTTTCATATGACAAATTTATGAATGTCGCAGTAAAAGAGGTAGAAGTTGAGAATGAGTTTTTGAGTTAGCCAACTTTTCAATTAATTTCACCTATGAAAATAGTCTAGTTAATTTATTCTAAGACTTATTCAAAATAAATTTTTGATAAACTAACATTTGGGGTCGCATAACCCTTTTTGTATGCGTTTAACGATTTCCTGGGAAACCCTAAAACAGTTTCAAGGCAAGTTCTAAACATTTATGTGTTATTTGTGCAAGTCTTATATCTCTTGCTATGTGCTACTTGTGTAGTATTGTTATAATGATAAATGAGATGTCTAATGTCATGTTGATATGTGATAGATGTTATGTGAAGTTTTTAACTGATATTTGCAAACCTTCTAGCTGTTATGTGTTATTTTTACGAGTTATGAACATGATTTATATACTTTGTCTGTAAATGTGATATAAACTGTTGGAATGTGAGTTATATGTGATATTAAATGGAGAATTATATTCAGTCAAGGCATGTTAAAGTTTATATGAAAGCATAAACTGAATATGTGTTATATGTTAGACTTGCTGAGCCGTCGTGCTCATTCTTGCGAATAAAACCTTATTTACAGATTAAAGATGAACGTTAAGAAGATCATGAACATAAAGATGAAGCGTAGATTAGGTTTTCATGTTTATTACTTGTATTTCTATAAGTCATAATGACTGTTGTAATACGAACAAATAAACATGTAACCGAATATTAAATGAATGATATAAATTATTATCATCAGAATGTTGTTAAGTCTTTATTTTGATATAACTTAGAAATATTAATACTTAACATAGTATTGATAATGATCTATTTATCTGGATGAGGATCGATAAATAACTTGTGAGTGTTGTATATCCGAGATAGGACTAAGCGATGTTGACTGGTCAAATCCATCGTTAAGGTTCCTCGAACCCAGGTATAACTCGTTATTACTATTCTGAATGTTAGATAAGTAGGATTATTGATATGAAGAGATATCACTATAAACAAATGTGTTTTGAGTGAGGGTTTTAACTAGTTGGGTAATGTTCTGTACGGAAAGAGAATTTTGCACCGGACAAAGATACAACCATTTATCACGGATAAAGATGCAAACATTTATCACGGGTGAAGATACAAACATTCACCGCGAGATTCTCTGTTACCAAGAGTCGTCCTAATGATTTAATGCCGTGAATATTGGAACATGTAAAGTTATAGAATATGTAAATCTCAATGTTAAAATGGGACCGTTATATATGGTGTTATCCATTTATATGGATGAAATACAAGCTGATACTTGTATAAATAATGGGACCGAGATCAAGTTAAAATCCAGGGACAAAGTTAAGAAATTTTTTTAATGTATAGTCTAAAATAAGACTAATTCAACCAATATGATTATGGGATCATTGGTTAAGTCGATAGATGTATGAAATTAACGCACAAGGTCTGCCGCAGAGAGAGTGCGGGAATTTTGGGGGCATTAAATCATATACCCTCATATCTTACATACAATTCATAAATATTCATTCATCTTCTTAGTGTTTATCAAGTTTTGCAATAACATCTTTTTCGCTTACCTTTTTACATGAACTTTACATTATAAAGCAAATCAAATATACAGTAATTATACTACATAGCCGCATAAAGAATATTAATCCAAAAAATACTAGATTGCATTAATACTGTCACATAGCAGACAATCCATTCTCCATTCATAAATACAATTACAAATACTCATTTGTAGGCAAGGAAATCTTATACCTTGCTAGGGTTAGGGTCGTAGTTATGGTGGTCGCGAGAAATCTGCAAAAGAGTATGGAATTGGTCAACGGATTGAAGAGGGGAGAAGAACTAGTGAGCAATTATCCGAATAACACGTGGCAGAACTCTCGAGGTCCTAGCGTAGTCGCTAGTGTCCAAGAGCCGTGTCAGGTGTTTGGGGATCTCCAATGAATCCAAGTTAGGCTCAGGGGTCCAAGTGTAGTCACAAGTGTCCCAAGCCAAAACTTGATTCGATGTCGTTCGTACCTCCAAAGAATCCTTCAAGCACCTTTGCTTCCATAGAGAGAATCCTCCTCGTGGCCAAAGCTCCAAAAGTCCCCTCCTCATAAAATGAAGGGGCTATTTATTGAGTTTTCTGGCTAGGGTCATGTGCCATGCATGTGACATTACCCTTAGTAATAGAAAAATTCCCAAAATATCCCTGGTTACCCGGGTAATGCCCATTTTGTCCAATTCTTCTAGCCACTAATCCAATCCCTCAATCAATTCCCAAAAATGAGTTGCCTCCTCAATCATTCTTATGCAACATTTATCGATCATCTTTAACTTGAATTTATTTGTAAGTCATTCAAATTAATACTCCCAGACGATAATGTGCATAATAAAGAAGAATAATGAAATCGTTAAAAGAATTTATTTTTTTTTCGATTTTCACAAACTGACACTTGAATCTATATTTTTGAATAAGAGATCATTCAAGTATAAGTGAAAGCTTGGTATTAATAATTGGAAAATCATAATTTTTTGTTTAAAAATGTTCAATCTTGCTTTTGACAGAAAAACATAACGTTCACCACTTTTGGAGATAAAGTGTAACTTTTCGGGGTTGAGGGCTTCTTAATCAGGTGCCTCGTCACTTTTGAAGTTGAAAGTATAACTTTTTGTTGAGGGCATATGTTCAGGTGCTTCATCACTTTTAAAGTTTGAAAGCGTAATTGTCTGGTGCCTCGTCACTTGAGTCGTCCAATTTCTTGGCAAATGTAATACACGAGGACTTGAAATCAGGTGCCTCACCACTTGTGTCGTCCAATTTCTTAGCAAGTGTAATCCACGAAGACTTGAAATCGAGTGTCTCGTCACTTGTGTTATCCAATTTCTTGACAAGTGTAATCTACGAGGACTTGGCCACCATTTATAGTGGACCACCATCTTGGGTGGATTTTTAATTCATCAATTCTTGTGCCTCCTCCCTTGGTCATCCAATTTCTTAGCAAGGGATATTCCTGAGGACTTTAATTAACCACCGTTTTCGGTAGACCACCATCTTGGGTGGATTTTTAATTTATCAATTCTTGTGCCTCCTCCCTTGGTCATCCAATTTCTTGGCAAGGAATATTCCTAAGGACTTAAACCACCATTTTTGGTGGACCACCATCTTGGGTGGATTTTTAATTCTAGTGCCTCTTCCCTTCTTGCCCTAATGCTATTTTGGCAGAGCATCAGCTATAACTGCAGTAAATGTACTCGTATCGACATTGTCATGGTAAAATAAGTCGCGGAGAAAGTAAGCAGGGACATGAAGAGTCAGACTTATTCGACTTAGTCTCCATTTTATAGATGAATGAATTTGTCTCAGTATCTCCCCTTCTAATGATTAAGCTCCAGGGTGTACTCTTTGACATTTAAATTTTCAAGCCGCATTACGTTTCTAAGGCAAGCCCTAAGGGAGCTCTCTTAGGATGCCTTCAATCCACAGTTTCTTTATGCACCTGGTCTTTAAGAGAGGGAACCCCTAAGGGAGCTCTCCTAGTATGCCTTCAATCCACAGTTTCTTCATGCACCTGGTCCTTAAGATAGAGAACCCTTAGGGGAGCTCTCCTAGGATACCTTCAATCTACGGTTTCTTCATGCACCTGGTTCTTAAGAGAGGGAACCCCAAAGGGAGCTCTCCTAAGATGCCTTCAACCCACAGTTTCTTCATGCACCTGGTCCTTAAGAGAGGGAACCCCTAGGGGAGCTCTCATAGGATGCCTTGGTATATAGTTGTGTCGTGTAAAACTTGTTGACTTGATCGTTGAACATGACTCATTGTGAGGTAATATTCATGGTCGGTGAAACTCTACCATAATTCTAGAGTAGTCACCTACAAAATGAATTAATCATATGTATTAATGAAAAATATGTATAATTGACAGTATGTATCAATTTGTAAATGACATTTGTTCATAATATAATAATAATAGCACTGTTATGGAACAGGTTCAGAGGTCAAGGAGAACTCGGCCCAAGGAGGGGTTCGATGTATTGCTGATATCATGCTCAAATACAAAATCTTTGAGTTCTTTAGCACATGGCTAGCTGGGCTCCTCTCATAATCTTTTGCTTTCAGCCACATTATGTATTGACAACAAATTATATTATGGCTGTTCCACAATGGGATCTATGAGACCCAACTTCTCAGCAATCCCCCATATTTGCATTACAAACTCCAAGTGTTGGCATTTGATGACCTGTACTTGTGTTTACAGGGTGAGCAGATATTAGGAGTGAATGAACGCATGAAAACTCCTCTTCCTCCCGTGATGCCCTAATCCAGCCTTCTGATTGTCGTGGCCAAACAAAATCAAACGAAGTGGGTTGCGGCTTCACACGTACAACATTGAAACTCTCGCTTCTCCACCACAAACACATACATAGTATAGTTGCAAATTGGTCCGAAGCAAGATGAACAGCAATGTTGAAAGTCCTTTTGTAAGGATATCAGTAAGTCGCTGTTTCGTGAAAATGTGACTAATAATTCACCGCATACACATTTTTTCCTAATCAAAATGGTAATCCAAATTCACATATTTTGTGCGAGAATGCATGACTGGATTAGCAACAAGATATGTAGCTCCAATATTGTCACAACAAATTTGCACAAGCCGAGATAAAAATACAACAAAAGGTCCTTAAGTAGAGATTTAATAAAAAAAGTCTCAGCAACCACAAAAGTAACAGCACGATATTCAGACTCGGTGCTTGAACTAGCAACAGTATGCTGCTTTTTGGCAGACAGTGAGATAAGATTGCAACCAAGAAAGACACAAAAATATGTGGTAAAGCGGCGAGTGTCGGGACATCCAACCCAATCAGCATCGAAGTAAGTGACAAGTTGATTTGGAGACTGTCTATGTAGGAGTAAACCATGATCAATGGTGCCATGAAGATAATGCAAAAGGCACGAACATGAACCAGGAAAGACAGGCGGTCCACGCGCTGAATTGATCGACGAACATCCATTTGAGCCACGTTCTGAAGCTGTGTAATTCATCCTGGGCATGCGACACACTGCGAGACAATCATTTGTTTTTGTTCAGAAGCATCTCTTTCATCTCTATAGGCCTCGGTTGTCCGGAGTGCTCGGGCCAAGGAAGGTTTGGATGTCCGGAGGGCTCAGGCCAAGGAAGATTCGGAAATTATGGCTTGGCCATATACCATCTTCTTCAGGCATGTGAGGAATCCACACAGCACACATGCTCGTGCTAGTCTTAGACCTTATATATGAAACCATGCATGAAGGTACATCCCATAGTGGTGTTACTAATAAGCTAAACATATAAACCATGCACGAAACCATATCAATCAAGCTCCTCATTTAATCCCTCAACACCGTCTTTAAAATTCGAATGTTCCCTGAGGGATCACTCAGAATCCTTAATTACCGGGATGTTCTGTGAGGGCCAGAATCCTTAATTAACGGGACATCCGAAGAGAAGGTATGTCCATTACCATAATTAACGTCATCTGGATGAGGCATTGAATTTGAAATTTGAAACGAAATCACCAACAAATCATAATTAACGTCATCCGGATTAGGCATTGAATTTGAAAATTTTAACGGAATCACCACCAAATCTGCATCATTATTCTCCCTTCCAAAACTGGTGGAACTACCATCTGCATCATTATCTAACATCCGAAGAGAAGGTATGTCCATTACCATAATTAACGTCATCCGGATGAGGCATTGAATTTGAAATTTGAAACGAAATCACCAACAAATCATAATTAACGTCATCCGAATTAGGCATTGAATTTGAAAATTTTAACGGAATCACCACCAAATCTGCATCATTATTCTCCCTTCCAAAACTGGTGGAACTACCATCTGCATCATTATCAAACATAAAGTATGGACGCACATGTGTCGCGCACAGATTCGGAACCACGCACGGGTTCAGGAATCTTGAGGTTGAGATACGGCACCATGAGGTTGAGGTATGGCACCCTTTGATCAACTGAGGATGATGGGCTCGGGCCCCCGATCACACAAGAAGATCCCACTTGGGATATGTCATTGGGTTTAGGCATGGCTTGGGTAACAAATACATGTATACATATTCATAGTGTACAACTAGTCAGGCAATGTATACATCCGGCGAGTTCCCCATGAAAGCCATTTACTCTTACGGACATAAAGAAAGCCAGGGATCGGTCATATATTATTTGGACAGGAGGACTATATCACAAGAGGTTTTGGTTTCCAGAGGGTTCGGATTATGGAGGGTTCGGAGGTCCAATGAGGGTTCGGGCCAAGAAGGGTTCGACTAAGCCCATACACAGTCACACAATCTTGAATCATTCAACAGTTTCCTGAGATATTTTTTATTATGGTTGCTCATTCGGCACGAACAATATGTTTTCCAATACCTCTATGTGATCAAGGAAGAAATAGAGCCTTTGATCGTTGCCAAGTGTGGCGATGGTAGCGTTTTCTCTTATTCTATCCCCTCCGATCGGCGGCAACAGCATGTTGATCGTTGTCGGAGGCACCACCTCCCTCTTGGTATTGGTTGCAGCTGGATCTGCTTTCGTCTTCCTCAATATCCCTTCCGATTCTGATTATGATCTCCCAGTACATTCCCATCTCCTTCAATGTTGGTTTCGACAGTTTTCGGTACTGGCGACGTTAGCTGGTCTTCCATCCATCATATAATTAGGCTACTCTAGTTGTTCATGAAGTCTTCTCTGCACCTCCAATTGTATCATACTCATCCCACGAACCATCATGCATTCCAGATGACGATGCAGAATTTCTCTGGAATTCTAAAGTCGAGGCATCTTTTTTTGAGAGAGATCATTGTATATCCCTTATGAGGTTGCTTTCCGAGCCTAAATTTTTGAAGATGGTCATGCATAGAATAACCATAGAGTATAACCATGCATGCATATGCACTTTTTGCATTTTGTTTTACATTGTGATATAGAATAACCATGCATGCATTTTTTTGCATATAGAATAACCATATAAAATAACCATGCATGCATACGTATTTTTTTTTTAACACTGGTCATATAGAATAACCATGCATGCATTTTTTGCATATAGAATAACCATGCATGCATATGCATTTTGTTTGCATTTTTTTTTACACTGATCATACAGAATAACCATGCATGCATTTTTTGGCATATTATTAAAAACTATACTTTCATGGTCACTCATTATTCTCATATATATATTTATTTATTGTTTACCAACTTTTTATTTTTTGTAGACAAAGCATATTCCTCATGATTTTATAACAATGAAACAATAACGTGTGGCCTATATGAAATAAGCTACTGCGCATATTAAGATGGAGATCCTATTTAATTTTTAAGATTGCATTATTATCTGGGGAAGGTCTGTAATTAATTTTGATATTGCTAAAAGTTTTTCTCCACCAACTAGAGCACAAATATTTTAGTAGCCCTTAGCGCCTTGCAATATTTTTATTACCATAATATCATCTTATACGAAAGGCCATATTCCTTTTTATTCGCAAATTTCCTCCCCTTAAGCCAGCTTACCACAAATTAATCAAGAGAGAGAATTAGGGGATGATCGAATAACAATTATTTGCAGATTTCTTGGGTGGCAGGTATGCTATTTGCATTACCTTGATTAGTTTAATCACCGGAAAATGACCAATTTGTGGGTTGACTTAATTTCTGCTGAGTCAGCTGAGCAATTAAGATACATTTGGGAGTGCATGTGAGTACAACTTTTAGTATCATAAAGATAATAAAATTTGAACTCGGAGGTGTCTATTTCCTTGAAAGTGTTGTCCTTAGTTGGGGCCAAACCCTGCAAGTCCGAACCTAGCCAGCCGAACCCTGTAGATATATATTTTTCCTTTTTCTTTTTAATTTTTTTTAAACTCCTTCATATTTTGATCATGAATAAATACTTTTAGTTTTTTAGATCATCAATAAAATCTTTAGTGCACATTGGTTAATTTTGCACATGAAAATCTAAATAAATTTAAAAGAATGGTATAATGTACTTCCCTCGATATAAGAAATGAGAAATATGAAGCCGTCTTGCCCCCAGTTTTCTTTTCTTTGAGAAATCGCAAAGTAAAGAAAACTTCTCGAAATCTTTTCTTGCTTGTTTATAATCCGTGGGCTTCTGACTCTAGTCGCTTCCACTAACGAAATTTTTTTAAATATCGGTGAGACCTCCTTATCTCCATTCTTTAGTGGTTGCCTTCGGTGAGATCTTCTTCCACTTCTATTCGTAGGCATTGTAACGACCCCGAAATTTGACTCACTTTATTACCTTAAATCTCATGTTTATTAAACATCATTTGCCTTACGTCCAAATTTCGGTATGTTAATAAATCTTTAAACACCTTATTTGATCCCTTAATTGACTCTACAGTCATCAATTATCGAATTTTTCGATATAATTTTTTTTTTCTCAATTCAATTATTGTATTAAAATATTTAGATATTTAAAATCCTTACATTTCGATCCTAATCCCTGGATCGCAACCTTTACTTTTTTTTTTTTTTTTCTGTAACCAGTATCATAAACTCAACATTTAAAATTTAATGTTGATTATAACTACACAATTATTCTTTGTTCCATAATTCATATAATACATTTTACTGTAACAACTGTCTTGAACAATCATGGTTCATAATTTAACACTATTCGTCCTATCCGGATCCAACATATATGTATACACAAAATATTAATGTCACCTTGACAAATCATCCACATTTAATCATAATATAAATATTTAGTACCAACGTTCACAACCTTTTAGGAAAATCCGTCTCTATATAATCTGATATTTTTGAAATTCATTTCTTAACCTGCAAAAATTTATATATGCAAGTAATGAGCACAACAGCTCAGCAAGTTCAACAGTTTACAACTTTCATGCTTCACATAGCACATAGCATAGCATGCTCTCTGTGTATGTCATACATCATGTGTTGTGCTTCTAATTAAGCAAAATACCTCACATATATTCATATTATTGCACAAAGTACACATAGTTGTCATATTATCCACGTATCACATAACACATAATTTATATGCATTTGAAACAAGAATTTCATATCATAACAGGTAAACATTTAATATAAAAGTACTGAAGAACTTGTCTCGATCTGTAGTTCACTAACAGTCGTAACTCGAACAAAAATGTATTGCACGACCTTCATAATGCTTGGAACTCATTTCTTGTAGCTTGAAACCCTCTCGGTGCTACACTATTTTTTGTACAATTTCCTTCTCTCCTTGCATGGTGGTGGCGTGCGGTGGTGGTGGTGGCGTGCGGTGGTGGTAGTGGTGGATGAGAGAAAAATGAAAATGGTTGTGTTTTTGGTGTTTTTTTTTTCTTTCTTTTTTTTCTTCTTATACTTTAGTGACTTAATTATTTTGGAATTCCACTTCATGTCCACCGCCTCTCCAATCACCTACGTGGCTTGCACGGTAAGAATTTCATACATAATTAAATAATTTAATACATTACGTAATTATTTCGTGTACTAAATATTTTATATAATATATGTAAAATATTTATTTTAATTCACTAAAAATCATAATATGATTTATAAATAATTTTAATACCTCTTTTGGGTACTTTACTTGACAAATTTTCTACACGCATAATAACATGCATGTAATTATATGAGGTAATTTATACCTCCAAAAATCATAAAATAATTCATATAACATATAAAAATTATTTTTCATAATTTTTCACTTCGTTACTTGGACAACATGTTACATTAACATGTTCACGTTTCCGAAATATTATCCTTCATAAAAGTCATAATAATTCCATTATACATAACCATAATTTTTATTAAATTAAAACATCCATTTTCTCATTTCTTTTCTATTTCTTTAATTTTCACATTAACTTTCCTTATATAAATTATATAATTTAATATTATATAATTATATAATTACATTATTCCTTTTTAAATAATTTCCATTTTACACAAATACAATTTATAAAAAAAAAAAATCATCCTTAATTAATTTAATCCTCTTATATAAATTATATAATTATTCTTATATAATTTATATAATCATAATTTCCTTCATTCTTTATTTTAATTTCCTTATATAAATTATATAATTTATTATTATATAACTTATATAATTACTTTTCTTCTCAATTAATTTCTAAACTTCCTCCATAATTTCTTAATTAAATTTAAAATCAATAATTACCATTTTACCAACTCTCTCATTAACTTTTCATAATTTCTGGATTAATTTAATTATTAATCCCTTAATTTTCATAATTAATAAAATTTATAATTATAAGTTAAGCATGGACATTTATACATATATACACACACACACACACACACACACACACACACACACACACACACAAATGTATATATATACATATCTAAATCATATATTTTACATTACCACATAACATTATTTAAATAATAAATTCCACATTTTCACAACAATTTTTATTGTACAATTTATTGTACCTTTACCTGAAATTTCTTTAATTCCTCATAAATTGTTTTTAAACAATTTATTTACTTTTCAATTCTTTTAATTCAACACAAATCATCACCATCTTTGTACAGATTTAATTTACCAATAAACTCCCTTCACATACTTTAAATCACTTAAAATATATCAATAATTTAAATAACCTTAACAATTTTGTTATTTAAATTTTTAAAGAAATTTCGAAATTTCGGGTCCTCACATTCTTCCCCTCTTAACAAGATTCCGTCCTCGGAATCATAATTGCCGTAATAATCATACGCATTTTATTTATAGCACCTTGTCATACATTTACCTTGATGACCAACCACTAAATCTATAATAATCATATTTTATCTCTTTAATATCCATAACTCACATGAATAACACCATAATGGTCATAACTGTTAGAATATTCTTCTTAACTCACTTTACAATTTCTTTGATTTCTCATTCTCTGAAAAATTTCCTTTCTTTAATCGCACGTAACCTTACTCCATCCACTTATTGCATATTCTTTGTTGTACATCATTTATACACTGCACATTCAATCTTCTTTTCTTAATTCATATTCATAAGTCTTCTATACACTTCATAAATTATTCCTTAATACCTTCATTGTTCAACACTAGGTTTTAAATGCACAACCTTTACTTAATTCATCATAATCTTTATTTAGAATTATTCGAAAAATTCTAGGGTGTCACAGGCATACTCTTCACGAATCCTACACCTCCCCAGCAGAGTCGCCAACAGAATGTAGGCAAGAAAATCTCGTACCTTGCTAGGGTTAGGGTCGTAGTTATGGTGGAGGCAAGAAATCCGCAAAAGAGTATGGAATCGATCAACGGATTGGAGAGGGGAGAATAACCGATGAGCAATTATCCGAATAAAACGTGACAGAACTCTCGGGGTCCTAGCGTAGTCGCTAGTGTCCAAGAGCCGTGTCAGGTGTTTGGGGATCTCCAATGAATTCAAGTTAGGCTCAGGGATCCAAGTGTAGTCACAAGTGTCCCAAGCCAAAACTCGATTCGATATCGTTTGCACCTCCAAAAAATCCTTCAAGCTCATTTACTTCCATAAAGAGAATCCTCCTTGTGGCCAAAACTGCAAAAGTCCCCTCCTCATAAAATGAGGGGGCTATTTATTGAGCTTTTTGGCTAAGGTCATGTGCTAGGCATGTGACTCTAGGAAAATTTTTAGAAATACCCTTAGTAATAGAAAAATTCCCAAAATATCTCTGGTTACCCGAGTAATGCCCATTTTGTCCAATTCTTCTAGCCACAAATCCAATCCCTCAATCAATTCCCAAAAATGAGTTGCCTCCACAAGCGTTTTGCCCTGGGACTCATAGAGGCCCGTCTCATTTCTCGTTCATTTATTTCCGACTTGTTCGTTTTAGTTCATTAAATTCATTAGGTCAAATATAAACCATAATTTTATATATGGGCTCACACAATAATTATACTACATAGCCGCATAAAGAATATTAATCCACAAAATACTAGATTGCATTAATACTGTCACTCACATAGCATACAATCCATTCTCCATTCATAAATACAATTACAAATACCCATTTGTGTCTATTAACAAACACCTTGAATTCGTGAGGGTTAAACTTTAATCAATGAAATATAAGGCGGGGGTTATAAAATCGAAGTGGGTTTTCATAAATCGGTCAAAACAGCATTACTAAAGATCGAAATATGTATAATAAAAACTTACACAAATTCAATGTTTGAAGAGTGCTTGCTGTCAGTTAACTTGCCTGCTGTTGATTCGAAGGAAAAGGTAAAGATAGAGAGGAGAAGAGTTTATATAGAGACTAGAGCCAGGTCAGTTGTTCCCAAATCAGTTGTGCTTTTTCTCAGCAGCCAAACAGAGCAATGTGATTATAATCACATAATTAAACCAAAAAAATAAAGAAAAATCATTACCAAGGATTAAAGAGAACAACTAGCTATGGAAAGATGGAAAAACAAAAAGAAAAAAGAAACAAAATAACTATTGTAATGAAGAGTTCAAGTTGCACAAATGATAAATATGTTAAGTTAGGAACTTGTTGTAAGATAATCCACTCAGTGTAAGAAACAACTTGAACCCTTAATTTCCAAATAGGAAGACTGTTTGAATGAAGTATTCTATAGTATAATCAGTGTTTGTAGTGCAAACAAAAATAAGACAAAAGCAATATATAATGACAGAGGAACAATTAAGAACAAAAACCTTCAAATTCCGCACACGTCGTGTCGTCAACCTGAGCCGCTGTTGTCACCAGAAACAAGGAAATCTGAAACAACAATAAATAGTTTGGGTTCATCTAAAACCACTTACCACAGTGTCGGAACTTACTTATATTAGAAGTACAGTTCGAGGCAAAAATAAAGGTGATAACTAATCATTTGGAAATAACCTAATTAATGTATCCGAGGCACAAACATATAAAAAAAAGAGAGAGCTTTGTTGCATTTCATTATCGCCTGTTAGATCTGAACAATAAAAAATCTCAAATTAATTAAAACCCTCGAACACTTGGGCATAACCAGTTCAAATTAATCAAAAATTAAGCCCAATTAAACAAATTAAACCAACTCCCTAAAACATTTAAACATAATAATTTCAAATTAATCACTAGATCATGCCCAATTACATAATAGAAGAGAGAATGGAAGAGAAAGGAAAAACTATATAAAACATGTATACCCGTGGAGAATGGAAGAGAGAAGGGAGTATGACAGAGAATTTCGGTCAGAGACAACCAACTGTGGTGAATTCCGGCTAGAGATCGACTAGCAGCACGCGGTGGCGAGAGCTTAACGTTAGTACAGTGATGGAGAGCTTATCGGTGGGTGCGGTAGTGAAGAAGTAAAGAGCGAGTGAGAGAGAGAGAGAGGAGTACGTGAGATATCTGGAGAAGGAAAATGAAAGTAAAAGAAGTTGGGTACCGATTTATATTGGTTAAAATAATTTATTCATCTTATAACAACGGTACTATAGTCGCTTTATGTATTTTAGCCACAAATAATTAGATGATATGGCGACAGTTCTACCGTTGCCTTATTTTTTTTATTATAAAATAATTAGCGCCAATCTTCGCGTCTAATCTATGCCGACGGGATATAAATACCCGTCGGCTTATGGGTCCTATAGCGACGGTATTACGGTCGCCTTATGTTTTTTAGTCCCAAATAATTAGCACTAGTTTTCCCGCCTAATTTATACTGACGGGGTCTAAATACCCGTCGGCTTATGGGTCATATGGCGATGGGTTTTACGACTCGTCGCCGTATCGTCTTTTTCTTGTAGTGATGGTTCTGTCACTTTCTACATTAGTGAGTCGTGGGTATCCCTTGATGTTGCAAGCTCCAGAATATTTTCTCCAATAATTGTCTATTTGTATGTGTTACTATTGATGAGCTACATATTTTGGTTTCTTCGTGGAAGATGCAGTATGATTTTATATTTGATAGAGGCAAGTTGTTTTGTACATTTTCAAACTCAAAGTGCTTCATCTGCAGAAGTATTTGGTTTGAGGGGGAGTATTGAGGATAAGATTAACAAGATGATAAAATAGTAGTAATTATCTATTTGTTACAGTTTAGATAATTAATGGGATATGATTAATGTTTATCTATAGTTAGGAGTCTTAATATATATATATACAAAAAATTTCTTCAATGAACCCAAAAAAACGAACCAAAGATGAACCGGCTACAACGACGGTTCGTCCGTCGCTAAATCACAAAAATCCGACGCCTTTGAGCTATGACGACTATTCGAACCGTCGACATAACTATGGAGTCGACTTTCTATGCTATAGCGACGGAAAAACCGTCGCTATAGCCGGTTCGTTGGAGAGCCGGACTCTCTCTCTCTCTCTCTCTCTCTCTATATATATATATATATATGTGTGTGTGTGTGTGTGTGTGTGTGTGTGTGTGTGTGTGTGTGTGTGTGTGTGTGTGTGTGTGCAAATTCGTAATTAATAATTCAAGCAATACAATTCAATTAGTTTTCAATTTCTCTTAATTTGATGTTGTGATACTTGTTATGGGATTGATCAACTATATTAAAATATTTGTGAAACAAAATGAAACGAATTAAAGAATCTCCATGGTGAGAAGTTGCGTATAGGAATTGCCGAATAAAGCAAACACGAAACAATTATTAAGTAAGAAGTGTGCGTGAGAAGTAAAGCCCTAGCTAGGCATGCACCTTCTAGCCAGATAATTAAGGAGAATGAAGGTCCATCATTGTGGACCTTAATTTTATTCATGATTTCAAAGTTTGAGACTGGATCATGGAGCATCAATGCAAAGCCATTGACCCACAAAGATGTTATCGCAGCCGATATTGGGATTGATCTGAATGAAGAAATCAGCTGCAAGCTTGAATTTGTTAGCAACACTTATGCAAGTATCCCCACCTTTTGCACTATAAACCGACTTGCAAACCAGACTATTACTTGAAGTTATGTTTCTAAAACGATCATCCGTGTTTTCAGAACCTCCTACATTCAAAATCACGCGTGTTAATTTATATCGATAAATATCTTATGTACTCCATAATATATGCAAATTAAAATATATAATTTATAATTTTATCCAGACTAGTACTTGAATCTTGGTTTCCAACAAAACGATCATTTGTCTTTTCAAAACGACCTACTGCATGCACAATCATGCGTGTTAATTTATATATATCGACAAATATATTGCATACTCCATAATATATGGACATGAATATATATAATTTTAAAATTTTAATCGGACTAGTACTTGAATCTTGGCTTCCAACAAAATGATCATCCATCTTTCCAAAACGACCTACTACATGCACAATCACGCGTGTTAATTTATTTATATCGACAAATATATTACGTACTCCATAATATATGAAAATGAATATGTATAATTTTTAATTTTAACCAGGCTAGTACTTGAATCTTGGCTTCCAACATAACGATGATCTATGTTTTCAAAACGGCCTACTACATACACAATCAAGTGTGTTAATTTGTATATATCGACAAATATATTATGTACTCTATGATATATGAAAATGAATATATATAATTTTATAATTTTAACCAGACTAGTACCTGAATCTTGGTTTCCAACAAAACGATTATTTGTCTTTTCAAAATGACCTACTGCATGCACAATCACGCGTGTTAATTTATATATATGGACAAATATATTAGGTACTCCATAATATATTGAAATAAGTATATATAATTTTATAATTTTAACCAAACTAGTACTTGAATCTTGGCTTCCAACAAAACGATGATCCGTCTTGTCAAAAATGCCAATTGCAAGCACAATCACGCGTTTTAATTTACATATATCAACAAATATATTACGTGCTCCATAATATATATATATATATATATATATATATATATATATATATATATATATATATATATTACGTGGTATATACGTATTTTCGTTATGACTATCATTAATTAAAACTTACTGCCATACACTCTGCTGTCTGCTACAGAAATTATGAGAAGCAGAGACATAACTAAAACCAAGTTAAAGAACTTGTCTGCACAGCCGTTAAATTGAGCCATGATCGATCAATCAAACTTCTTTAATTTTCAAGCTAGTAACTTACTATTTTTGAGGTGATATATGGCTTCTTGAAATAAAATCAGCTTTTTATAGGGGAAATACATGCTTTGGGGAGATCACCAAGTGAATGAGAAATCTATAGAATTTTTCCTAAGCTCAAGATACACGGCTTCTCCATATATATTATATACATTTTGGTGATATATAATAATATACATATATGTTTGTACAACTGTGATAGTAAAAAGATATGAAGCATATATAATTCAAAGATCAATTTGGATAATACAATTTCAACTAGACAAAGTAGTAGAGTTTTGCCGAGGCGGCCGGCCTAAGATCTTAGAGAGAAAATGCAGTTGATGGATACAATAACACTGAATAATCTTTTAAAGCAATTTCACAATTGTGGACTCCTCCATATTATTAGAAAAAAAGCTATTATTATTATTATTATTATTATTATTATTATTATTATTATTATTATTATTATTATTATTATTATTATTATTATTATTATTATTATTATTACATTAATAATAAGTTATTATTTTACATTAATAAAAAGTTATATAAGGCAAGGTCAGCAAGTTGTGTGGCGCCTTAGTTAGGCTAGGCTACGTCTATATTAAGGCGCAGACAATTTGTTAAAATTCAGCTACTAAAAAAAAATAAAAATGATTTACAATCCAACATAAAAAAATTTATACAACATTTTGTAAATATTATATAAATTATTCCCCTATTTTAAACTTAATGTAATTTGAGATACGTAATACATATGGCTATGGCTGCATATATATATATATATATATATATATATATATATATATATATATATATATATATATATATATATTATTTCCTTTTCTCTAATTTTTTTAATTAATATATTTTTTTAAATTAATTTTGCCTCCTGATCTGCCACTGCTTATTATAATATCCTAATGTTATTAGTTTTAAGACTTGGTGTTTCATTATTGGAAATTCACATGGGATGTGTTTGATTTTAAATTTGAGGTACAAATGAGGTTCTTTGTCTGAGAATATCATATGATATATTGTCCAATAAGTATATTATATTGAAGCTTCGGGATAATTTAATAATTTAGAAACATCACTCATGTGGTCCAGCAACTACAACTAAAGCGTGGTTGAAGGGGCGGCGGATCCAGATTATACGGTAATTCTCAATAATTTTAAACAATCCAGATTACAACTAAGAACTATTGGGAGTATGAGATTATAAGTTCAAATCTTGTGAAAAGAGATTTTTTAGTCCAAAAGTGTTAATTTGACATGTTAACATGTCATGTGTGCAAATTAATGTCACATGACACAGTAATATTCACAATCCAAATTTTAATATAATAAAGAGTTTATTTTATATTGACCAAAATAATATCCAAATACCGTTATAGTAAAAGGATCACTCTTACATTTTACTCTTATCCTTTGTAAGTAACAAAATACCATTCAATAACTTTTTATACGGTAATAGAGCAATAAATTAGATCCTAGTAAGATACTACGTCTATTATATTTTTGTTTCGTTACGTCAACCATAAATTTTAATATTTAACACAATTCATGAAAGTTTAGCAAAAAAAATTACTATAAAAAATCAGGCTATTTGACGGACAAATTCGTCTTTAATATGATAAAATCGGTTTTTAAAATTTATTTTAAGACAGATCTCATCTATTTTAAAATCTTTGTCAATAAACCGTGTCGTTAATTTTGAAACCCTTCTGCAATCGTCTCAAAGAATCATTAGAAATCGCACATTGCTCCGCCCTTGTTGCAATCAGCACATTGCTCCACCCTTGTTGCAATCAGCACATTGTTTCCGTTGTTGCACTTGTTATGTTTGCGAGATGTCTTAATCATATGAAAATCACGATGGTATTATTATTACATGGATGTTTGTTTAAAAAGTTGAAAGTCATTGATATGAGACTTTTAGCTGGAGGTGTTAAAATATTCTAACTATTATTATAATTGACTTGGTATACTTTATATTAGGCATGTCTTGGTGATTAATTTGTGTGACATCCAAATTAAATAAGATTGTGTATATATCAAGACAATTATCTCTTCTGGTTAACTGAATATCTTTCGGTAAATTTTTCTCCTTATTTTCTAAAATGTCTAATGAAGATAAAATGGTCCTTTTACTCTTTTTTTCATTCATTATTCAGATACTAATCTCACTTGAATTGGTAATTAAAATTATGCAACAATTAGCAAAATATGTAATATCGTTTCTATTGCAAAGGTTTAATACTCTATCCGTTCCCTATTGCTTGAAGTTCGGTCCCTATTGCCCATTTGATTTTTTTCCTAATAAATTCGTCAAATTTTAAAATTGATGTAACTTTATTTGATTTTGATTAATATAATATTCTATATTGTACTACAAGTTAAAAAATATAACTAAGTACAATTTTTGTTATTTTGAAATTTAAATAAATTTTCTTATCACATTTTTAAAATTTTATTATTTCATAAATCACAATTTGAATTTTAGTTGCTTCTTAATTTTAATAAAGATTTTGAATTTAATTTATTTTTAAATTCTTTGTATTTATTTTGATATTATTATAATAAATATGTTGTTTATTCTGTTTCACTATCAATTTGAATGAAATTACTGGGGTAAAACGTTCTTCTAATTTCTTTCATATTTTTAAATATTTTTTTGGGAAAGGTGAAAAACCGTTTTATTTCTTACCTTAATCCAGCAGGCATGGATTAAAATGTAACTTTACAACTAATTCTTATTATGTTTACTAGACAAAAGACTTCAAAAAAAGCTGAAATGAGAATTAGGGAAATGATTGAGATCATGATGAACAGTATTTGGGTTACTATACCATGTTTTCATAAATAAGTTTACATACACAAACATCAAATACAAACTTTCATCTCACACTAAATCTGTATTAGGTCCCACTTTTTAATAGTGAGATAAAAATTTGTATTTAAATTTATGTTTTAAAATTATATTTCTAAACTTATTCTGTTTTGACTGGCTTAGCCTAACCTTAATTTTTATATCATACTTGCATTTTTGGCACAAGCTATTTGCACAAAAAGTAAGACTTATATATTTCATATCAATGAAAATGTGTAAAAATTCAATGGTAGGTCACACTTCCTTTTCTCTATTTCTTTTTTGTACAGTTTGGACAAAACCTTTTGTGTATAGTTTGTACTTATAACCTTACTCAAAGTATTTTTAAATTAAAATTTTCTTTTTTAGTGTTTTGTAGGTAAACACTTTTATTGGTTGAGATTTGTGCTCTAAAATAATTTTGAAGAATAAATTTTGTGCTTTAGAATGGTAATTAGGTATGCACAATGCCTAGACAGGGCCGAATAATTTACATAGGCCGAGCTAGGCAATAAATTGGGTTGGACCTGGTTTGAGCATGCTAGGTCTGAAACCTGGTCAAACCATGCTGAACTAAGCTAGACTTTTGTGGCCCGACCGGTTGCTAAAAGTTTTAAATAAAGATAAGGTGTTGACTATGATAAAACCTTCTCACCAGTAGCGATGCTTAAGTCCATTCGGATTTGCTTGCGATTGTAGTTTATTATGACTACGAAATCTGGCCAATGGACGTGAAAATGGCCTTTTTCAATGAGAAACTAGAAGATGATGTATATATGATACAACATAGGGGTTTTGTTTCAAAGGTTGGAACAAATCAAGTCTGTAAGCTACAACAATCCATTTATGGATTGAAGCAAGCTTCTCGAAGATGGAATATCCATTTTGAAGAGACAATCAAAAAGTTTGATTTTATCAAAAACGAGGATGAACCATGTGTGTACAAGAAAGTTAGTGATAGCTTTGTCACATTCTTAATATTATATGTTGATGATATATTACTGATAGGGAATGATGTTCCAATGCTACAATCGATTAAGATATGGTTGTCTAAACACTTCTCCGTGAAGGACTTGAGAGAAGCATTTTACATTTTGGGGATAAAAGATCTATAAAGATAGATCTAAAAGGTTGCTCGGCATATCCTAAGGAACGTGCATTTATTCAATGTTAAAGAAGTTTAGTATGGAAGATTCCAAAAGATGACTCATATCGATGAGTCATGGAATACATATCTCCAAGAAATAGGCCACAAAGACAACGAAGAGGGATACCGCATGAGTAAGATTCCTTATGTCTTGACAATAGGATCTATCATGAACGAGATGATATGTACTAGACATGATGTTGCTCATGCACTTAGTGTAACAAACATATATCAGTCGAATCCTGGAGAAGAATACTGGAAGGCAATGAAAAACATCCTAAAGTACTTAAGAAGAACTAAGGATGTATTTCTTGTTTACGGTCGGTCTGATTTAAAACTAGAGGGTTATACAGACTCAGGTTTTCAAACAGACCAAGATGACAGTAAATCCATTTCAGGTTATGTGTTTACCTTAAACAACGGCGTAGTGAGTTGAAAGAGTTTCAAGAAGCAAACAGTTGCTAATTTAGTGATAGAGGCAGAGTACATAGCTGTAAGTGAAGTTGTAAATGAGGTTGTTTGGATGAAGAAGTTTGTAACCGAACTCGAGGTGGTTTCTAGCATTCAAGGACCAATGCCTTTATTTTGTGACAACACAAGAGCTGTTGCATAAGCTAAGGAACCCATGTCACATAAAAAATCCAAACACGTGTCGCAACAGTTTCATTTAATTAGAGAAATTATTGAAAGATAAGACTTCACCGTGGCATGTGTGGACTCTTAAGGCAACATTGCAAATCTATTTACTAAAACATTAACTCAACAACAGTTTGATCGTCACTTAGAGAAGATGAGTATGAGATACCATGGTGATGGGCTTTAGTGCAAGTAAGAGATTAAAAGTAGTATGCACATAAGTTAATCACATTTAATGTGATGTAGCATATACTTTATAATCTTATTTATTTATTAATAAAAGAATTCATTTATTTAAAGGTATTTTTTTTTATCCTTATTTAATTGCTAAATTAATTGTGATAAACCAATAGTTTTTTAGCAATGTTTTTAGAATCATGATGATGATCATGCTAATGAGATCTAAATTCTTGATAGATCAAAACTAAAATGTTCCTAATCGTGAGATCACTAAAATGGGGATTAATGAATCCGGATAGATTAGTACATACTATGTTTTCTCTTAGGAAGATGATGACTGATTTCATAATCATTTGTGTGGAGACACTAAAGAAAGTATGCATGTGCTTATTAGAGAATAAGTTTACTGAACGTGACTCGTTAAAGGAACACCTAATGGAGTTTTACTTGACTTGCCTGTCAATAGGAGTTCCTTATGTGATAGTAGTACAAATGATCTTTGAAATTGAGATCATAATAGTAACTTGTGTATGATGAGTTATGCTTTGACATATTCCTTAAGACCTTTAAATTATATCAAATGGTATGCTCAGGTACAATAAGTTGTACATGTATATAGGTATATGGTCAACAAAGAATCTACCACTAATAATAAAAGGAGAGAATGTCCTATGTGATTCGATAAATGACAACTTAGTAGTTCTTGACCAAGGTAAAATGAAATTAGAAAGGAGTTACTAATTTGCATTATTTAGAGTTGTGCATTTGATAATCGAAATGCATATGATCAAATAAAATAAGACTTGACAGTAATTTCTGTTGGTTTGTAAAAATTCATAGACATACAATCAAATTGCATAAAATAGCGAAAGCATGGTAAAATCATATTGAAAATTTACAAACCATAATTCAAGATTGACCTTTATGCGCAACTATTAATTAATAAAGAAGAAGTTAAAGAATTATACCCTCGTAAAACTCAAAACTTCAATGGGTACAATTTCAACTTCAAGTTCTACAAGTTCTCCTTGAATTTCACCAATTGGATTCCAATTATCAACATTAGCCACCCAAGTGTTTGGCCTCTAAAGGTGATCCACCAAGGAATAATGATGATTCAAGAAATGAGTGGTGGCCAACCCTAGTTTTTTTCTCTCTAGAGAATATATGAGTACTCTCTCAAAACTTATGGAATTGTATGTAACCCAAATCTATAATAAGACTTCACTTATTTATAAATATAATCAACTAACCTAACACTTTTAGGAATATAGTTTTTAATTAAACTCCTAATCTAATTAGGAACTTAATTAATTTAATACAATAATTACAATTCCTAAACCTTTTAGGAACTTAATTATCATTTATGAGAGTACTATTATTAATTGATTCCGAAACCATTTAAGAACTAAATAATAATGATAATAGTAATAATAATAATAAGACTCCTCTTATTAATTTATAATTTATATTTTCAAAATACTAAATAATAAATATTAAACTATTTAATTTATTATATCCCCATAGTATAAATTAAATATACTTAATTCATTATTACTATTATGTCATTTACTTCTTAAATAATTATTTTTCTTCTGCGGTGTGACTTTTTAAGTTCTACATAGTAAACCGGTTGTAGAATAAATTAATTAAAACAATTCTAATCTTATTTAAATAAATAAATTAAAACATTAATTCATTTAAATAAATAATATTTATTCTACAATAAGGGTAAATTCCCTTAGCGATTAACGACTTTCTAGATAATGTAGATTTTAACATTTAATCACAAAAGAACATATTCAGCGAATAATTACCGTACAATTTAATCATTCTACCTCACAATGTCTCAATTAAATATAAGATATGGTATTACTATTAAGTCTTATTTTATTTGATTATATGCATTTTGATTCTCAATTGAATAACTCTAATTAATGTAAATTAGAAACTACTTTCTAATTTGCGTTCTATCTTGGCCAATGACTACTGAGTTGTCATTTATCGAATCGTATAGGACATTCTCTTCTTTTACTAGAAGTGATAGATTCTTTGTTGACCATTCACCTATCTCCAAGTATAATTTATTATACCCGAACATACCATTTG
Source organism: Hedera helix (assembly GCA_947179155.2). NCBI lineage: Eukaryota > Viridiplantae > Streptophyta > Magnoliopsida > Apiales > Araliaceae > Hedera > Hedera helix. Next base: position 10,940,749 of record OX359271.1, read on the forward strand.
ATACACCCTAAATGTTTTAAGGATTATGTCAAAATATAATTCATCATACACAAGATACTATGATAATATCAAGTCCAATGATTATTTGTATTACTATCACAAAAGGAACTTCTATTAACCAACAAGTAAGACTCCTATTAACCAATAATATATTTGCCTTGTTTATATTTCGAATGGAACTAGAATCAAACTTTTTGCCGAATAGGTACGAATTGAGCTCGATTCATTTGTTTCATTTTTTCAGCCTTAACCACACTTATTGAAGAATGGATGATTTGATAAATTGATCTTTTATAATATGTTAACTTGTTTTACTACAAATTACCATTAAGCCTTAATAACTATTATGAAAAATAATTATAGTATAATTTATTAAAATTATAATCATTTATGTTATTAATTATTTTATTACATAACAATTATTCTACTTTGAAGCTACGTTTGGTTAAAACATAAAGAAAAAAAAAACAATAAGAAGATGATTTTTTTTATTTTGTTAATTTTAAAATTTTAACTGTTAGAAAAATAAAATGAAGGCAAATAATATAGATTGATTTTGAGTTGCCTTAAAATATTATCATAGTATTTAACTAAAATAATCATATTTTACGGTCCCAAAATCTTTAAAAAATTACCTTTAATTTGTTTTACTGTGAGATAACAAGATTACATAACACAAGATTATAATAGTGAAGAGAACATTATGTCAATACACACATATTTCAGTTTATTTAGGCAAACAAAAAAATGGCCAAAATACATTTGATGCTACGTCGTTTGGTATAAGGATGCTGAAGTCCAAAACATAGATAATAACAAAATCGTCCAAAATTCTCCAACTCCTCTATTGATTCTCATCTAGTTTTTCTCCTGCTATAATTTTCGCTCTATCAATTTGGTCAATATGACAATCAAATTTGTTCCGCCGCTTGAATATTGGAGGGGATTTAACTCATAAAACTAAAAACCCCCAATTTCATAAACCCAATAGTTTGTGCATCAAGCCTTTTGACTTCTAGGGTTTGAAGTATTCAACTTTCCAACAACTCGTTGCGAAGCCTAAACTCGTGTCGATGATTAAAGAAGCAGGTAGAAAGGATTTTCTTACTTCTTATGGTTTGAAGGTTGATTATACTAGCTGGATGCAAACAATTTGTTTAAAACATTTATGTATTTGCATATTTGTTTATATGTAAGTGTCAGACCGAATCTAAAGAAAAATTATCTCTTTTTAATTTATAAAAAAGTTTATGAATAAAATTTAGACTATACTTACTTTGGCTTGTGATAAATTGGATGAACTTTTAAGATGTCTGTTTGATTTCATTGTTGTTTGGTTTATTGATTTTTGTATAACTTTTAAGATATCATAAATTGATTTTTGATGAATTTTTTTTCGTTTTTCGCAAGGCTTCCTATATAAATAGTAAATGTGTTTTATCACACTACATCTGAGGAAGAACTTTGTGGATACATTCATAAAAAATTTTGGTTTGTTATGAATTTGACTGCTGTATCTTTTTTTATTTGACGTGATTTCTTGTGATAAGAACACAAATTTTGCTCCTCCCTGATAGACTCATCTCATTAAATGCCACAGATGAACACGAAATTAGAGTTCTTGATTGTCATTTATTTTATTCTTCCAAAAACCTCTTAGTTTCATTCCATATTGAACAACACTTGAGACTTGACACACTTTTATTTCGAGTAGAAACATGATAGTGCTTTCTGACTTTCTTTTCATTCCTGAATATGAAATATGATTGTTTATTTTAGTAGATGCAATAATGTATATATGTTTTCTTAAAAAAAAAAGACTATTATGTAGCCACTTTGAACATATGGATGAAATATACTGGGAGTGCTTTATATGGTTGTTTGAGATGAAATATTAATTTATTTCATTTGACTTTAGAAGGTATCTCAAGGTCTGATCGACTAATAAATTAAATTGTATCGTGTATGGCAGGTAAGTTACTGGAAGTAACTTGTATTATCCTTGGGGCCTTTGGACAGGATTCTCATTTCACTAGCTGTCATTAAAAATTCTAACTTAAGGAAATTACCAAAAGAAAGAATAACCAAAAACAACAATTCAGCAAGGTAAGCTCATCAACATTATAATGCATTAATATCCTGCAAAAGAACATTCTAATGAATATTTTTACCCAGTACTACCCCAGTTAGATCCTCAAAAGAAAATGTTTTATTTTGTTGCTTTGAATTAAGAGGAGGGGTGTTCTTTATTATTTTTGTGCATGCACTAATAGCCTACAAGTCAATTACAATATTAGTAATTATTCTCTACATCATTATTTTTTATTTTAATTATTTATAGAACTGGTGGGCCTTCACTTCATTTCGTAAACAACATAGAGAAGAGTGGCAACAGGCCTGCTAATCATTTATTGCATGAGAACATGGGGACTGCGACCATTCATATTATATATATATGTTATTAGGAAATAAAAGAAGATAACAAAACAAAGAATGAATGAAACACTAGCTAGTTAATAACAAAGGTTCTTGCAATATGCCTTTATCTACCACACTAGTGTCACTTACTATCAATTTATCTTTTTTAACTTGTTGCAAGGTGAAAATGACTGGCCCTAGAATGAAAAGAAAAAGGAGCAGCCCAAATCAGAGGATACGTAGCTTCACAAAACACTGAGGTCCCTGTCGATAACTCAACCGAAGGGTCACAACCTAATGTATGAAGAAGAATAGTTATTTCGTCAACTCCTCGAAGGAGCCCTATGACTAGATCATAATCTAGATGTCTTCAAGGTTCACCTGTGCGCTTAGCGTAAAAGATATGTGAGATGATTGCACGTTCACCGAATGCGCGTCAAATGGAAACTCCTGTTGCTACCCCGTCACAACATAGTCATGAAACTATAATTGGAGAAAACTTGAGCCAAAATGAAGAAGGCTCTTCACAAGAAATTGGGCCGTGTAAGTTTGGTATTTGCTATTTTTAATAAAACTGATGAAATGAAATTTGTATAAATAATATACATGTTTTTTTTATCAGTATTAAGTTTATACAATCTTAAAGTTATCTGTAAGCTAGAATGTTTATAACTTTTATCTGTTCCCTTTACTTTTTCACATCTATTTTTTTCACATTTAATTTGTTGAATAGGTTTGTAACACCCCCAAATCACTATACTTACTATAGCTGACTTGTCCCTCACCATAAATGCTAAATCATTAGGTTTATAGATGATTTTCTTTATTCATAAACAAAGTTCTCATCGTAATTCCCAAAGATCTTTCATTATTTCATATCAAGTTCTTGTAATCAATACAAGGAACTTAATACTCATTCATAACATTTTAACCTTAAGATTTAGATATTTTATAGCTTTACATATTCCAAAATTCAAGGCATTAAATCATTAGGACGGCTCTTGAGAATAGAGAATCTCGCGGTGAATGTTTGTATCTTCACCCGTGATAAATGTTTGCATCTTTATCCGTGACAAATGGTTGTATCTTTGTCTGGTACAATTTTTTTTTTCCATATAGAATATTATCCAACTAGTTAAAACCTTTCTTCGAAATACATTTAGCTATAATGATATCTCTTCATATCAATAGTCATACTTATCTGACATTTAAAATAGTAACAACAAGTTTGTACATAGGTCCGAAGAACCTAACGATGATTTTTGACCAGTTATCACCGATTAGTCATGTCTCGGATGTACAGTACTCACAAGTCATTTATCGATTCTCATCTAGATAAATAGATCATTATCACTACTATGTTAAATTTTAACAATTCTAAGTTTAATCAAAGTAAAGACGTAACAAGAATATGTGATCAAACTTGATATATATTAATATAGAGTCGGTTACACGGTTTTCTTGTTTATATTACATAAGTCATCAAGACTTTAAAACAAAAAGACAAGGAATTTAATAAAGCATGTAAACTAATCTACGCATTTCTTCTTTCATTTCTTCTTTTTAGTACCGGAGCCCTCGGGTTTGTCTGCAATTTAGATTAAGTATATTAGTTTCCATAGTTGACTATTACTATTCATAGTTGACTTTTTCATAGTTATACCGTATAATTTTTATATTATTTCCGTATTCTATCCATATAATTTTTATATTTATACGCGTATTTGTGAATAATACTTTTTAGGGTTTAGGGTTTGAGCCTTAGGGTTCAAACCTTAGGGTTTAAGTTTTCTCCAAACCATAATTTTAGTTTAAAAAATTTTACTTTTATTTTTCTAATAATTGTTTAAGTTGGATTCTTGAAAAGAAACACAAAAATAAACACACATGAAAATTTCATAATGCATATAATATGTAATTCAATATTTATTTATGCATATAAATTTGGACTACAACTATCTCGGAAGTTCGGAATATTAGATTCACCCCTCCTTAAAAGAATTTCGTCCCCGAAATTAACTTATACAATTAAGAAAACAAATGTGGATATTCTATCTTCATTTTATCTTCTAATCCCCATGTTGCTTCTTCCATGGATTGATTTCTCCATATGACCTTGACTGAAATCTCGATTTGGATAGGTTTGTAGCTGATGACGTGTTTGTAATCGTGTTTATAGGGTCGCAATACTGAAACATGAAATACATTATGTATATGTTCTAGCTCTAAAGGTAAGGTTACTTCATAAACTATCTCACATATTCTTCGTAATATCTCGAATGGTCCTATAAACCTTAGACTCAGTTTTCATTTCTTTCCAAAATGAATCTTCCCTTTCCGGGGAGATACCTTCAGGAAAACATGACTACCGACTTCAAAGTCTCTCTTTTTTCAATATAGATCGGCATATTGTGACGCCCCCAAATCACTATACTTACTATAGATGACTTGGTACTCACTATAAATGCTAAATCATTAGGTTTATGGATGATTTTCTTTATTCATAAACAAAGTTCACATCTTAATTCCCAAAGATCTTTCATTATTTTATATCAAGTCCTTGTAATCGATACAAGAAACTTAATACTCAATCATGACATTTTATTCTTAAGATTTAGATATTCTATAACTTCACATGTTCCAATATCCACGACATTAAATCATTAGAACGACTCTTGGGAACAGAGAATCTCATGGTGAATGTTTGTATCTTCACCCATGACAAATATTTGCATATTTATCCATGACAAATGATTGTATCTTTGTCCGGTGCAAAATTATCTTTCCGTACAGAACATTAACCAACCAGTTAAAACCCTCACTTGAAACATATTTGGTTATAGTGATATCTCTTCATATCAATAATCCTATTTATCTGACATTCTGAATAGTAATAACGAGTTATACCTGGGTCCGAGGAATCTTAACGTTGGATTTGACCAGTCAACATCGCTTAGTCCTGTCTCGGATGTACAACACTTACAAGTTATTTACCGATCCTCATCCAGATAATTAGATCATTATCAATACTATGTTAAGTTTTAACAATTCTAAGTTAAACCAAAGAAAGACACGTAACAAGAATATGTGATGAAACTTGATATATATTAATACAGAGTCGGTTACACGTTTTGCTTGTTCATATTACATAAGTCATCAAAACTTTAAAGCAAAAACACAAGCAATTTAATAAAGCATGTAAACTGTGACGACCCCAAATCCGGGTTCCTTGAACCTCGGATCCGGTTCAACACTAGTACTACCTTTCCTTATTGTTCATGAAATACAACAATATTATAATTGCTAAATAATCATTTATTTACAATTTCACAACATCTCTTTCTATTCCAGAATCACAATCTTTACAAATTCTTGGTATGTCTCAATATCAAATATGATACGACATTCTATTACAATCAATTTGAGTATCTAAGACTCATAATACATACCAACCAATTCTTATACTACATAATAATTTTACCTGTCCAATTCGGACTGATATCTACAATGGTCGTGCTAGACTTTCAGTGAATTTAATATGTATTCCTGTTTCTTGATCCTTATCAGGACTTCAAATACTTGTACTATCTGAAAATGCTGGTTTAAGTAAGAGTGATCACGACGGCTCAGCAAGTTTAATAGTTACACATAACACATTACATGCTTCACACATACTCTGCAATTTATACTTACATAATGTTTTTTCTGCATTTCAGCTTATGTCATACTGCTCATGCATCACATATAACATCTAGCATTTCATGCTTCATATTTTACACATAATCATACATCATGCATATCACAATTATCATCAATATCCTTCTATTAACAATTTAATATCACATCATAGGATGTCAAGGCACATAGGAGCAAGTTCTGAAAAATTTGCCTGGTCGCTTCTACCATTTACGCTTATTTGCGTCATTTGCTCAACCTATAATTTATATAACAAATTGACGTGATCATTAGCTACCAGGACTTTTAATTAGTCTTAACTTAAGACCTTAACTTCAAATTATTAACTCTTAAGATGTCCGACAAAAGAACCCTTAAGTTCCGGACAAAACCCTAGTCCAAATACAGTTTGGACATATCAGGCATGCTTAACCAGCTTACGCTTTCATTATACAATCTTTGTACGACCCACTTTTAATAAGTTGTCTAAATTAGTCACAAATGGACTATTTACATTTGTTTAATTCAATTAAACTTTCTTCTTTTACATAACTTAATGATTCGGACATTTAACAATGTACCAAATATCCGAACATATTATCTATCTTTGATAATATACCACTAAATTCAAATATTATTAACTATTTAATAATATTTTAATCTCTTATTAATATTATTAATCATTTAATAATATTTTAATCATTTATTAATATTATTAATCATTTAATAATATTTTAATCACTTACAAATATTATTAACCATTTAATAATATTTTAATCACTTATTAATATTATTAACCATTTAAGAATATTTTAATCACTTATTAATATTATTAACTATTTAATAATATTTTAATCACTCATTAATATTATTAACCATTTAATAATATTTTAATCACTTATTAATATTATTAACTATTTAATAATATTTTAATCACATATTAATATTATTAATCATTTAATAATATTTTACTCACTTATTAATATTATTAACCATTTAATAATATTTTACTCACTTATTAATATTATTAACCATTTAATAATATTTTAATCACTTCTTAATATTATTAACCATTTGATAATATTTTAATCACTTATTAATATTATTAACAATTAATAATATTTAACTTATTTAATAATGTAATTAATTATTTAAGAACATTTTCATCATATACAAATGTTATTACACATTTAATAACCTTTTAATCTTATACTAATATTATTCATCATTTAATAATATTTTAATATTCTTCAAACGTTATCAATAGTTAACTTTTTAATTGTGTTAACTGTAGTCTTTATTTTATATCTTTAGATACCAATTAATCACTAATAGATTCAATATAAATTGATTTAGTATTCAAATACATTTGTTGAAGGTTGTTTGATTTGATGATAATGACTGTTGTGCAAAAATGATTGTGGTAAATATGCTTACGTGTTAATGTGTTTATGTGCTTACTTGATTATGTGCATAGATGTTCTTAAAGTGCTTATGTGGTTAATTGACAAAGTGATTATATGTTATTCAAACTATGTGCGTACTTGATCATGTGTGTATGATATATATTATCTATTTCAAATATTGTAACACACTTGTATAACACAAATATGATCTTGCTGAAAACTATCTTGTCTTATAAAAGAGAATGAAAGTTATCTGGTTCAAATGTTGTAAAGTCCTTTTAAAAGATAGAAGTGTACAAAGGACTTAGATTATAAAGATCAGAAATGTTAGGTTGATCTTTCTGTAGGAGTCACTCTGCATAAAAGATGTATGGTATAAGTAGAGTAGTATAAGAATGAATCATTGTTGTATTTGTGTATGACAGAGACTGTAAAGTCCTTTCAATATATATAATGATGTAATAATGTACGAAAGGACTTAGTTAGAAAAGATCAAATCTGTTAGGTTGATCTTATGTTAGATCTGATCACTCTAAATGATCGTAGAATGGACTCTACGATTCCGAGCAAAGAAGACTCAACGATTCAGTATGTTCGTAGAGTGAAATATACGACTCCTTACCAGGATAACTCTACGATCATCAAAGAAAGACAGATGTGCAAGAAGTCTACAGAATATACAAGCTAAATTGAAGAACTGATCAAGTATAAATCGTAGAGCAGAACTCTACGATCGTCGAACAGACAGCTAAGCAAAACTGCAGTTAACGCAGAACAAGAAAAGAAATGTACTCTACGATATACACAATCTAACAAGATCGTAGAGTAAACTTGAAGAGCAAGCACATACGAGAACTATACGATTTGCACAGTTAGAAGAAATCATAGAGTGAAACAGGATGACAAGACAATGCGGAAAATTGTTCTACACATAGAATAATCGTTGAGTAGAAATAAAGGATGTGCCAACGAAGACAACAACTCAATGATTCCACTGAGAAGCACTGCAGTTAACAAACTCTACGATTTGAACAAAGGGACAAGATCATAGAACGAAATCGTAAAGTAAAGCACTGCAGACAAACTCTGTGATCTGAACAGAGTAGTAAGATCGCAGAGTAAGAAAAGATTGCTCTAACTCAACGTTTTACTTGAAATACCTCAAGTAACATTCATGGAGCTGATTTCGCAGAATCATAATGAACAGCCTAAAATGGTGCAAAAGAAAAGAGAATACACCTTGCCCAGATTCAAGAAAGATTAAGTGCTCTTGAGATATAGATACATGTCAGAGTCACAGAAGACTTTGTGCCTAAATGACTATAAGTCAGGACCCACTGATCAGGAAAATAGTGAATAAAGTCAGACAAATGGGACATCTCTGAATGCATCAGAACAACTGGTTCTAAAAGTCAAGAAATGAATTTATTAATGGATCAGAAGATTAATTAACAAAGAATATAGTAATCTTTACTGAACAACTCTGGGAGTGCAACGACTATAAATTCAGAGAAATCTAAGCTACAGTTTGATATCTAAGAACATATCAGAAAAGGGAAGAAGAACTGACACAAGCAGCAAGAAAGTTAACATCGAAGATAACAAGGATCTACACAAAGCTAAAGTAACCCAACAGATCTTTCAAATGGTAAAATATGAACAAAGATATAAAGGCTTTGATAATTAACAGAAGGAAGTGGTTGTTGAATAGACAAGAGAGGATGGTGGACAACAATAGATCGTAGAGTGAAACAGAAAATGAATATACTGAAGAACTCTACGATCCATCAGAACACAAATACTGAATTAAAGGAGACATAGAGAGAAATGACTCTATTACAAGAGAAGTGTTCAGAGCTGCTAGGCACATGGTAGAGGGAAGCTTAAACGCCAAATTGATACAGACATGGTAGTAACTGAGTACCAAAATGAATGAGCATTACAGTCATCTCAGAAGCCCATCTCGAGAAGCTATAAACTGTATATGGTGAGAAGGAACAACTGAGTACCAAAAGAAAGGGGCTTCACAGTCATCTCAGGAGTTCGTCTCGAGAAGTTATCAAGTACCAAAGGAGCTAAAGTACAAAAGCCTAGCAGCACAATGAGTGATCACAAGAAGATATATTGAGCAAATAAAGAAGCCAAGCATCATTGCCAAACTCAATATTATATCAAGAATTATCACGTCATGCTACTGAGTATTTAAAGACAATGGAGCTTAAAAGTACAACTAAGTAGCAACTTCAACATCCATCAACAAGCAAGAAGCCAAGTCTGTTGGACTTGAAGAGGGCAGCTATGTCCTTGTCCTTTTTGACTAAAGGAGCCAAGTCTGCTGGACTTGAAGAGGGCAGTTATGTCCTTGTCTTAGTGACTAAACTAGCCAAACCTGTTGGGTTTGAATAGTTCTTAGTGAACCAGAGTTTCCTGGCCTGATGTGCTTGAAGGGTTCTGTATGAACCATTCTTAGTGAATTTCCTACTCGTTGTAGTAGAAGAGTGGAGTAGGAGTTATTCAATATTCGAACCACTTAAAACTCTGTGGTGTCACTTACATTCTGTCATATATACATATATAGATATATCTGCTAATACTGGTTTACTTAACAAGTGGCTATCTTCATTACAATTTTAACTCAAAGGAGAAGTTTTACAAATCTTTAAGGGGAGCTTTTAAACTAATATTCTGCTGTGCAAACAAATCAATTAATTGGTAATAAACTTTTGAAGTTAAGGAAAAACTTTTTAAAAGATCTATTCAACCCCCCCTTCTAGATCACTTGTGTGCCTCTGGGAACTAACAACATTCATTTTATATGTATTTCAACTTAAATTTTCACTAAAAACTCAACCCGAACTGACCCGACCCGACCCGGACCGACCCAGATGGCTAAAACAAGTTTCTGGCAGAATGTTTGACCGCTGCGGCGGTGGTACAAATTTTCCAAAACCCTAACTTGAGGACTGCCCGACCCTCTGACACTCCGATAGTTATAACTTCTTCATTTTAAAATATTTTGAGGTGATTCTTGAGTCCATTCTCATTAGAATTTCCCCCTATACAATTTCTCTTTATATCAAAAATCCAAATTCCAAACAGAAGTGGACTAAAAACTGCTCACAAGGACAAAGTGAAAACTAAAATCACAAATCATTGATTTTAATGGTTCAAACTTGAATAAAATAAACTCTACATATCCAAATGATACCAACTTAGTGTTGTTGTCTTACTAACTTCTGTTTTTACAATATTTCATGGTTCAATCATATTTTTGAAAATGTTTGACACGGAATTTAAAGATCGAACCACTTAGGGTTTTACTGGTAAGTCGTTATATGGACTTTCCTTCTAATTCTTTGCGTATCACCCATACAAATACACGTATTAACTATATCAAACAATGAATATACCTATATATATCATAGTTTTAGACTTCTAGATCATCAAAATAACTTTTGATTGGTTAAAAATATATTTTAGCCGTTTAAATCATCTCTAGACTACAAAAATGAACTAAATAAAGAGTAGAGCACTTTTTAACCTCTTAGACATGGATGCTCTCCTTCCTCTTGACATTATCTTGGCTTGTGACTCCACCTTGATCATTCTCTAGGAATTTTCCTGGGTGGAAATCTCCAACAATACTCTCCCTTCTCTCTAGAATTCTTTCATCTTTCTAAAAATACTACCAAGAATAGAAATGACCAACATTGCTCATGTGTTGGTGATTTCTATTTATAGAACTCTAGGAATACTTCATTAACTTCTTAATCAACCAACCTTGGTGCAATTAGAAGCTAAATTGGTGATTACTATTAGTTTGAATGACTAGCTTGATTGACCAAGTGATTGACATGCATCAAGCTTGCTTACAAGCTATTGGTTGAGTGAAGTAAAAGCAATACAAGTGCAACAAGCCACCCCCAAGTGGGCCCCTCTAAAATCTCAGCAAAATGGGATTTAATCCCCTATTTTTGCTTTATTTTTATAGCATAAATATACATTTATACATACATACATATATATATATATATATATATATATATATATATATATATATAAATGTTGACCAATTTTTGACTACCATTTGGGCTCCACATTGGACTCTAGTATTTAAATATATTGGGTTCATCTATTTAATTTGGTTGGGCTCAATTTAATTGTTACATTGGGCTAATATTAAATACCCTATATTATATTTAATTAAAACAAGCATTGTTCTTGATTAATTATAACTTGGATCAAAGTTTATTTAGACTTACCATATTTTCATATATGGTTAATTAATTAAATCCTATACGGCCACTTCATTGGGTTTATTAAATAAACACATTAGCTTAATTACAAAATCCAATTAGACTTGTTATTTATAAGTCTATTGGACTACTTAATTGAGTTAGTCGATTAAATCACTAACACTTAATATATCTTGGGTTTATTTTATTAAAACTCTAATGCTCACACATACTAGTACTTCATTAACTACCTTTTATCATTAACTTGGGTTTATAATATAATTATCCATACCCATATAGTTATTCCTACATTGCGTTACACAATTAACTCATACATGGTTAATTCTCATCATCATATTTATTTACCTAGCAATTAACCAATGTTTGGTTCATGCTCTCCCTCTTTCTTGTCTACCAACTAGGGTTATTCAACTTACCCTACATTAGTTAAATCTCTATACTCAATAATATTTCCCCACACTTTGACCAATATTGGACTTTTAAATGTTTGGGCTACATAGCTTACCTTCTATTGAGCTCTCTTATTTAATTATTTTCAATGCAAGTATTCCCATATTGGGCTAACACATATAATCCTTTTGGGCTAGTCCACTAGTAGTAATTAAATTATTTGAACTCATAACTAATATAATTAACCTAATTAATTATATTTTACAACATTCCTTCTTACTTTATATTAAAACTAATTACTTTATTAGTTTTGTTGAGTATTAATTACTCATCTTTTTATTTGGCTAACAAGCACACTTTAGGTATATATATATATATTGATATAATCACATTCACTTCTCAATTGAATTTATTTCCTTAATAAATTCTCTACATGCATCATTAAAATATTTCCATATTTAATTTATAACAAATAAATTATGTTAAAAAAAAATGTTTACCCATTTTCTACACCTTTTACGTCTCCAATTCTAGGTTTTAAACCTTAACATTTAATTAAATCAATTAAGATATTATCTAAAATCTTGAAAATACCCGGGATATTACATAAACTAGTCTATGCATTTCTTCTTTCCTTTCTTCTTCTTAGAGTAGAGCTCTTGGATTTGTCTGCAATTTAGGTTTATTTGCAAGGGTGAGCATACAAAAGCTCAGCAAGTCTAACACATAGCATATAAGTGAACTCACACTGATATGGATTTTAAGGATTCATGACACAACAATTGATATTACAAATGTTTTAACATAGTAAGACTGAGTGGATGTTAAACCTAGAATCATTCTTTGTCTTTCGACTTAGAACCATTTACAGTGGATATAGAAAGGGGATCAACCTAACGACATCCTACGTTATGCATAACATACACTACACTGGACTAATCATGAACAGTGGTACATTTTCGTTCATCTCAGTTTACTTCACATGTCAAGATCGCTCCAAGACAACTTGGTTTGATAAAATAAAGCATGATTCGAAATATATCACGAATAAGCATCTCATTTTGCAAGTTATGCCGAAACAAGAAGTGTTAGTTCCCAGAGGCACACAAATGATCTAGAGGGGGGGGGGGTTGAATAGATCACTTAGAAACTTTTTGCTTTAAGAGTTCATTACCAAATAATTTATTGGATCAAGATTTGTTTGCACAGCGGAATATTAGTTTGAAAAACACCCCTTAAAGTTTTGTAAAACTTCTCCGTTGAGTTTAAGATTAAGTTGAAGAATGTCACTTGTTAAGTAAACTAATTCACAGTCAAATGTATATATATATATATATATATATATATATATATATATATATATATATATATATAAGACAAAATGTAAATGACTAAAAGTAAATGACACCAGAGAGTTTAAAGTGGTTCGGAGACTTAATAACTCCTACTCCACTCTTCTACTACAACGAGTAGGAAATCCACTAAGAATGGTTCATACGGAACCCTTCAAGCTCATTAGCCTGGAAACTCTGGTTCACTAAGAACCCTTCAAACCCAGCAGGTTTGGTTAGTTTAGTCACAAAGACAAGGACATTACTGCCCTCTTCAAGTCCAACAGACTTGGCTCCTTTAGTCACTATGACAAGGACAACTGCCCTCTTCAAGTCCAACAGACTTGGCTCCTTGATTGTTTGAAAGAGGTTGAAGTTGTGCTGCTAAGTAGAACATTTGTTCTTCTTCATCTTTAGGTGCTTAGCAGCAGCTTGTGATCGATCTTTGAATGCTGCTGATATTTTCTGTTGATGTTCTTCTTCCTTCTGTATTCAGCAACTACTCATGATCACCCATTGTTATGCTAGGCTTTTGCACTTTAGCTCCTTTGATACTTGATAACTTCTCGAGATGAACTCCTGAGATGACTGTGATGCTTCTTCCTTTTGGTACTCAGTTGCTACAATGTATGTATCAAGTTAGCGTTTAAGGTTCTCTCTTCCATGTGCCTAGCAGCTCTTAACACTTCTCTTGTAATAGAGTTATTTATCTCTATGTCTCTCTCAATTCAGTGTTAGTGTTCTGATGGATCGTAGAGTCTTTCAGCATATTCATATTTTGTTCCACTCTACGATCGGTTGTTGTCTACTATCATCTCTCATATTTTTTTTTCAACAACTTTTCTGTTTGTTATGTAAGCCTTTATATCTCAGAGCAAATTTTACCGTTGAAAGAAATCCCGTTGGTTTCCTTTGGCTTTGTGCAGATCTTTAATATCTTCAATGTTGACTTTCTTGCCACTTGTGTCAGTGCTTTACCCTTTTCTGACATGCTCTGATATATTGACCTGTAGCTCAGCTTTCTCTGAATTTATAGTCGTTGCACACCCAAATTGGTTCAGCAAGGATTTTTATTTCCTTTGTTAATTAATCTTCTGATTCATCAATAAATACCTTCCTTGACTTTTAGAACCAACTGTTCTGATGCATTCAGAGATGTCCCATTTTTGACTTTATTCACCATCTTCCTGAGCAGTGGGTCCTGATTTATAGTCGTTTAGGCACAAAGTCTTCTGTGACTCTGATATGCATCTTATTTCTTAAGAGCACTTACTCTTTCTTGAATATGGGTGAGGAGTATTCTCTTTTCTCTCATACTAAATTGCAGTTATGATTCTTTGCTGTTTATGGTTATCGTAGAGTGACTGTCTGCTCATCTGGACTCTACGAATTCATCTCCACTCGTTATCTGAAGTATGTTGTGGTGTAAATGGTGGAGATGGAGCGTACTTCTCTTTTACTCTGCGATCTTGCTTTTGTGAACAGATCGTAGAGTTTGTCTGCAGTGCTTTGCTTTATGATTTCGTTCAACGATCTTGTTCTTTTGTTCAAATCATAGAGTTTGTGAACTGCCGTGCTTCTTAGTGAAATCGTTGAGTTGTAGTCTTTGTTGCTTCATCCTTTAATTCTACTCAACGATTGTTCCATATGTAAAGCAATCTTCTGAATTGCCTTGTCATTCTGTTCCACTCTACGACTTCTTCTATCTGCATAAATTCCAGTCCTTGTAAGCTTGCTCATCAAGTTTACTCTACGATTTTACTAGAGAGTGTGTATCGTAGAGTACATTTCTTCTCTGGTTCAGCGTTATCTGCAGGCTAGCTTGGCTGTCTGTTCGACGATCGTAGAGTTCAGCTCTACGATTTGTACTTGAACAGTTCTTTAATTTTACTTGTATATCCTGTAGACTTCTTGCACTTGTGACTCTCTTTGATGATCGTAGAGTTATCTTGGTAAGGAGTCGTAGAGTTGACTCTACGATCTATACAGACGTTGACTCTATGATCGTATAGACTGATCAACCTAACAGACTTGATCTTTTCTAACTAAGTCCTTTCTTACAATATTACATCATTACATATTGAAAGGACTTTTACAAACTCTGACATACACAAATACAACAAAGATTCATTTTTATGCTACTCTGCTTATATCATACCTCTTTTATGCAGAGTGACTTCTATTGAAAGATCAACCTAACATTTCTGATCTTTAAAATCTAAGTCCTTTGTACACATATATCTAAAAAAGGACTTTACAACACATTAATCAGATAACTTTCATTCTCTTTAATAAGCAGTAGATGGTTTACAATAAGATCATATTTGTTTAAACAAGTGTGCAAATCACAGTATTAGAAATAAGTAATATACATCAAGCACACATGACAATGTAACCCCACAATTAGATTAACATATAATCATTTTGTCAAATAACCACATAAGCACTTCCAGAGTATCTAAGCACATAATCAATTAAGCACATAAGCACATTAAACACATATGCACTTTCAGAGTATCTAAGCATATAATCAATTAAGCACATAAGCACATTAATCACATATGCACTTTTAGAGTATCTAAGCATATAATCAATTAAGCACATAAGCACATTAACACATATGCACTTTGTCAGATACATATTGACAATCAACCAAGTAAGCACATTATAAAATCACTTTGTCAAATAACCACATAAGCACATTTAGCCCAGTCCTTTTTGCACAACAATCATCATCATCAAATCAAACAACATTCAACAATCTCCCCCTATTTGATGATGACAAAACTAATAGACTTATTGATAAGACATTCATATAAAGCATCTACTTGACAGGTAAATTATGTCTTACGATATAGTGAAATATTGTATGGCTAGTGCAAAAGGATGATTTTATTAAATGAGCATTCTTACAAAAGGTTATACATACTTACAACTGCTCTTCATGTTTTAACTTTTCTCCCACTCAGTTTTGCTAGCTGTCTTCCTTTTGGCTGGTTGAATCTGATCTTCATAGCTCCCCCTTAGCTGTCTCCCCCTTAGTTGGTTGATTCTCCTTCTTTATAGCTCCCTCTGTATTCTCTCCCCCTTTTTGACATCATCAATTATGATATGTATGGAGCTTGCAGAGTTACTGTGGATTTAGAATGATATTTTGAAGTCTAACACAGAGTTTTGAGACTCTACGAGACTAAGAGTAAGTACATTTTCATGGTCCATAGAGTGTTGGGACTCTATGACTGGAGAATTGGTATTTTGAGAAATGTTTGCAAAGTTTTGGGACTTTACAAACAGGGAGGTGGTGCAGGGTGATTAAGAGTTTAGTAAGTCACAGCCGATGACTTTCTGATTTCTGCATTTTGATTTTCCACAGACTGGCTAGAAGATTTAGAGCTGGACAGATTCCAGATGGATATTTCCTGACAACTTTGGTAGTGAGAATAGAAGGGTTCACTGCTTATCAGTGTGGTTGCAAGGGTCATTGCCTTTGTGAAATGTTGAGCTACTAATGAAAGATTTGGAAAAGTTGAGTAGCTCCAACTAATAGAACTTTGATCATTCATGAATATAGCCTTTAGAAGTGGTAAAATGGGAATGAAACTCAACAGATGATTATTATCCCAAGTAATAGAGCATCTTTCCATCTGGCTAGCATGCTTCCTTCTTTCTCTACGTCTCTTTTTGATCTGCTTCAATCGATATGCTTCAAATTTCTGCTTTTCCAGTTTTCTCAGCAGTCTTACTTTCTTCAGCTTCTTTTCAGCTTTCATCCTTATTTGTCTCTCTTTATGACTTGTTTTTGAACTCCTGCCTATTTTCTTCATAAAGCCACTTACTCCTCTTCTTGACCTTCTTGACTCATCTTTTGATTCTTCCAAATCATGAGTGCTGGTCTCTTCTTGAAGGTGTTTATCTTCTTTCACCACAGATTCTTGACAGTCTCTTTTTTCATTTGATTCAGTCTTTCCAGCTTCAGAATTTTCAGAGCATTGTTCCCTTGGTACATCATCTTCTTCAGCTACACCATCATCCTTGTTGAACTCAGGTGTTGAGTCTTTTTCAACTGGTTCAATTTCCTGATCAGAACCCAAAAAAATTTCCTTTTCAGACAGGCTATTTTTATGATATTCTGATCTTTCCTCTGAAGAGCCTGTAGATGTTTCCTCTTTTGAACTGCCAGGTGTTCTTTCTTCAGAATCCGAACTTGCTTCATCATCATCAATTTCTATCACCTGAGGTGGTCCTGTAATGATTGAACTTCTCCACTGTTCTCTGATTCTCCAACTTCTTCTTGGAGCAGTGTAAGGAACCTTCTTTTCTGTCTTCTTCTTATTCTTCTTCTTCTTCTTCTTCTTCACTTCAGATTCTTTGGGATTCATCTTTTCCTTCTTAGCTTTCTCTAAACAGACATCTTTCTCTTCTTCAGCCTTCTCCATTTCAATGAATTTTCTTTTCTTCTTTGATTCCTGACTATCATATATCACAAGAATTTTGTTTCTTGATTGTTCATTTTCCTCCTGTAATTTCTCCTCAGATATTTCTTCCATTTCCCTTTTTCCTTTTCCTTTCGATTTCACCTCCATCTTACTACTTAAGCTCATATAACCTCGTGACTTCTTACCCTTATTGGCATGAGGGTTCTTTTTTCAATCTTCAAACAACCTTGGAGTAATTCTTTTGTTGCAGTTTAGAACTTCTCCTTCATCTTCCCCAATTTCATTTGCCAGCAATTTCTTCAAAATGATGCTTATGAATCTCCCATAGGGCATCTTGGGAGTTGGCTTTCCTGCTTCAGCTCTTGTCTTTGCATCATCTATCCATCTCTTTATCCATCCTAAGAGAACTGCTCTGAAGTTGATTTTCTTTCTTTGAGCAATAACAGTCATCAGCCTCAGTTGATCTTCACTGATAGTATCATATGCAGTGTCTTTGCACAGAATACTCTTTCCAACAATGTCAGCCAGAAACTCATACTGCTGAGGGAAATCTTTCTTCTTGATTCCTTTGAGAGGAGACTTCTTTTCATAGCCCATCAATTCCAGTCCAAGTTCAATGCTAATCTTTTCAAGAGAAGTAATTCCTCCGCTTGGAATACCTAGACTGAGATTGATTTCAGAAACTCCTATTTGCACTGCGATTTCTTTAACCCTTGAGAAGAGGGTGTTACCTCGATAATCAGCGTTTGAATAGAATTCTTTAATGAGCGAAGAGAAAATCCTGGTGCTGGTTTCCAAACATTGGGTGAAACCAGCATTCTTGACCAGATGAAGAATATCTTTGAATTTCTGCTCTGCATCTCCGAATTTTTCAAAACAAACAAGATTTCCCGGAATGACTTGAAGAGATGCCATGAGATTAAACTGATTTGGGAATAGCACAGGGAGAGATACCAATATCGTTTTTTTTGTTGAAGACTTTTCGATTTCTAGGGTTTTGATGAGTTTTGGGAGAATGGGTATTGACAACTGACGAGAAATGACCATTGTCAGTTTAAAAACAAGACTTATGCTAGTTCCCTCTTATTTTTGCAGAGTACACGTGTCAGATACTCATTTGAAGAACGTGGGTTTAACCTTTTTATTTTCCATAACTGAAGCACATCAAGTATTCTAACCCACTTGAGTTTGAAGGGCGTGAGGTTCATTTTCTCTGTAGTAAGCTTGACCAGTTCGTAGAGTTGGCTGCAAGACACTCAACCATCATCCTTTCAATAGGTGACCTTGATAAACTGGTGTGAATTGTATGATGGCAAAAGGCTTTGAAGGAGTTTATGGGAAAAATATTGTTATGAGATGCAAACGTAGACTCAATGTTCTACGATCAGGAAGATGATCATGGTGACTCTACGATTTGGGATGATATGGCTTGCTTGGTTATCAGTCATAGAATTTTGAGATTATGATCGAAGAGGTAAGTGCATTTGGTTCATCAATCACATTGTTTTGGGACTTTGTGACTGGAATGAGAAAGGTAGTCCAATGAAGAACCGATTTGCTTTCTGCTTTCCTTCTTAAGACGTAGAGTTGACATAGAATATTCCAAATTGTCTTCTGAAGAGTTTTGTACTTCTGAGCTTACTTTCTTACTCTACGACTTGACTTTGCTACTTTACGATCTTGTCTGAAGTGTAATCGTAGAGTTATGATTGGTACTGCTCTACGATCTCTGTTAATACTGGAGACTTTAGATGAATTCAGAGATCTTTGTTAAGCCTGTTTGACAGCTCAAGGACATCCTTCTGAAAGGAATTTGTAAGGATCGATGTCAAGACTCTGATTTCTCATGAAGAGATTGCTCTTTGATTTTGCTGGTTTCGTAGAATTGATATAGAGAGTCGTAGAGTGTCTGACTGAGTTGACTCTACGATCTTGAGAGCGAGCTTTATAACGAGGAGTCAATTCTACGTTCTTTGGAGAAGACACTTCAATTTGCCAAGCCTTATACTGCGATCGTCTGACAGACTCTACGACCCTTCTTTGTGAGATGAACTTTCTTCTGACTTGAGTGATCTTTTATCTAACCATGATATTAGTGACAAACATTCCAACAAGATTCACTAAATCAATAGGTGATGTAAAGACTAATAGATGCCTTCTTTTATGACCAGCTTCTTTCTCTTCTAGAGAATCCCAAGATTCAAATCTTCTTTATGCATCAGTATTCAGACTTTACTCAATCTATCAAAGATTGGCTTCCTTGAGATATCCTGCAAATTCGTTGAGTAGGGCATACTCCGAAAATCATTGTTGAGTTTCAAAACAAATTTCTCCACCTTCTTTATATCGTTGAGCTTTCCTCTTGAGGCTGTGGCATTGTTTCCTTCCTGTTGATCTGCTTGGATTATCTTCATCCAGAATGATTTGTGAGTATGCATGCTTATCAAAAGACTTTCGGTTTAGCATTTTATAGAGCTGACTTTTTCATAGAATCAAGCAGATAAATCTTCAACCATTTCAAGCTTAGAGCTTCTTCTGATGTATTGAAGTTGGAGAGCCTACTGCCAAAGGTTATGAGTGTGAACTTTTCTTTGAGATGAATTTTTCCTCTTTTCACAGATTGAAGGGTGATTTCTGAAACTTAGAGTAAATCATTCGTGATTACTCCTTTCTGCCTTGATCTCCTCACCCTTCTCATTCATAGATGGTTTTGAAGAATTTTGACACTGAGAGCATTTGCCTTTTAAATCTGAACCTGTACACATGGTGTGCCTGGCAAGGACTTCTTCATTTTATGAGCTGTTTTGTACATGAATGAGGTTCTTCAACTCTTCTTGATTTTTAATGAGCTGCAGAATGATTCTTAGATCCGGTGATCATTGATAAACATATATGTCCATTCATTCGTGCTGAGTTGATTTCCAGGTCTCGGGCCTGATAACTGTGATTTGGAGGAATGTCTTTGAAAACTCATCACCAAGGATATTGCAGTGAAGTATATAACTGTGATTCGATCTTCCTCCCAATTTCAGAGAAGTAGTTCCGGAAGACCGTTGAAGACTTTTGAATTAGATTCCTTTAAAAACCAGTTAAGCTAGAGATCATCCACCAGAAGAAATGAGAAATGTTGCCTGTGGATATTATCATTGATTACCATATAATGTAGCTTGACAGAACTCTTGATGCCATTCTTGGATAAAAGAAGCACTTCCTTTGACGCACATCTTCAGATAAGATCCTTAGAATATAAGTCCTTAAGCTTACCGGAAAGCTTAATGCTGAGCCCATCGAGTGAATACTTAGATCCGAGACTGATTTCAGCTGCTGACATTTGGTAAATAGAAAATTATTTAACACTTTAAGCATAGATTTCTGTTGAGCTTGCTTCTGCTTCAAACTTTTAGAATCGGTGAGAAGTAGATTTGTTAGTGCTTGATACAGTGATGCTTCCTTCGAGAAGAATAGGATCCGGTGTCCTTTGGCATCAAGATTTGAACTTCCCAGTTTGTTTGAAGGCAAAAATACACGTTTGTATTCTTCGAGTGAATCAATTAATAATTCTTGTCAACAGAACATCCTTTTGATTTCTTCAACTTGCAGCACCAGATTAACTTTGAAAGTTCACTCGATAGCTTCTTTGCTGAGATCATCTGAATTTGTATTAGGAAGTATTAATATCAATTAATATTCAGCATCAGACAGGGAATCACTCAACATTCAATTAGTACCTGAAAGAAAAACATTATTTTGTAAGCTTGTTCAAACGAAGTGTTTTACTTCAATACTTAAACTCAAAAACAGAAATTTGCTAGTGCCATAGGATCTACTCAAAGCGTAGCTTTAAAAGTTCGTGAGAACCTGCTCTGATACCAATTGTTAGTTCCCAGAGGCACACAAATGATCTAGAAAGGGGGGGGGGGGGGTTGAATAGATCACTTAGAAACTTTTTGCTTTAAGAGTTATTACCAAATAATTTATTGGATCAAGATTTGTTTGCACAGTGGAATATTAGTTTGAAAAACACCCCTTAAAGTTTTGTAAAACTTCTCCGTTGAGTTTAAGATTAAGTTGAAGAATGTCACTTGTTAAGTAAACTAATTCACAGTCAAATGTATATATATATATATATATATAAGACAAAATGTAAATGACTGAAAGTAAATGACACCAGAGAGTTTAAAGTGGTTCGGAGACTGAATAACTCCTACTCCACTCTTCTACTACAACGAGTAGGAAATCCACTAAGAATGGTTCATACGGAACCCTTCAAGCTCATTAGTCTGGAAACTCTGGTTCACTAAGAACCCTTCAAACCCAGCAGGTTTGGTTAGTTTAGTCACAAAGACAAGGACATTACTGCCCTCTTCAAGTCCAACAGACTTGGCTCCTTTAGTCACTATGACAAGGACAACTGCTCTCTTCAAGTCCAACAGACTTGGCTCCTTGATTGTTTGAAAGAGGTTGAAGTTGTGCTGCTAAGTAGAACATTTGCTCTTCTTCATCTTTAGGTGCATAGCAGCAGCTTGTGATCGATCTTTGAATGCTGCTGATATTTTCTGTTGATGTTCTTCTTCCTTCTGTATTCAGCAACTACTCATGATCACCCATTGTGATGCTAGGCTTTTGCACTTTAGCTCCTTTGATACTTAATAACTTCTCGAGATGAACTCCTGAGATGACTGTGATGCTTCTTCCTTTTGGTACTCAGTTGCTACAATGTATGTATCAAGTTGGCGTTTAAGCTTCTCTCTTCCATGTGCCTAGCAGCTCTTAACACTTCTCTTGTAATAGAGTTATTTATCTCTATGTCTCTCTCAATTCAGTGTTAGTGTTCTAATGGATCGTAGAGTCCTTCAGCATACTCATATTTTGTTCCACTCTACGATCGGTTGTTGTCTACTATCATCTCTCATATTTTTTTTTCAACAACTTTTCTGTTTGTTATGTAAGCCTTTATATCTCAGAGCAAATTTTACCGTTGAAAGAAATCCCGTTGGTTTCCTTTGGCTATGTGCAGATCTTTAATATCTTCAATGTTGACTTTCTTGCCGCTTGTGTCAGTGCTTTACCCTTTTTTGACATGTTCTGATATATTGACCTGTAGCTCAGCTTTCTCTGAATTTATAGCCGTTGCACACCCAGATTGGTTCAGCAAGGATTTTTATTTCTTTTGTTAATTAATCTTCTGATTCATCAATAAATACCTTCCTTGACTTTTAGAACCAACTGTTCTGATGCATTCAGAGATGTCCCATTTCTGACTTTATTCACCATCTTCCTAAGCAGTGGGTCCTGACTTATAGTCGTTTAGGCACAAAGTCTTCTATGACTCTGACATGCATATTATTTCTCAAGAGCACTTACTCTTTCTTGAATATGGGTGAGGAGTATTCTCTTTTCTCTCATACTAAATTGCAGTTATGATTCTTTGCTGTTTATGGTTATCGTAGAGTGACTGTCTGCTCATCTGGACTCTACGAATTCATCTCCACTCGTTATCTGAAGTATGTTGTGGTGTAAATGGTGGAGATGGAGCGTACTTCTCTTTTACTCTGCGATCTTGCTTTTGTGAACAGATCGTAGAGTTTGTCTGCAGTGCTTTGCTTTATGATTTCGTTCAACGATCTTGTTCTTTTGTTCAAATCATAGAGTTTGTGAACTGCCGTGCTTCTTAGTGAAATCGTTGAGTTGTAGTCTTTGTTGCTTCATCCTTTAATTCTACTCAACGATTGTTCCATGTGTAAAGCAATCTTCTGAATTGCCTTGTCATTCTGTTCCACTCTACGACTTCTTCTATCTGCATAAATTCCAGTCCTTGTAAGCTTGCTCATCAAGTTTACTCTACAATTTTGCTAGAGAGTGTGTATCGTAGAGTACATTTCTTCTCTGGTTCAGCGTTATCTGCAGGCTAGCTTGGCTGTCTGTTCGACGATCGTAGAGTTCAGCTCTACGATTTGTACTTGAACAGTTCTTTAATTTTACTTGTATATCCTGTAGACTTCTTGCACTTCTGACTCTCTTTGATGATCGTAGAGTTATCTTGGTAAGGAGTCATAGAGTTGACTCTACGATCTATACAGACGTTGAGTATTCTTTGAAAGAAATCGTAGTGTCCGTTCTATGATCGTATAGAATGATCAACCTAACAGACTTGATCTTTTCTAACTAAGTCATTTCTTACAATATTACATCATTACATATTGAAAGGACTTTTACAAACTCTGACATACACAAATACAACAAAGATTCATTCTTATGCTACTCTGCTTATATCATACATCTTTTATGCAGAATGACTTCTATTGAAAGATTAACCTAACATTTCTGATCTTTAAAATCTAAGTCCTTTGTACACATATATCTAAAAAAGGACTTTACAACACATTAATCAGATAACTTTCATTCTCTTTAATAGGCAGTAGATGGTTTACAATAAGATCATATTTGTTTAAACAAGTGTGCAAATCACAGTATTAGAAATAAGTAATATACATCAAGCACACATGACAATGTAAACCCACAATTAGATTAACATATAATCATTTTGTCAAATAACCACATAAGCACTTCCAGAGTATCTAAGCACATAATCAATTAAGCACATAAGCACATTAAACACATATGCACTTTTAGAGTATCTAAGCATATAATCAATTAAGCACATAAGCACATTAATCACATATGCACTTTCAGAGTATCTAAGCATATAATCAATTAAGCACATAAGCACATTAACACATATGCATTTTGTCAGATACATATTGACAATCAACCAAGTAAGCACATTATAAAATCACTTTGTCAAATAACCACATAAGCACATTTAGCCCAGTCCTTTTTGCACAACAGTCATCATCATCAAATCAAACAACATTCAACAAGAAGTAATAACTCTTATATCAAATATTTATAACACGTTGCTCGTACAAAATGTATAAATCACATAAAAAACAAGTAAACAAAGGTTAATGATAGAAAACTTGCCTTCAAGCAATTTAGGGTTTTCCCGGTAAAGCGTTAAATGCCTACATAATTGTTAGTTTATCGAATTTTACTTCTTAATAAATGTTTTTATAACTTGTTTAGACTATTTCCATAGGTGATTTTAGTTGGAAAATTCTCAAACTCAAAAACTCATTTTTAAGTGACTTTATAAAAAGTGGACAACAACATTGGCTATCAGACCCTGACTCAGTTAAACGGCCATAACTTCTTCGTTTTAAAATATTTTTGAGTCGTTCAAAATTTCACGCGTTCGTAACTTCCGTCTCTACAATTTATGTTTAGACCAAAGTTCGAAATTCCTTACTGATTTACACAATTTTTGATAATAAGGGGACTGCCAGAAATTGTTTCAATACCTCTTTGACTGAATTGATAAAACATGATACCTTAATCTTTAATTTGCTAAGATAACATGTTCTAACAATCAATAATACTTTATAACATAAAATAAGAAAATCATAAACCTTCATATATAGAGATTTATGACTTTTGCTCAAGAATATACGAAGAACACGAATAACGGAAAAACCGTACATGGTAACGACTATGTTCTTGAGCTTTTGGTTTTCGTACTTGAATTAATTTGAGCATTATAATTACTTACATAAGTGATTATGACACTTTATAATTGACAAAATTTGGTCATTATAATGGCTTGCATAATTGATTAAATGAATTTATAAAAATGCTCAAGAACATACAAAAACGTGGAGAACAGTTAAACCGTACATGACCACTACGTATGTCATTGAGCTTTAAACTACGAATTGAAATTCGACATTATAACTACTACAAAGTGTAGAAAGGCTCAAGAACATGTGAAGAACGACAATCGTACATGGCTACGACTTGCGTTCTTGAGCTTTTGAAAGTTAAAGACGAAAGAAAAATTGAACATAATAACTTTTAAAGATTGTACCTTTTGAATTTGCAAGCTTTAACTATTTCTTTGCAATTTTCAATACTACAATTATAACTAGGAGTAATATATATAGAGAGTGATTTTGCTCTTGCTTTTGCTTTGGAAATGAATGGAGAATTGGTGAGTTAAGCTTGCTATTTATAGAAAAACCAAGGGTAGGAGGCAAGTGTAATTAACCAAGGTATGGACTAATAGTTTGCCAAGGTATAAAGTGCAAATGTGCAATCAAAATATCAATTTGATCATCACATTAATCCCCCCCATTTGGCCGGTCATTAAGCTCCATTAAAGCCATTCAATGCTTGAAATGATCACATTTTTGGCGACACAACAATTTACACATGTTAGCTTCTAATTGGTCCAACACTTAGCCTACCAAATGAATAGTTCTAGGGCTTATTTGGATGGTCAATTAACCATTTATTTGAGGGGTAGTCACGGTCTTTTACCAAGCTTGGTTCAAGGTTAGTTTAGTCAGTAAAAAAATTAGCAACTTGTTTGGTAAATTAGTTTCTTAATTCACCAATTAATTTTACTTAGATTATGCTTAATTTTAATTAAGTGTACTAGTTGCCATAGTTGACTATTACTATTTATAGTTGACTTTTTCGTATTTATACCGTATAATTTTTGTATTATAATCGTATTATTTCCGTATTCTATCCGTATAATTTTTGTATTTATACGCGTATTTATGAATAGTACTTTCTAGGATTTAGGGTTTGAACCTTAGGATTTCTAAAATTAGGGTTTAGGTTTTCTCTAAACCCTAGTTTTAGGTTTTTAAGAATTTTACTTTTATTTTTCTAATAATTGTTTAAATTGGATTTTTGAAACGAAACAAAAATAAACACACATGAAAATTCCAATACATATATAAGATGTAATTCAATATTTATTTATGCATATAATTTGGGACTACATCTATCTCATAAGTTCGGAATATTACACATATCTTTTCTGTCTTTCTTGAACAGCTCGTAACCTCAGTTGAATTGTTCGAACTACCTCCGCTGTTTGTTGAACCAATTATGTGCCAAGCATCTTCCATTCACCGGCTTTGTCCCCACACATCGATGTTCTACACTTCCTTCCATACAGAGCTTCATATAGTGGCATTCCTATACTAGCGTGACAGCTATTGTTATAAGCGAATTCCACCAGAGGTAATTGATCTTCCCAACTTCCCTTAAAATTCATCATACAAGCTCTCAGCATATCTTCCAAGGTTTGGATAGTCCTTTCACTTTGACCATCAGTTTGTGGGTGATAAGTAGTATTCATTCTCAATTGTGTACCTAGATGTTCTTAAAGACTTTTCCAGAAGTTCGATGTAAACCTCGGATCTCGATCAGACACAATAGAAACTAGTACACCGTGTCTAGAGATAACCTTCGTAATGTATAACTTTGTTAATCGATCCAAAGTGAACTTAACCTTGATTGGTAAAAATTGAGCTGACTTGGTTAGTCTATCCACTATTACCCATATGACATCATGACCCTTCTGTGTAGTTGGTAGGCCTACTACAAAATCCATTGTAATATGCTCCCATTTCCACTATGGAATCTCCAGTGGTTGTAATAATCCGCTTGGTCTTTGATGCTCAACTTTAACTTGTTGATATGTCAAGCACCTACTAACAAATTCAGCCACCTCCCTTTTCATGTTTTTCCACCAGAAATGTTGACTTATGTCTTTATACATTTTGGTACTGCTTGGGTGTTCTGAAAACTTAGTACTATGTGTTCCTGACATAATCTCTTCCTTGAGTTCCTGAACTGAAGGAATCCAAATTCTAGATTCAAATCTGATGATTCCTTCCTTGTCCATCTTGTATTTGTCATCTAGAATCTCTGTTGACTTCTTCAACTTTTTATAATCTCCATCATTCTCTTGGATTTCCTTAATTTTACCCAACAAGGTTGAGTGATCCTCCATTACAAATAATTTCACCGAGATTGAAGGAACTTTTACCTTTATGTCAAGTTTAGCGAATTATTTGACCAATTCTTCTTGAGTTATTAACACATTTAACTTATCTTGGTTCTTCCTACTCAAAGCATCTGCAACTATGTTGGCTTTTCTTAGATGATATAGGATTTCATAATCATAATCCTTAATCAATTCCAACCATCGTCTTTGCTTCATATTCAACTCTCGTTGTGTAAAAATATACTTTAAACTCTTGTGATCAGTATAAATTTCACACTTCTCCCCGTATAAGTAATGCATCTATATCTTTAAAGCAAATACTACCATCGTTAATTCTAGATAGTGAGTAGGATACCTTAACTCATAATCCTTTAGTTATCGCGAAGCATAAGCTATTACTTTGCCATGTTGTATTAAAACACAACATAATCCTTTATGTGAGGCATCACTAAAGACTACAAAACCTCCACTATTATCAGGTAATGATAAAACCGACACCTCGCTTAGTCTCTTCTTTAGCTCTTGAAAGCTTTCTTCACATTTATCCGTTCATACATACTTCACCATCTTCCTTGTTAAGTTAGTTAGTGGAGTTGCTATTTTTGAAAAGTCTTTAATGAAATGTCTATAGTACCCTGCTAAACCTAAGAAACTTCTCACTTCGATTAGGGTCTTTGGTTGTTCTCAATTCATAACTACTTCTATCTTTGATAGATTAACCGCTATTTCGTTCTTGTCAATCACGTGACCCAAAAATTAAACCTTTGCTAGCCAGAACTCATTTTTTGAAAATTTGGCATAAAGTTGTTCCCTCTGTAAGGTTTCTAGTACACTTCTTAAATGTACAACATGTTCTTCTAGTGTTTTCGAATATATGAGAATATCATCGATGAACACTACAACATACTTGTCTAAACAAGACCTAAAAACCCTATTCATCAAGTCCATGAATGCTACTGGTGCATTTCTTAATCCAAATGATATCACTAGAAACTCATAATGTCCATAACGTGTTCGAAACGCGGTCTTCGGCACATCTTCCTTTCTAACCTTTAATTGATGATAACCTGACCGTAGATCAATCTTAGAAAAGTGTTTAGTTCACTTTAATTGATCAAACAAGTCATCTATCATAGGTAATGGATACTTATTGTAATGTCCGCAAAATTTTAAATTTCATTATAAATAAATTGTGAATTTATTTATTAATGTGATGAATATTCTATGAGCTAATTTAAATTTTGATGCGATTAATTAGTACATTAATAAAATGTTGAGATTAAATAAGGGAAGTCCATCTAATGGATAATTAAATTAGTGGACCAACCTAATAATATTAATATCAATAAATTGATAAGATTTTTGGTTAACTAAATATTCATTTAAATTGAATATAACAAGTCTGAGTGGATTATGTAAATTAATTAATAAAATTATTAATTAATGATACTCGGTATTTTAAAATTTAAATACCCTAATTAAATTCCAATGAACTTAATTAGGGCAACCCAAAGCTTAGTTGCAATATAAGTAGCAATTAGGCCACCAACGGTTTAATTAACAGAACAAATAGCAGTCCAACCCAAGGGTAATAACATAACCTGGTGGAAAAGCAGAGTGCCTCTCATTTAGGAACAAAACCTCCAGGAAACAGAGCACGCTCAGTACAAGGCTCAAGAAATCAGAGTTTTGCTAAAGAAAGGAGAGACAAGTCAGGCATAGGGGAGGCTATAGGGTCCAACTCCTCAGAGTTTGTCTAAGGCTGAGAGAGTATCGTATAACCTTAGTCATTTTCTCATTTCCCATTCCCGTTCATTTAGGCTAAGAGAGAAAGAACAAAGAAGCAAGAAACCAAGCAAAACAGTGAGAAAGAGGAAAATATCAAAGAGAGTTCTTGAGAGTTTGATCTAGGAGTTTCAAGGAAAGTTATTGGATGTCCTAAGGCTTTGTCACATACTTCGAGAGGAAGAGAAGGCCAGCCATTAGATCACAAAGGTAGTACACATCTCAAAGTTTCAGTTTTATGCTTCCATGGTCATGTTTTTTGCTTTATATGGTAGGAAGCTAGATTAAGAGCTCTAGATGATCATACTCATGCTAGAGTAGTAAATATATGTTTTAATGAGCTTATCATGGGTTATCATGCATATCGATGTTGGTAAGATTAGAGGAATGCATGAAATCTTCATTTTTGGAAAAACCGTGCAAGTTAGTGTGGTTTAAGGACTTATATCTCTATGCTCTTCAACTTGTTTGTGATGGTTACTATTTTTCCTTGATAGACCTATGAGTTTAGAAGAAAACCCAATTTGAATCACCAAAAGTTGTGGTGTATACATTTAGTTATGATTTTCCTACCAAAACAGTGCATTTTATAGCACTGGTGCGAGTAGCTTGATAATTTTGGTATATAATGCTTCTGAAAAATTATTTGAAAAATACTATGGGGTAGAGGATCAAGTTATAAGTCCATAGGATCTGACCGTGCATGATTTTGAGGTGTATAGCTCATTCTAAAAATGTTTGTACCAAAGTACATCCGGATGCACTAAGAAGCAGAAAACCTGGAAAACTCCTGTTTAAATCTCTCACTCTACGATTTTCACTCTATGACATCACTCTACGACATCACTCTATGATTTTCACTCTACGACCTCACTCTACGATTTTGACTCTACGACCTCACTCTACGATTTTCACTCTACGACCTTTACTCTACGACCCTCACTCTAAGACGGGAGCTCTACGACCGAATGATGTAGGTGCAATATAATGCCAGTACTGAACAGTGAATAGTAAACTAAAATAGTTAATTATTTATCAGATAATAAATAAAGATGCTTAAGTAATTAATTATTATGTCAAATAATAATTAAAGAAGAATTAAATAAACTAATTATTTATTATTTAATTAGATGTAAATAATAAATAAAGACAATTAATCATTATTTAACTAATATTAAATGATGATTAAAAGAGAGATAAATGTAATTAATTAGTTATTATTTAACTAACGTTAAATAACAATTGAAGAAGAGTTGAAGTCAATAAAGTGATTGTTTATTATTTAATGGGGATTGAATAATAAATAAAGGTATGTAATCATTGTTTAACATTAAATAATGATTAAAGAGTAATAAAGGTAATAAATTAATTATTATTTGATGAAATAATAATTAAAGAAAGATAAGATAAAATAAAGTAATTGCCTATTATTTAACTTATAATAGGTAAGAATAATTAACAAATTATTATTTAATTAATAATAATTAAAGAGAAGTATAGGTAACAAATTAATTATTATTTAACTAATGTTAAATAATAATTAAAAGAAATTGAAACTAATTAGTTAATTATTTATTATTTTATTAAATAATAAATAAGGTCATTAATAATAATTAACTATTATTGAATAGTTAAGGTTATCATTTAATTATTTATTATTAAATGATAACTAAGGGAGTCAAAGAAATTATTTGTTAATTAAATTAATAATTGGAACAACCAAGCAATTATGATAGATTGTTTAGGGGTTTAAATAGCATGAGATAATTAAATCATTAACCTTAGTTCGGTGAATATTTTATTGAGGTTATATGATGTGGAATCGTATGATAATCCAAGGTGTTTATATGATAGTAAACTTAAATACGTAAGTGAAGCGATTATGTGTTGTTCTAACTATTAGGCCAACATTTTCAATGTTAGGTCTTTAAGAGAAGTTTAAATTAAGCGAAGTAGACGTAATTCGCGCACCAGGCAAGTTCCTTAACCTCACACAACTTTATATTGTGCAAGTTTCAGATTATATTTATTGTAAATTCCCTAACTCAAACTAGAGTTATATTTTCAAATTATATTTCAGGTGGTTCAATTATTGCAAGATTATCCCACATCGATATTATCTTTGACATTCTCATATAGTGCATGTTGATTCAAGTTCTATTATCGAACTGTCATGTATTGAAAGTTCTTGCA
Source organism: Hedera helix (assembly GCA_947179155.2). NCBI lineage: Eukaryota > Viridiplantae > Streptophyta > Magnoliopsida > Apiales > Araliaceae > Hedera > Hedera helix. The sequence goes on from OX359271.1 coordinate 10,972,501, forward strand.
TTCATGAACTGTTTAAGAAATAGTCTATGCTAATTGATTCAGCTAGACATTGAATATTAATATAAAAGCTATCCAAACCAGTAGTTGGTAAGGATTCTTGTACTCAGAGAACAAACCCTAAATTGGGGGAAATATAAGTGTTGGTCATCTGATACAGTCAAAGTTTAATTTTATGCATACACATGGTATACAAGAGGCTGATCCCCTCAAGTACGATTGACGGTTATAAAAGGGTCAGTCGAATGACTGATGTTGCCTTGGCGTTCATGGTCCATTAGACCACTCAGCAGTCAGTAATCAAGTCTTCAGTGTTTCATCTAAGTTTTGATTATATTGTGCAGTTATTAATCAACTCTTCATTCATCCATTTGAGTATTGATTATGTTATTCAGTTTTATCATTGAGTCTACATTATTAAATCAGCTCGATTATTACTTCGATTCATTCATGATATATTATATTGTTCAATTAAAACTTGTTGAGCAAGCTAGTTGCTCACCCTTGCTATATCATTAAAACATTTGTAGTCAAACCTGAAGGCTCGGGTAAGGACAAAGGCAAATGAAAGATGAAATCTTAATTAAGCTGGATAGTTGTCTGCTTGTTTCACATTTTGTTGCATAGCTGTGATATGATATAACACAAACCTTTTGTAACCTTTTGGTAGTTTGTGATGTATTTTGTAAAGGTTGTAGAGCATGGGACTAGAAAGCTCTTGTAATAAAGAACATATGTTTCTTTATATTTTCCGCATTAGTGTAAAAATGTTTTTTAACAGACATTGGATGTATTTTTGCATGAACACTGAATTCGAGGTATTGGTACTTGAATTTGGGGGTGTCACAGGTTAGTATCAGAGCTTAGGGTTATAAACTTTAGGATCTGTGAAACCTAGGTTATAACCTTATTATTATACTTATATCGAGTGCGCTAGGAAATGGATCAAGGAGATTCATTGAAGTTACTTTTGTTTGGAAGTGGATTGTGGAGATCCATCGAGCTAAGTTGTACATGATAAAATATCTTTTCATTTCATCAACGAATATATTTTATTGTTGTACTGACATGCTATTTTTCCTGTTGTGACCGTTACAATTCACAGTTGACTTTTTTTTGTATTTATACCGTATTATTATTGTATTATTTTCGTATTCTATCCTTATAATTTTTATATTTATACGCGTATTTATGAATAGTGCTTTCTAAGGTTTAGAGTTCAAACCTTAGGGTTTCTTAAATTAGGATTTAGGTTATCTCCAAACCCTAGTTTTAGTTTTTAAAAAAAATTACTTTTAATTTTCTAATAATTGTTTAAGTTGGATTCTTGAAACGAAACACAAAAATAAACACACATGAAAATTTCATAACACGTATAAGATGTAAATCATTATTTATTTATGCATATAAATTTGGACTATAACTATTTCAGAAGTTCAGAATATTATAAGGTTCATCTTCTACAAATAAATTCGCAGACCAACTCGCGGTGTTGGCCTTGAGAAGCTCACCAAGGCCAAAGGAAAGAAGATGATTATCAATATGTCATCGAGAAAAGGGAGGCCTACTGATCCTATAGAATCGGCAAAGTTATCATCAGAGATAAGATTGATGGTTTGCCACCACCTTCCAAACAATACCAAATTTAAGGATATCACAAAGGGAGTAGTGAAAGAATCATTGTCAATGGTTGAAGTAAGTTGTAGAAAAATAAAATATATAATATTTGTTTTTATGTCAAAAATAATACATTAATTATTTATTTATTTCTTTAGGCTCGCTTCGATATAGACCTTTCTCAGCCACATGTTAAGCATATTGTGCTTGGAATAATGAAGGATAGAAACAAAAGTCAGAGGTGCAAGCTCAGCAAGTACTTTAAATCTTTTCCAACACCTGAAGACGCTAGGAAAAACCTTCCACAGGGTATTGATATTATCAAATGGAATGAGATGTGTGATTATTGAACAACTCTAGAATATGTTGTATGTTAATTCTAATCTTTAATCAGTTAACAAATATCTATATTATTAGATTTTTAATATTTCTTCACTAATTTCTTTATTTTTTAAAATATTTTTCCAGCATCGCTCAAAAGTGGATAAGAAAAACTGAGGGAATAAAGCCATTCATACTAGAGGGTCAAAACCCTTTGTTGTTCATCATGCAGAAAAAGTATGTATGTATTACAAAATAACTCAAGTATGTTTGATAATTGTTTCAGTTTAATTTAATTGTTCTCACTCGTAATTTTTCTTGCTTGTTGTCTATGTAATATAGGGGGTGTTAATCTTTTAATGGTTGTTTGTGTTTTTTATTTGTTCTATGAAATTACGATATGGGTATTTGGGATTTATCATTCTTACGCAACATGATGATGTCTCTTTGTTTAAATACTCTAGATATTGCTCTAAATGAAGTAGGTATGTAAAAAAAAAACGAATTCTTTTGTGTTGAAGAATGATCTGTGCATTAATTTTCTTTTTGCTAGGAGCTAGATCTTTATAGTGTTATTGTTTATATGATGCTTAAGGTTGATCACATATTCTCTTATGTGTATCATGCTATCTAATATGGTTATTCATCAAGTCATTTTACAGTATTTAATTGTTTTCTAAGAGACTTAAATCTTTATGTCGATTGTGTTCTTTGGTGACTACCAGATCTCTCTCCCCTTTGATATGTTTATAGCTATTTTCGATTAGTGTTGATTACTGAACTCTGAATATCATAGTTTATTTGCTATTTTAAAAAGATACAAGATACTATACTACCGAAAAAGGGATTATTCAAAAAGAAAGAAATAGGAAAACAGGTTGTTTGTGAATACCCAAAACTAAAGTACTAAGATTTGTGTCATCTTCAATTAGAATATAGGCATAACCTGGGTGAGAGGTGCCCAATTCATGAACTTCAAAAAATTACTTGTTTAGAATTTTGACAGGCTAGAAAAAAGTACCAAATTTTTGAATCTTAAAGATGGATATAAACTTTTAAGTTTCGACTTTGTATTTCTTTTTCCACATTACAGTGTTTAGGCTAATGAGAACCAATAAAATAGGCAGTTAACTAATGGAAACCGATGCCTCATCTCTGGAGGAGGTCGTCGTTCGTGATGCTTCCATACCTGAGCCAACATTATAGTGTTGGTTGCCTCCTTGATCTGAGGGGTTTGACGGGAAATAACCTCTACTTCCAGAAGGTTTATAACAGTTTCTTGGGGTCTAATCTTTGTTTATTGATGGATTTATAGGACTTTCCATGGCTGATCCAAGTATTAAGCAAGAAGAATCTCTCTGCAATACAAGTGTAAATCTATTTAAGAAGTTGGCATGATTTATATGCATATTTCTAGATACATAAAGAAGTGGTAAGTTTGGTCCAGGGGTAGTTAGGATTTTGTAGTGGTACCTAGGGTAGTTAGTCTTTAAAGGATATACTTCAAAATCCATCCATAATTTATTTAGTCTTGAAGAATTTACTTCAGAGTTCATTCTTCAGAATTTAGTTCACATTTGCTTGCTAAAAGTTATATTAGAACAGACTGAAGACTCAAAAAGCATTTATTGGTATAAAAATGGGCAAAGTTTAAAATATATGAATTAGTGATAATTATTTATAGATATAAGGACTGCAAAATTTTCATATCATGGACTTTTGTCAGAGCTTTATCTGGTAAAAGAATGTCTAATTTTAAGGATATACTACTGATTTAGAATCTATAACATCCTCCCAGCATGATCAATAAATAATGTCTAGTTTCTTTTAAATTAGTTAATCTGTCCTTTCAATTGTTATGCCCAGGAATAATATGGAATATAATTAATATGAATTCTGAAGTTTTCTGATTGTGGTAATGATTTCATTTTTAGGGAGATCTAATTGAAGGTTACAAAAGCACACATCAGAAAAAAGACACAAACGAGTGGATCCAACCTAAAAATGAATATGCATACGTAAGACAAAACTATTATTTTGTTATTTGTTCTTAATACATTACCTGCTTTTGTTCTTAATCTTGCATTTTGTCTTTACTTATGGACGTTATTACGTTAAATCAACAGTTTTGTAAATGAGATTATCTCTTAATTATTTGTATTTGTTGTCAATTTTGCATAACGAAATGAAAACGCTAGAGAATGAATGTATCTTTGAGTTGAAAGTAGAATCTGAAAAATTTGACAATAATGACAAAGGTGAAATTATGACTCGAGTGTTGGGAAATAGGACAGGTAGATTGCTTGGTTTTAGATTTGGTCTACGGAAAAAAAAAATCTTCATCTAGTGACAAAAAAAAAAAAGCTTTGGCAGCAGAGTTGGAAGTGTCTCTCTCCAAGAATGAAGAAATGCAATCTACCATTCAGGCCCAAGACCAACGAATTAATAATCTAGAGAATAGGATGACCAGGTTGGCTGGCAATCCAGAGTTCCTACGATTGATTCAAACCAGCACCAGTTCAGTAACAGGAACAATCAACAACTAAAACTGATGAAATGAAAGATAAGTTCTAATGATTTTGTTCGCAATGTAAAAATTTCACCCCTTTTGACCCCCTAGAAAGACAACTGTTTTAAATTTTTGGATGCACTTGTAATATTAAAGTACTACTTTAGTTGTTCAGTATAATGAGATTGATGATTCCCTTTGACTTTGGACCCTGGTGTAGAGATCTTTTTTTCAAGTTAACAAATTTTAAATATGATGGTTATTTCTGATGCATCCTTTAAGTGCTTGGTTTAGTTGTTCAGTGTGATGCATCCTTTTGTTGGTTGGTTTATTAGTTCGATTCAATTTCATTTACCTAAGTCTATTAATTGAGTTAGAGAGTATTATTTTGTGATATGACAGAGGTCCTTGTCTAATAGGAAACCAACCAGGACTGGTGGAACATCATCCGGAAGTCCTAGTTCAACTTTATTATTATGTGATTATTCTGGATTCTGATATGCTTTGATTACTAATTTATTTACTATTTTGTTGGTCGGTTGCTCTGCAATGTTATTGAAGTCCAATGCAGTGCCCATTTGCTTTGTTTTGGCCTTATGCTCTTATATTTTCTTAGAATATGAGCTTCACTGTTTGTCATGTTAAGTTCCCTTGACATTTTGTATCGATCTAGGGAATGCCCTCAAGTATATGTATCTCTTTTCTTTTATATACATTTAAATATAGAAAAAAAAAATATGGAACAATTTATATGTATAATTTATACACAGTTTATGTGTACAATTTATATTAGTAAATTTTAATTGCTTTTTATTATCAATTATGAATGATGCATTTGATATGTCTCCCCTTTATTATATGTATTTTTTCAACTTTAAATGATTGTGATTTGTGAGTAATTGGTCAATATTTTTTAATTTTTACTTTTTAAAAATAAATTGTGTATTAGGTGATTGATATTCGAATTCGAATAATTTTTTTATCGAAATAAAAAATGGAAACAAATATATTCTGTATTTGGACATAATTTTCAAATACTAAGTACGGATGTTTTTTTACAATTTTATGAATACCGAATATGGATTTACAAAACATATTTATTGGGATTATCTTAATTTAGGAAAATATTTTAATAGTCGTTGTAAAAAGTTGTATAAAATATGTAATGTAACAAAAATTGTTGCCAATGAATCTGATCCATATTAAGCAACGAAATATAGGAACAAAATTTTTTTTGTTGCCCACGATGAGAAGAAATCAAGTGGTCAAAAATTTTGCAACGACTTATGAATTTCGTTGCAAAAAACTAACGTCTTTCCTAATGTGCAACTAAGTACAAAATTCGTAGCTAAACATACACTTTTAGCAACGACGTTATAAGTCATTGCCTGAAAAATCGTTGCTAAAGCCCTATTCTTTTGTAGTGAATAAATATTATTTTTTCAAATAAATTAAATAGTTTAATTTAGTTATATAAATAAGATTAGAATGGTTCTAACTAATTTATTCTATAGTCGGTTTAATATTGAGAACCTAAAGGGTCACACCGCAAAAGAAAAATATTTATTTAAGAAGTGAATAGCATAATCATAATAATAAATTAAGTATATTGAATTTATACTATAGCGATAGAATAAATTAAATAAGTTAATATTTATTATTCAGTATTTTGGAAATACTAATTATAAATTAATATGAGGAGTTTTATTATTATTATTGTTGTTGTTGTTGTTGTTGTTGTTGTTGTTGTTGTTGTTGTTGTTGTTATTATTATTATTATTATTATTATTATTATTTAGTTCCTATTTAGATTAAGAGTTTAATTAAAAACTCTACTCCTAAAGAGTTTAAGTGGGTTGTCTATATTTATAGGTCTTATTATGGATTAGGGTTACATATATTTCCATAAGATTTGAGAGAATACTCACATATTCTCCACATCTAATAGTTAGAAGAGAGAGAAAACTAGGGTTTGTCACCACCTACTTCTTAAATCCATATTTTTCTTGGTGGATCACCTCTAGAAGCTATACACTTTGGTAGCTAACGTTAATACAGGCAAGTTCTTTCAGTAACTTGTTGAATTATTGAAATTTGTTGGTATACATGAACTGATTGCTCAATTATGTGCCAATCTTTCGGTGTTATGTGTTTTTCCTATGAACATGATTAAGGTACGCACGTTATGAAACTATGTGATTATAACTATTCTGTATGGAACTTCAAATTCTGTAAATACACAGCATGAAATGTTTGATGCATATAGAAACGCATATTATGAGACGTATGATGCATACGTAAACTCATTGCATAAGATTTATGATGCATTTATAAAATGCATATTATGATATCCAACGCATGGATGAAATGCATAACATGCATGAAAAATGGAGCATGAAATGTGAAAACTATTAGACACGTTGAACCGTCGTGCTCATTCTTGCAAATAATTTTATTTATAGTTAAATAAAGACGTTTCTGAAGAAAATTATAACAATCCAAATTTTTAATAAGATATTTTAAGATATTTTTTAATATAAGTAAATATATTTGTATTTAATATTATATGTATTTCCATTATGTAATTAATATTGTGTGTTGTTATATATTAACAAATGAAATACAATATTCTAAAATTAAATTATTGAAACATAATTTAAAAACCCCAAACCTAATTAGGAAACCTTAATCCAAAATTATAAAACCCTAATCCTATTTAGGAAACCCTAACTCTAAATGGCAAACCCTAATGGCCAAACCCTAAACCCTAAAGACACTTGTGAAACAACTAAATTAACCTCACAATCTCAGCCACACAAAGCAACAAGGAAGCAAAATGGAATCTTTCTTCCTTAAAGCAAAATGGAAGCTAAATTATGTCCAAACGAATTTGGAAATGCATGAGTCACCATTTGTAATGATTCAAAGTTATTTATTGACATTAATGAACCTGCAAACCGACCTCCTAGTAGAGGTTTGATCATGATCATTACAACAAACTTAGCTTGCAAGAAAAATTGTCCAAATGACCATTAAATCCTATCCCTAGCCCTCCTATAAATAGAGAGCACTCCCATTAATGAAATCCACGAAATTCACAACCAATATCAGTCACAATTCAAGTCCCATAAGCCTCATATCTTCCTTTGATCAAAATCTAGAAGAAAATTAGCAAATTTGCTTCAAGAGGTATAATTAAACTGTGACTCCCCCAAATCACTATACTTACTATAGATCACTTGGTGCTCACTATAAATGCTAAATCATTAGGTTTATGGATGATTTCCTTTATTCATTAACAAAGTTCACATCTTAATTCTCAAAGATCTTTCATTATTTTATATCAAGTCTTTGTAATCGATACAAGAGACTTAATACTCAATCATGACATTTTATCGTTAAGATTTAGATATTCTATAACTTTACATATTTTAACATCCACGGTATTAAATCATAAGGACGGCTATTGGGAATAGAGAATCCCGCGGTGAATGTTTGTATCTTCACCGGTGATAAATGTTTGCATCTTTATCCGTGACAAATGGTTGTATCTTTGTTCGGTGTAAAATCCTCTTTCCGTACAGAACAGGGAGTTAGTTAAACTCATTATTTTAAAATATATTACATATGAATGTAATATATTTATGTAATGGCTTAATATATTATTATGCCAAACATGTATAAATTAAATAGAAATGAGGGAAATTAATTTACTAAATTGTTATTAGTAGATGAATATGTTGACTTTAAATAAAAAGAATTATTTAGTTAATGATAAATAATAATTGTATTATATTACAATTATTAAAATCTAAACCCTAAATTTAAAGGGTAAAAACCTAAACTAAGGTTGGAAAACCTAAATTAGGGTTAGGTTAAAATCTAGAAAAGATTAAACCCTAAAATTTAAACCTTAATCTATGGTCACCCTTAATCTAGGAATTAAAACCTAAGGGTTAAACACCAAAATCTTGAAAATGTTACCATTCATAAATACGCGTATAATACGAAAATTATACGGATATAATATGAAAATTATACCAAAATAATACGAAAATTATACGGATAGAATATGAAAATTATACCAAAATAATACAAAAATTATACGGTATAAATACGGGAAAAAAAATCAACCATGAATAGTGAAAGTCAACTCTTTAATTAGTAATTTTAAATCAAAATAAAGATTTAAACTAATTAAATTACTTAGTTAATTAATTAAGTTATCAACCAATCAAGTTGCTAGCATTATGAATGATTAATCTAAGAATCAATTAATTTTAATTAATGACCAAAATGCCCTCCAAATCTAATCCATATCAAGCAAGAGAAATCAAATTGGATTTCTCTTCCTTTAAGCAAAATAGTAGGCCAAATCTTGTCCATTCATTTTTGGAGATGATGATTCACCAAACATGATGAAAACTAACATTAATGGACCATTAATAAAGCACATCGGTCGTCCATAACAGCTGGGATTGTAATGATCAAAGCTTAGCTTGGAAGTTTTGAATAATGACCATAAAACCCTAACCTAGTTCTCCTATAAATAGCAAGCTCTCCCAAGGTTGAAACCCACGAGTTATACACCCAATATCAGTCATAAGTTTCTCCAAGTATCAGTCATAGCAAGCCTAGATCAGAATCAAAGGGCAAAAATGCAAAGATTGCTCAAGAGGTACAAAATTTATTTATGCTTGTTGATCTTTAATCTTTCCATAAAAAGTATGTTTTGTTGTTTATTAATGACTGATATAATGTTAATAAGTGATCTGGGCGGTTAAATTGTGTTTATATAACATCTATATGTATAAAATGATAAGATTTAGCTCTCTGTTCTGGGCAGTCAAGAACAGCCTGACAAGGCTCCTTGTCAGATGATTTAATCTAAGCATGTTGGTATTTTGATGTGTTTTAAAGTTTTTAATTGTACCTTGCCATATAGGGTATACACAGAAACAAACAAAACACCCATCGGATCACTGTATTAGGAGATATGCTATCAGGAAAGTGGCTGGTGACCACGAAATCTGGAATTTCCAGAATTCTGGGTAGCCCAGAAAATCAAGAACAGCCTGACATGACTGTTTGACCAGATTTTATCTTCCATGTTTGATGTTTTTAATGTAAACATTTGGTATTTAGTTATATTATTCCATTTATGGTACATCTATAAACAAATTTTAAGTCCAAAAAGTACATTATGTAAAAGATATTTCAAGCCAAATGTGCCATCTCGACCATGACCGACTGATTTCTGGGCAGTCCAGATTTCTGAAGAACAGCCTAACAAGGCTGTTTCACCATCAAATAACATCCAATTTTGATGTTGTTAATGTCCTAATTTGGTATCTAATTGTATTATTATATAAGTACTACACATATAATCCATTAACATGACAAATATTATCATGATCCAGAAGTAATTTAAGGTCAAAACCCCCTTCAAGACCATGACCAGTTTCTGGGTTTGAATGAAGAACACCTATAGCGACGGACTTAGTGATAGATTTTTAAATTAAGTATAAATTCAATTTAAAAATACTTTTAGCGACAGACTTGATCCGTGACAATAGATATAAATGACATAATTAAATTAAACTTAATTAAAACTAATTTAAACTATTTTTAGTGACAGATTTAATTAAAAATTCGTCGAGGTAGCTTCTAAATTAGCTTTTAGCGACGGATTGAGTTATGAATTAATTCAATTAACATATTAAACTATATTTAATGAAGGATTAAGCTAAGAATATAATTAATTAACATAATTAATTATATAATGAAGTGACTTAAGCGACGAACGTGAATAATTAACTTAGTTAATTATTAAATCAAACGATTAAAATTACGAATTGACATTACATCTCAAACGTACATTATTAATTAGATTAAATACATATTCTTATGTATACTAACGACTGTTATTAATATGTTAAACATATTTGGAGTACAAATCAAGTTCCAATCAACGTGAACTAAATCGTACACCGTACAGGCAAGTCTTTTAACTGTTTTATTAAATAGTAAGCTTTATATGACACCGTGATATGAATTATCAACATGAAAGTTATGTGTGATATTAAATTGATATTTATGATATGTTAAAAGCATGTTAAAGTATTTATGAAAGCATAAACTGTGTGTATGCTATATGTTAGATTTGCTGATCGAGCCGTCGTGCTCATTCTTGCGAATAAAACCTTATTTGCAGATTAAAGATGAACGTTAAGAAGATCATGAGCGCAAGAAGAAGCATAAACTAGGTTTAATGTTTTAATTGATTGTATTTATATTAAGTCTTAATGATTGTTGTAATACGAACAAACAAACATGTAATCGAATATTAAATGAATGATATAAATTATTATCATCAGAATATTGTTATGTCTTTATTTTTATATAACCTAAAATTGTTAAAACTTAACATAGTATTGATAATGATCTATTTATCTAGATGAGGATTGGTAAATAACTTGTGAGTGTTGTACATTCGAGACATGACTAAGCGATGTTGACTGGTCAAATCCATTGTTAAGGTTCCTCGGACCCAGGTATAACTCGTTATTACTATTATGAATGTTAGATAAGTAGGATTATTGATATGAAGAGATATCACTATAAACAAATGTGTTTCGAGTGAAGGTTTTAACTAGTTGGGTAATGTTCTGCACGGAAAGAGAATTTTGCACCAGACAAAGATACAACTATTTGTCACGGATAAAGATACAAACATTTATCGCAGGTGAAGATACAAACATTCACCACGAGATTCTCGGTTCCCAAGAGTCATCCTAATGATTTAATGTCGTGAATATTGGAACATGTAAAGTTATAGAATATTTAAATCTTAAGGTTAAAATAAGACCGTTATATATGGTGTTATCCATTTATACGGATGAAATACAAGTTGATACTTGTATAAATAATGAGACCGAGATCAAGTTAAGATCCAGGGACAAAGTTAAGAGAAAATTTTAATGTATAGTCTAAAATTAGACTAATTCAACCAACATGATTATGAGATCATTGGTTAAGTCGATAGATGTATGAAATTAACGCACAAGGTCTTCCGCATAACGAGTGCAGGGATTTTGGGGGCGTTACAAATGTAATATCCCAAACATTTCAAAAAGTGATCTAACAAGATCTAATCAATATTGTCAATTCAAAACCTAAATAGTGATTGCTCAAGTAAACATTGAGTTATCTAAAAGGTAAAATACGACTCATAACTACGATCGTACACGATTAAGAGGTTAAAAATCTCTAACCTAATCTATGTGTTATGTGATTAGTAAAGATTGAATTGAGTTTCAAAATTATTATATAACTTTTTTATGTGTAGGATTTTGTGTTTTGGTTCAAGTATTCAACCTTTACACTTATTAAAAATCAAATAAGTTACTCGAAAGAAAACCTAAATTTAGGGTTTAAGAAAACTTAAAACCTAAGGGTTGAAAAAACCTAGAAATTACTATTCACAAATACAAAAAGTATACGAGAATTATACAAAAATAATACCATAATAGTAAGAGTATAATACGAAAATTATATGGTCTAAATACGAAAAAGTCAACCATAAATAGTGAAAAATCAACTATTTGATTAGTAGATTTAAATCAAAATAAAGATTTAAACTAATTAAATTACTTAGTTAATTAATTAGTTATCAACCAATGAAGTTGCTAGCATTATGAATGATTAATCTAAGCATCAATTAAGCTTAATTAATGACCAAAATGCCCTTCAAATCTCAGCCACATCAAGCTTGAGAAAATTAAATTGATATTCTCCTCCTTTATCAAAATAGTAGGCCAAATCTTGTCCATCTATTTTTGGGAGATGATAACAAACATTAATGGAGCATTAATGAAGCACATGGGTCGACCATAACAGCTGGGGTTGAGTGATGATCATGGTTTGGATATTTTAGGTTCAAATGACCTTAAAACCTTAACCCTAGCTCTCTTATAAATAGCAACATCAGCCCATTGATGAAACCATAAATTATACATATGTTAAGACTTGCTGACCGTCGTGCTCAGTCTTGCGAATAAAACTTTATTTGCAGCTAATGAAGAATGTTAAGAGGATCATGAACATAAAGAAGATGACTAGATTATAGTTAATGTTTTAATTGATTGTATTTGTATTAAGTCATAAATGACTGTTGTAATACGAACAAGTAAACCTTGTAACCAAATATTTAATGAATGATATAAATTATTATATTCGGAATTTTGTTATGTCTTTATTTTGATATAACTTATAATTGTTAAAACTTAACATAGTATTGATAATGATGATAATGATCTATTTATCTGGATGAGGATTGGTAAATGACTTGTGAGTACTGTAAGCATCCGAGACAGGACTAATCGATGTTAACTGGTCAAATTCATCGTTAGGTTCCTCAGACCCAAGTACAAACTTGTTATTATTATTTTGAATGTCAGATAAGTAGGATTATTGGTATGAAAAGATATTACTATAACCAAATATGTTTCGAGTAAGGATTTTAACTAGTTGGGTATGTTCTATATGGACAAAGATACAAACATTTGTCACGGATAAAGATGCTAACATTTATCACGGATGAAGATACATACATTCATCGCGAGATTCTCTATTCCTAAGAACCGTCCTAATGATTTAATGCCGTGAATCTTGGAATATGTAAAGTTATAGAATATTTAAATCTTAAGGTTAAAATTAGACCGTTATATATGGTGTTATCCATTTATATGGATGAACTACAAGTTGATACTTATATAAATAATGAGACCGAGATCAAGTTAAGATCTAGGGACAAAAGTTACGATAAATTTTTAATGTATAGTCTAAAATAAAACTAATTCAACCAATATGATTATGAAATCATTGGTTAAGTTGGTAAATATATGGAGTTAACGCACAAGGTCCGCCGCAGCTAGTGCGGGGAATTTTGGGGACGTTACAATTGATATTTAGTCATGTAAACAGATCGTGCAAGAGGAGCAGTAAGTGTTCATATCTTTCTGATATGCGTGTACTTTATTTTTCTGTACTTGATTTCTACTGCATGGTGTTCTTTTGTAGGAGATGAAGGCTCTTTTACTTCCATGCATATTCAATTTCTCACCTTTTTTTTTCTTTTTTTCCCCTTCTTTCTTATGTAGGAGTGGTTGAGAAGCTATCCAAAGAGAGCTTGCATCATAAGATTAGCTGGCGAAGGACATTGGTTTCATCAATTTTGATCTTTCACATGCTTAACGTTTTGTGGTGTCCTGAATCTTTGTTAAGTTTGAAGAAGTAATTGATGAATTAGAAAATGCTACATAGATAATTGCACAATATGCGTTTGTGAAATTGTCTGAATACAGTAATACATGTATTAAGATCAAATTATCACCTCTCCAGTAGATATGTATGTATGTACATATAAAGTTCTCAAATGGGTGTATATTTATTTTGTGGGTTTTTCCAGATTTTGTACAAATGAGCATATTTGCATTTAAACTATAAATGCCAAGTAACCTGTTCACATTTAATTTTTATGTGCATTAAACTTGTATCAGTTGAACTTGTTATACTTGTTTTTTATATTAAAATACTTCATAACTTTATCAGTTGAGATCATATATGCAATTATGGATTTTGACTTTCAGACCTTATGTATATGCTTAAGCTTTACTTGAATGGATGGTTCAAGTTAGAGAAAACTATTAACTGTTAGATTTTCTTTAGATAAAACCCTGAAACACCAAGTTCTTATTATTTCATGCGCCCTCATTATCATTTACTCCTTTCTTTTTATTTGTTTATGTTCCTTCTTTTTTCATTTGTACCCGCTACCCAACCATGTGTCAAAGGGATGCATACATGAGGGGGGTACTTTCTTATTCAATATTTGGGCCATTAACGAGCAACTTAAATCTTTGTGAGGAGCGGTAAGCACGTACATGAAGTTGGCTACCGCCTGCAGCCCAAGGGATGTACTTGGTCTAATTCTTTATTTTTTTTCTGATTATTAGCTTACTTGTTCTTTATGTTTGTGGTAAGATATTTCCCTTGCTGGTTAGATTGTATGTGTTGACGTCAAATCCTTGATCTTGTTGTAATCACCAGTCAGCAAAGTACTTGCACACTTATCAAACCGTTAACACTCCACAGAACAGTCACGGCTTGGGTCGTCCGGGGATGCTCCGGTGTAAAGGTAAGTTCAGGTGCTTAACGTCACATTGAAGGACCTTTATTTTGTGCTGGAACGTGTAAGATATTTAATAACTCTTGTGCCATTTTTGTATGTAGAAAAGTATTACCTCTATTTTTCTGAGAGATAACTTGTATATACTCATCCATGCATCGTGGAATGTCCCATCGTCCATTCATGAGTGGATACCTGACGTCCCCTGCCACTTACTCCAATCGATCCAATAAGAAGAGATACTAGCATGGGCTACTCTCTGACTCGCAGTCTGTATAAGTTGATAAAACGGCCCAAACGCCCCATTAGCCCTTCTCATATGCTCTTTCATAAGTCTTTCATAAGTGGAAATAGCAGATTACCTATTTTATCACCAGGCCTGTCGGGGGAGATACAAACGATCGGCCCAAGACAAATATAAAAATAACCCCAGACCCACAGTTAGAAATGTGAAGCCCAATGAATCACATCTCAACAGTATGTTTTTCTCTGACTTAAATTCACTCGCTCCTAGTGGTCGGTCAATAAATGTTTGCAATATTTTAAACTTGAACTCCTCTTTGTTCTAGTTTTCTAGTGGTAAGTTTAATCTTATTCTAGCGTTGTCTCGGAAAACATGTTCAGTTTTGATATTTAGTCATGCTTCAGGATTGCTTTTACTTTCAGCTGATTTTTTTCTGGATCCATTCCCTTGTCATTTGTTTCTTTGTATCTCTTCTGAGTTTGGACTTTTTAATTTTGATTTGTTTTTGGTGGGGGAGGGGACTTATGTTAGCGTTCTTTAATTCTGACCACATGTCTATTTCCCAGTTGAAGTGGCTATTATTGAAGAAGGCATCACAAGTTATCTATTTACACTTTGCTTTGAAAAAGAAAGCCATAGTTGAGGAATTCCATGAGAAACATGAGAAGGTTTTATTTTATTCTTCTATTAAAAATTTATTTTCTACAAAAAAGATGTGTTTGACAATGTTAATTTTTAGTTTCATTTAGATCTTTATTTATATACTCCATTAGTTCCACAAAAAAGTGTCTCATTTGTCAATTTTTTTGTTTCATAGAAGTGTCATCTTTTTATTAATGGTATAAAATGACTACACAATGTCCTCAAGTTTGTCATCACTACTAAACTTATGATTTCCTAATTTTAGGGGCAAATTTGGAACAAAAGTACATTCCTAACGTTTGTAAATGGGATTCTTTTGTGGAATGGAGTTCAGACATTTTACTTCATGTTTTCTGGTTTAAGGTTAAAGAGTGGCTTCAAAAGATGGGAATAGGAGATCAGACGGCGTTGTGCATGATGATGATGAACCTAAAGACAGAGCAGTTCCTATATATACGGAAGATAGTTCTAAGCATAGGTAATTGCTAGTACAGTATTTCCAATTTGACTATTTCAGTTCCCAAAAAGAGAGTTATTGAAATACACAGTTCTCAAAGATTGGTTGATTATGTAGATATGTTCCATCCAGAGCTGCTCTGCCAATCATTCGCCCATCACTTGGCAGTCAGCAGACAATTGCAGACAAAGCAAAAGTTGCAATGCAAGGGTATCTTAATCACTTTCTAGGAAACATAGATATCGTAAATTCTCGAGAGGTAGATACGAAGTGATTACAATCAATATATGAGGTTGTCCAAAGAACTAATTAGAGTCAATAAGTTGTGAATAAGGAGGTGAAACTAAGAATTAAAAGTAAACTACCTTCTGCGTGCCAAATTGGATCCAGTATGTGCACTTACCTTACAAACTCTTTGCATATTATACCATGCTTTTGAAATCTAGAATTAAGTATATCTCATCCTAAGTCAGTGTTGAAGGATTAACTTTATCTTAAAGACATTAATCGAAATATGAAGTTTTATTATGCTGAATATATTTGTAGCTTATATTTGAAATTCTCTAGTTATTAAATCTTACATTCCATATTAAGTTACTTATTGGATATACATATAATGACGGTATTGGGATTAACACTTTTATTATCAATATATCAGGTCAAAGATTATTCTGTATAAAAATATAGTGACATTTTATTTTTCTTTCTAAAAGTGGTATTACCTCTATGGCTTCTCTATAGGCATTCTTTTGAATCGATTTCTATATTTTTCTGACATCTCCGGATATAAGTACTTAATCTGCAGTATGATTCTTTTTCTTATTTCTTGTGTTTTTTTTTTTTTAATTTAGTTAAAGTTTTGTTTTCGTTCCATTGAAAAATATGTTTCATTGATAGGTCTACAAGTTTCTGGAGGTCTCTAAAGCTATCATTTTCACAAGAATATGGTCCAACCGTTGAAGGAAGAAGGGAAGCCAATGCAAAAGCGTATGACCGTGGTATTACTACATTCTTACATGCCTTATGTGATATAATGACATTAAAATACATGTTTTTGGCAATGAAAAATTCACCTAATTATAACGTGGAGGATTTTATTGCTGTAAATCAAAGAAAAAGGCAACATTTATAATAGAACCAATGATAACGAATAATCTCGTTGCAAAATAATAAATGACCGATATATTTTGCACAATTAGCAAAGAACATCGTTGTCAAAAAGTATACAGTTAGCAATGAAAATCAGTTAAGGCAACAATTTTCATACTGTTCTGCAACGATAAACATCATTGGCAAAAATGTCTCGACCGCAACGAAATTTCATTTTCGTTGGCCAAAAAAAGGTTATTTTCATTGTTAATTGGAAGGATTTTGCAACGAAAATTGCTTTTCAGTAACAATTTCTTAATAAATTTGCAACAACACATTTCGTTGCTAAATGATCTATTTTTTTTTCACGAAAATTAACTTTCATTGCGAAATAGGTCACTTTTTGCAGTGATCAAAATAATTTTGTTGCTAAGCAATTAGCAATGCTCATAGCCCAATGAATTGTCCAACGAACAAAAAATCGTTGCAAATGACCTTTAGTAATGAAAATTCGTATCTTTAGCAATGAAAACTGTTTGCTGCTGAATTGCCATTTTTTTTGTGGCAAGATGTAAAAGAATGAAAATAATCTAGAGCCTCCAGTCCCATAAGTCATCACCTGCAGTGAAGAGGCATTCAAAATTTTGTACGAACAATGGGTGAAACATGAAGTGGTGAAGCTTCTAACACCCAGATTTGCGGTGACCAAAGAAAGGAAGTGGAGCCCAGAAGTTTACATATATCATCAATGCATAGAGCACTACACCATGGATTGTCATAGATTGTGAAAAATCTACCATAAAAAATTAGCGGCAGGTGAAATCGAGTTGGAATAGAGGTGGCATGTTGAACAATACATGAGCCAATAAGACTAAATACTTTCATATTATTATTTATGTCTTTTGATATTATTAAATAAATGCATTGTATCTTGAACAAAGAATTTCTTTAAAAAGTTATACTTTGAACTTCAAAAGTGATGAAACAATTTGAATTCATATATTTATATATATAAGTTACATTTTTTTTCTTTAAAAGTGACGAGGTACCTTAACATAAGCCATTAACCTAAAAAGTTACACTTTTTCTTCAAAAGTGAAGACACCTGAACATAAGCCCTCAACTCGAAAAGTTATACTTTTTCTTCAAAAGTGACGAAGCACCCGAACATAAGTCCTTAACCCGAAAAGTTACACTTTTTCTTCAAAAGTGATGAGGCACCTGACGATAAGCCTTCAATCTCAAATAATTACGCTTTCAAACTTCAAAAGCCACCAAAACACTTAAACCTAAAGTCTCAACCCGACAAAGTTACATTTTTTCCTTCAAAAGTGATGAGGCATCTGACCATAAGCCCTCAACCCCAAACAGTTACGCTCTCAAACTTCAAAAGCGACCTAATAATTATACTTTTCAAACTTTAGAGTAACAAGGCGCCCGATCCGAAGCCTTCAACCAGACAAAGTTACACTTTTTTCCTTCAAAAGTGATGAGGAAACGAAAGATTACAAAAGGGCCATAAGCTAATGCCCGTAACATATCAAATTGAAGAAGAGGCATAGCCAAAACTGCCAGGTTGGCTATAGCGAAATATCGAGCCTTTTCCTTCTCAACATTATCATTACCTCAAACAACAAACTGGAGTCCTTGAAGCTCAGTCTTTAGGATTAGCTATGACATCTTGAAGTGTAACCGAAGCTCTCCTAAAAGAAAGACATTTTTTTTAATAAAGTAAATTGATGTCTAAACGAAGGATTCTAGTTTCTAAAAATTACTAAAGCAAGAAGATGGAACAAAATTTGAAGAGACTTCATAAAAGATTGCATGAGATAGCCTAAGAGAGCCCCATGGCGTTTCCCTCTCTTAAGGACTTCATCTTTCAAGACTTGTAAGATTGAACTTTGAAGAATTTGTGTAGAAAACTAAAGCATGACTCAATGAATTGAAGTATTGTGCACACGATTCACTCAATTATGCCCCTGTTGAGGGAAAAAGACTGAGTTACCTATGGAGGAAATCGGGTGAGGCCCGTTTGATTCTTAGTGAATCAACCCCTATTGAGGAAAGATAACTTAGTGTCCTAATTAGAGATAAGACAGGACTTGGTGACATGCCTAATTTTTAGTGAATCAGACTCTTAGTGGGAGGACTTAGTGTCTAATTTATCCTTAGTAGAATATTCCTGCTCAACGGAGTGGAAGAGAGGAGTATGAGTAATTCAAGCTCTGAACCTCTTAAAAATACTATGTTCTCAATGTCTCTTTACCTCTTTTCTTTGTAGTTTATATTTATGCCCCGTATGATGAAATTATTGTGTATGTAGGTTTCAATTAGCAAATTTATGACCCGTATGATGAAATTATTGTGTATGTAGGTTTCAATTAGCAAATTTATTAATAGAACTGTGTATGTTATTTTAAATGATCAAAATGGGATTTACCAAATACTCTCATTCTATCGTGTATATAATTGTTTAAATATTTGGTAAAGATGTTTAAAAATGAAAAGTTATACATCAATTGTATAATAATCTATTCAACTCCCTTACCCTTTATAGATCATATTCGTGTACCTTTGGGAACCAACAATTGGTATTAGAGCATGTTCTCACAAAACTTGCGTAACCGCAATGAGTAGATCACATGGTACAAAAACCAGTTCTATAATAAGTAAAGAAATTTTACCTACGAGCTTCAATGTCTTATTTCTATTTAGAAAACTTAAATAATGTCATCTACATTGAAAGATACTAAGAAGCAGGTTTGAGCAGGACCATATGCAACTATTCAAAGATAGGCACCTTCTATTGAAGATTCATATGGAATAGTTGCCAAGTCTATTTCAAAATGGTCGAGCACAAGTAAATTATCACTTTAGACATGCAAACAATATCTTATCTATAGATCTAGAGGAAAACTGCTTACAATGTGCTTAAATTCTAAGTCACTAAGGAAAGATGGTGAGTCTCATATGATTGCATGAAGAAACTGCACTCAAAATGACATTTTTCTAAAAAATCTCAAAAGCCTTTAACTAGGCAGGCTCAAAGAAAAATGTCTATACTGAACTCATGCGAACTCTCCCCAGTATATGGACTTTTAAGAACTTAATCATCTAAGGGTTCACTCAGGAAAGTCTTCAGCAACAGTTTAAAAGAACAACTCACAACTGAGTTAGAGCTGAAACGATTAAAGCTGTAGATGGGTCACTTAATATTCTCCCTAAGATAAAGATAGTATTCTTCTTGCCATAAATTCAATAAGTAAATGTGAAGAAGGTAAAGACTACTTTATCTATTCTCCATTTATAATAGTAATCTGAGCATTCAAATCCAAAGATCTGCACTATCAGATCTCAATACTTACTGATTGTAATAACCTCTATCCTTAGGGAAGATGTCTAATGAAGTCTGGTAATCACTAAAGCCAGACATTTATGTGTTGTTGAATTGGAGGAGGTCATCAGACTAATCAATGTCTGATGTCACTTAAGAGTGAAAGAATAGGTATGCATAAATGGAAAAAAATGCATAACTCAAATAGAGAAAGGAGAAATGTGGGAGGAGTGCAATGAAGACCAGGAGCTCAACCAAGGAAGGAACTGAAGTGCAGCTCAAAGTCATCAGACAGAAGAAAGAAAAGGCTAAAGGGACATCACCACTGGTAATCAAGAAATTAATATCAGTGAGGTATGACTTAACATCCCTCTAAAAAAATGTATGCATGAATCTTAACTGTTCTATGTGTTATATGTGACAACTAGCATACACACAACACTATTCAGAATGTCAAAGTCAACCTCAAATTAAAATAAGAAAAAACACTTACTGAGTTGGGAATATCTCAGGAATTTGCTTTCTCTTTACTTCAATCTGAGGCTGAAAATAATATTTTAAGACCAACTCTAAACAGCGTTCACTTGGAGTTTCAATCTCGGTAGGATTGAAAAAATATGTGCAAATCATACTAATCTCTTTACTACGATCGAAATCTCGAAAGATGGTAAAGTTAGTCAAAATAAACTCTACAAATCAACCTGATGAACATTGTCAGATTGAAATATACTCTGCAAACTCTAAAACCGGAATTTAGTATGACAATGGAAGGAATGGGAGATCAAAGGATGTTCTTCAAGGATATAAATTCCTAGTCGTGCACACACAAGTATGCATCATTCTAAATGTTGTAATTGTATTGTTTTAATCTTTAAAAGTTGAAAACATATTTTTAAAATTTTCTAATAAATTTAAGTCTTCATCTTGTCACTACATTTCATCTTGGTGTTGAGTTCTTCCAGAGAAAAGATAATCCAATAATTTTTCATAGACACAATATGCTTGTAGTAAATGATATCATCACCTATAAGTAGCTCTTATTGAAGGATCAATGTTCAATTTTTTGCTCATTGGTCACCTATGTGTCAAGACATTTCAAATTTATTTTCTTAAACAACCAAAGAAAATAAAAGTGATTATGAGAAGGAATTCAACTCTTCTAAGAATGTTAAGTTTTGAGTATTAAAACGAGCTTATTGATTGTAAGGTTAAGTGATGAAATGGGAAGGAGAAGAGAACAGAAGGAACTAACCAACTCTACAATTGAAATCTTATTGATTGTAAGGTTAAGTGATGAAATGGGAAATAAGCATGTTTCTAAAAATCTAAACTCTGTGATCGTAGAACCAAGTTAAAAATCATAGAGTAAAACTTTTCAAATCTAAATGCTCTACCAATGAGCAAGTCTTTAATAGAACTCATTTCTAAGAATCACCAAGAAGAAAGCACAAACAGTCATTCTTAACAAAAAGGACAAAGGATCATTTATCAACATCACAATGATCCTACAAGTAAGAGTCAGTACTTGATTCAGTGCTAGTAATGAACATTTTCATCTTCAAAGGAAATAAGAGATAAACCAACGAGACTCTTAGGGATGCTAGCTAGACAAATGGTTAAAATGAATTATAAGATCTAAAAGCCGGTTCTTAGTTTAGCACAAAGAGATCTAGCCTTCAACATCAAGAAAAGCTTCAATTATGATATGATTAAAGATAAAACAATGATAAGAAACTAGACCAAACTGGGTGCATAAAAAATCAACACCGATTTCCTGCTTTAGAGATTCATTAAAAGTTATTCAGGTGTTTCTTGCTCTCACTGTCCTTACCAAGTTCATTAATGATCACATGAATGTCAAGAAATGCTTTCCTATTTGTTATACTTAGAAAGATCATGCTAAATCAATCTCAGGCTTTGCTAAATCAAAATTCTAAGTTATGTATTAGACCAGACAAATTATTGTTCAGACAAAGATTAATTGACAATGGGAAATGCTCGATCTTTAAAATCTAGTCTATGAGCAAAAGAAATGTAATTCTTAGGATTACATGCTTAACTAGAATTGCAAGCTTGTGTAGAAAATATAACTTCTGATTTCACTATCAAAAAGTTATGTGAAGAAGTATAACGAGTAAATGCAGAATGAGATGAAATGAGCATGATAAGTGGACTAAGCATTCTAATTGATTCTTATAAACCAAACTAAGCACGTTAATGATCTATGAAGGAAGATTGGTTTGGAAAGCAGCCATTACCATAAAGTATACTGCATTAAAAGGCCAGATAAGGGATAAAAAATGATAAATCTATTGATTATGATCATTACAAGAATAGAACTGGTTCTTTTTGTGACGCCCCCAAATCTAGGCCCACACAGCCCAAACTTGAGTCGTCAAAAGACTACAACAAAATTATTACAATGAAATACAACGTACAACAATACAGTGGATAATACAACACAACTAAGTCTTCATTATTATTGCCACACTATTTTATAACACGTGAAGACTATGATAGCTATCCCCGCACTCTCACTCCATTCCCCGGCTAGACCCCGTTACGTTCTCATCTCCTGTTGAAAAACAATGGAACGAAAAGAAAGGGTGAGCTCAAATAGCCCAGTAAGAAATATCATGACTAAGATAATGACGAATAATTTATCATTAGCCTTCAACAGTTGAGTTCTTGATAGAATACAATAGACTACAAGGTTTATATCAAAAACTGCAGTTAAATTCTTAAACAACGTTCAGATCAATAATAGCAGCAGAATGAACAATCTATTAGAAGAATAATGCAGACTATAATGTCCACTCGCTTCTCTTTTTAGTAAAAATATCATCAACTTTTATCATCTGAAATACCATTAGTCAAGATAATACAACTTCACAGTTCCTGGTCATAATCATGCAGATCAACAGTTCGTCTTTGCACTACGGGCCAAAGACATTCAATATACACCAACAGTCATGATTATACCAGATTCAGCCTTTGGTCATAATCATACCAACCAACAGTTCATCTTTGCACTACGGGCCAAAGAGAACATTCACCACGTGTCATAAAAGACACCGAACAGATGTATCGCCTTTAACCTATCATCTGTTCAACAATTATATCACATCTGTGCCCCCGGCCACAGATATTCACAACAGCTTGATTCTTGATGATTAATACAAATAACAGTGATACAAATGATGAACAGAAGAACAGGATAAACAATAAGTATCAGAAGTTTACTTTGTGCAGATTCAAATAATGTCCAAATTGCCAACATGATGTGGAGTGAAATTTAAAAATGATATTCAAGATCCACAGTTCAGAATAACGATTACAGTTCAATAGAAATGTTCAGAAAATAGGAAGGTTCAGTTGAACTAATGAAATTCAACTATTATGGAACATATAATATTTTCAGGAATTATAGAAGCAATAATTCCATAATAAGTTTCGATTTAGGTGTATGGAAGAAAATAATATCCCTTACCGTAGCAGGTTTGATTAACAAAAGGTGAAGGGAATTAATATCCCTTACCATAGTAAGTTTGAATAAAGGAAGATGAAAAAGATGGTATCCCTTATGAGTATAAAGGAAAATGATATCACTTACGAATATGGAATAAAAGTGTCATGTGATAATTCGTGTAGACAAATTATTTCCACACGAGACAAATAACAAGGGTTATTCACCAACAGGCGATAATCCGCACCGTAAGGTTATTCCCATCAATTTGAATACGAATAGTTATTCACCAAACAGGCGTAATCCGCACCGTAAGGTTATTCCCACAATTTAATAGAATTTGAACACGAAGAGTTATTCACCAAACAGGCGTAATCCGCACCGTAAGGTTATTCCCACAATTTAATAGAATTTGAACACGAAGAGTTATTCACCAAACAGGCGATAATCCGCACCGTAAGGTTATTCTCAAAGATTAATAAGGAATGAATACAAAAGGTTATTCACCAACAGGCGGTAAACCGCGCCGTAAGGTTATTCCCACAATTTAATACATGGAAATAAATGGCACAAGAAAGAAACGATATTATTTTCGAGAATCAAAGAATGATAATCCCTTCAAGTAAGAAAGAAAATAATATCCATTTATGATGATGAAAAGAGTGATACCCCTTACCGTAGTAAGTTTCAATAATAGAATATGAAAGAAGATGATATTCCTTACCTTAACACGTGACTGGATATTGATTTAAATGAGATTGATCAACCTATATATTTTTAATATAATTAGTAATTACCACATATAAATTTCAAAGTATATGATAACTCGTATATTATGAACTATCAAAATTATATATATTTAACATAATTTTTGTAGTATAATATAACAACTTTAAAATAGTTTTTAAAATAATATTCCAAAATAAATCTTCCAAAGAAAGCTTTTAAAAATGAATCTTCTCAAAGAAGAGTCTTCTAAAGGAAGATTTGTGAATACCGTGAAAAATAGGAATTTATGAAATTACTACTCTTTAATAAAACACTTACTTGAAAAATTCCTGCACTCCTTTTGGCTTTCAAACTCTCAAAATAACCTTACTATTCTCAGAGAAAACTCATAAAATTCTTATAGAAAAATTTTATGTTTTAGGTGTGATTTTTCTATTCAGCTGAGCAAGCTATTTATAGGAGAAAATAAGTTACTATGCGTGGTAGGTGAACAGAAAAAAATTCAGCAGAGGCTGCTGCGCAGCCTCCACCAACTCTTCAGCAAATTCTCACATTTCTCACATTTCATGTGGGCCCCACAATGGGTCCCACATGTTTCTTACTATTCACGTACTATTCACATCACTATTCACGTTACTATTTCAAATAGTAAAATTAATTATTTTATTTTTTATTTATTTATTTATTTATTTATTTATTCTTCCTGTGAGTCCAACATATAAAATAATGTTACCACAATAATGTAAGAAACACGTTACATATTTTTATTAATTTAATAATATAAATTATAGTGTATTTGCTACTGTGACAATTATTAGATTCAATAATTTTAAACTACAGTGCACCAACAATTATTGACTCGATGATATGAAATACAGTGTAATGACAATTATTGAATCAATAATGCAAAATACTGTGTAGCAACAATAATTGAATTGATAATATAAAATATTATGCAGTGACAATTATTGATGAAATGATGCTTAACAATTACGGTGTCAATTATCAGACCAATAATATGAGACACTGTGCAATACCGTGTGCTACTGTAGAGTACCGTGTGCTACAGAAAATACCATAAATTACCGTATGCTACTATTATTTTATCACCGGTATTTTAACAGTTAACACCGTTGACTATTTTTATTTAAAAAGGTTACTTCTGTCGTTTTCTATATCCGACAAATATTCCGTTGTGGGGTCCACAAATAATTTGTTATTTCGGCGCCGTCGTACGGCCCGAATATTCCCCGACAAAACGAATATTCCCCGACAAAAAGAATATTGTCCGACAAAATAAAATTTGCACATAACATCCTTAACTTTCAATTTTGTCAATTTAACCATTTACTGTTTCAGGAAAAATATATATGAAGAAAAATTAAATTTTGTATTTCATAAATTCGGGGTCTTACAACCTCCCCTCCTTATGAAATTTCGTCCCCGAAATTGACGTACCTGGCATTTCGAAGAGGTATGGATACCTAGACTTCATCTCAGATTCTAGCTCCCAGGTCATTTCCTCAATATCTTGGTTCCTCCATAAAACCTTAACTTGAGGTATAACCTTTGAGCGTAAGATCTGCTCCTTCTTATCTAGGATCTTAACAGGTACTTCCTCATACGTTAAATCTTCTGCTATAACGTCTGGTTCTAACTCAATGACGTGGTTTGGGTCCTTCACATATTTACGTAACATAGATATGTGAAAAACGTTATGGATGCGAGACATACTTGGTGGTAAGGCTAGTCTGTAAGCTACAGTTCCCACCCGATCGAGGATTTCAAATGGGCCAATAAATCGAGGGTTGAGTTTTCCTTTCTTTCCGAATCTCGTAACCCCTTTCCATGGAGAAACACGTAAGAATACATGATCTCCGACGTTGAATCTCTCATCTCTCCGATGAAGATCGGCATAACTCTTTTGTCGTTCTTGTGCTGTCTGTATTCGTTGTCGGATCATTTGGATCTTTTCGGTCGTCAAGCGTACCAACTCGGGTCCCAACAGTTTTGCTTCTCCTACCTCATTCCAACATACTGGAGAGCGACATTTGCGTCCATATAAAGCCTCGAATGGAGCCATACCTATACTTGCTTGGTAACTGTTGTTGTAGGAAAATTCCACCAATGGCAAGTACTTATCCCAACTTCCTTTGAAATCTAGTACGCAAAGTCTCAAAAGATCTTCGAGGGTCTGGATCGTCCTTTCCGATTGTCCGTCCGTTTGAGGATGGTATGCAGAACTAAAACGTAGTTCAGTGCCCATAGCTTTTTGTAGATTGATCCAAAAGCGTGAAGTGAATCTAGGATCTCGATCAGAAACTATGGAAACTGGCATGCCATGCAATCTCACGATCTCATTTATGTACATACCGGCAAGACGTTCAAGTGAAAAGTTTTCTCGTATAGGCAAGAAATGAGCGGATTTGGTCAATCTATCTACGATGACCCAAATTGCATCTAAGCCTTGAGAAACTTTGGGAAGACCCGTCACGAAATCCATATTGATGTGTTCCCACTTCCATTCGGGAACCTCAAGTGGTTGTAAAGGACCCTTAGGTACTTGATGCTCTGCCTTGACACGTTGACAAGTTAAGCACCTTGAGATAAACTCTGCAATCTCCCTTTTCATATTGTTCCACCAAAATGTATGTCGAAGATCTCGATACATCTTGGTACCTCCAGGGTGGATTGCAAATGGCGTGTTGTGTGCCTCCATCATGATTTTATGCTTTAATTCAGGATCGTTAGGAACACAGAGTCGAGAGTTGACTCGAAGTATTCCTTTCTCGTCGATTCTTGCTTCGGGAATGGTACCTTCTTGTACTTTCTTTATCATGTTTATCAGTTCCGGATCGGTAGCTTGAGCAGCTTTAATTTTATCGATTAAAGCTGGTTCTACTCGCACGTGAGCAATCTTCGAGTGGGTCCCTGGTGTCTTTAGCTCTATCTCCATCTTTTGCAAGTCGTACAAAATACGCTTTTGTGTTGTCAGCAGTGCACTTGTACTCGCATAAGATTTTCTGCTCAAAGCGTCAGCTACAACGTTCGCCTTTCCCGGGTGATACTGGATTGTGTGATCATAATCCTTCAACAGCTCAAGCCAATGTCGTTGTCGCATGTTGAGTTCCTTCTGGGTGAAGAAATACTTGAGACTTTTATGATCCGTATAGATATCCACTTTCTCTCCGTACAAGTAGTGTCTCCAGATCTTCAACGCGAAAACGACTGCTGCCAACTCTAGATCATGAGTAGGGTAATTTTTCTCATAATCTTTGAGTTGTCGAGAGGCATAGGCTATAACCTTTCCATGTTGCATAAGGACACAGCCTAGACCTTTGCCTGAAGCATCGCTGTATATGACAAATTCTCCCGATCCTGATGGAATGGTCAGAACAGGAGCTGAAACAAGTCTCCTCTTAAGCTCTTGAAAACTTTTCTCGCATTGCTCGCTCCATATGAATTTTGTGCTTTTCCGAGTAAGCTGAGTTAATGGAGTGGCGATTCGAGAAAATCCTTCTACGAATCTCCGATAATAACCTGCTAGGCCCAGAAAACTTCGGACTTCGGTTACTGTCTTGGGTTGTTCCCAATTTAGTACCGTTTCAATCTTCGCAGGATCGACTGATATTCCTTGACTAGAAATCACATGTCTAAGAAACGTGACCTCCTCAAGCCAGAACTCACATTTCTTCAACTTGACATATAATTTGTTCTCACGGAGCTTCTGGAGTATCAATCTCAGGTGTTGTTCATGATCCTCACGACTTTTGGAGTATATGAGGATGTCATCAATAAAGACAACCACAAAATGATCCAAATATTCCTTGAATATTCGGTTCATCATGTCCATGAAAGCTGCAGGAGCATTGGTTAGTCCAAAAGGCATGACTAAAAACTCATAATGCCCATAACGAGTTCTGAAAGCAGTCTTTGGAATGTCCTCAGCTTTAACCTTTAACTGATGATATCCAGAACGGAGATCAATCTTTGAGAAATGTTGAGCACCTTGTAATTGATCAAACATGTCATCAATTCGAGGTAACGGATACCTGTTTTTGATGGTGACATGGTTCAATTCTCGGTAGTCAATGCACAATCTCATACTCCCGTCTTTCTTCTTCACAAATAGAACAGGAGCACCCCAAGGTGATGCACTCGGACGAATGAAACCAGTATCCAACAATTCCTGTAGTTGGACTTTTAACTCTTGAAGTTCAATGGGAGCCATTCGGTATGGAGTTTTGGAAATGGGCTTGGTACCAGGTTCAAGATCAATACAAAATTCAATTTCACGGTTTGGGGGTAAACCAGGAAGTTCCTCCGGAAAAACGTCAGGAAACTCATTAACAATGGGAATATCATTCAAGTTTGACGTATTTTTGTTCAAATCAGTGACATGAGCTAAAAAGGCTTGACATCCGTTTTTCAATAAACGAATGGCTTTATGGCTAGAAATAACAGTTATAGATTTCAATGGTTTAGTTGCTTGAATTTGCATGACAGGTTGATTAGGAATATGAAAACTAATAATCTTATGAAAACAATCAATTTTAGCATGATGGGTAGTCAACCAATCAATTCCTAAAATCACATCAAATTCATGCATCTCCAAAGAAATAAGGTCAACAGGTAATGTGATGTTGTTGATTTGAACTAGGCAAGATTTATAGACAGTAGATGTAATGGTCATTTCTCCTAATGGGGTTTCAACTGATAAGTCAAAGTCCAAATTTTCAGGAGTTAAGTTTAAACGCTGAGCACATGCAGGTGAGATAAAAGAATGGGTAGAACCAGTATCTAACAAAGCGTAGACTTCACGAGAATTTATGAATAGCTTACCGGTTATCACCTCGTTCGAGTTTCGTGCCATTTGGGATGTCACAACAAAAGCTCTCCCTTGAACTACAGATTTTCCCTTATCCGCGCTAGCTTTTGGTATCATCACTGCAGCTGGACTCGATTTTGTGGCAGGACAAAACCGCGCAAGATGACCCTCTTTCCCACAACTGTAGCACTTTTTGGACTGCAGTGTACAGTTTGGGCTGATGTGACCTTCCTGACCACACCTATAGCATCTCACTGGTGGTCGATCTTCTCCCCTTGAAACTGGGGTCGGTGCTGGTGCTGGTACTGGTGCCCTTCCATAATTATTATGGAATCTCTTTCTTTTGAAATTGTTCCCACTGGATTCTCCTCTTCTGTTATTTGATGTGGAATTACCACCGAAGTGTTGGTTACCTCCTCGATGGTTCTCGTTCCTGTGGTTGTTATCATTTCTCTGATCATTGACTCTTGGCTGTAATTTTTCATCTGTTTGCTCCACCCTTTGAGCCCTATCAACAACATCTGAATACAAATTAAATTTATGAGAGCTAAGTTGTTGACGGATTTCGAATCTTAGACCACGTAAGAACATCCGACTCATCCGTGCTTCGTCATCTACTAGATGAGTCGCAAAACGAGACAGTTCAGCAAACTTAGCTTCATAGTGAGAAACTGTCATGTTTCCCTGCTCCAGCTTAATGAATTCCACTTCCTTCATATGGCGGATGCTTTCTGGGAAGTACTTTTCATTAAATAGCTCTTGGAATTCTGTCCAAGACATCTCAAGTGCTGAAGGGTGGATACGTTTTACCGCTTCCCACCAGTGATCCGCCTCACCTCGAAACATAAAGGTAGCAAAGGGCACCTTCTGATCATCAGCGCATTGTAGGACATCAAGTATTTTTGTCGTCTGCTTCAGCCATGCCTCCGCTTTGAGTGGGTCAGGCTTCCCGTGGAATTCAGGTGGTCCCAATTCTTTAAATTGCTTGACAGTGATCATCCTCAAATTACCAGCGTTTCTACCGTTATTGTTAACTGGATTTCCTCTTGCCTGATTCTGCATGAACTGCATGAAATTCCTAAAGAATCCATCATTCATCATGTTATCAGGAATATTATTTCCTGAGTTGGCAGGAGGATTGTTTGTGGCTTCTTGATTTTCGGCTACATTCGCTTCGGGTATTTCGTAGTTAACCTCTTGATTTCCAGATGCCATACTAAACTGTGGTCACAAAATAAATGTTAGTTCAAATAAACTGACTCATCACTTCATGTCCCTATATTCAAGTCAACTCATTAGATAATAAAATCTAATTTAGGTAGGACATACTAGTGACTGATTCTATTCGTCTCTCCCCTCCTAGTTCTAACCCCAGATCTCCATTAAAGACCATATCCCTAAGCTCTGATGCCAACTGTGACGCCCCCAAATCTAGGCCCACACAGCCCAAACTTGAGTCGTCAAAAGACTACAACAAAATTATTACAATGAAATACAACGTACAACAATACAGTGGATAATACAACACAACTAAGTCTTCATTATTATTGCCACACTATTTTATAACACGTGAAGACTATGATAGCTATCCCCGCACTCTCACTCCATTCCCCGGCTAGACCCCGTTACGTTCTCATCTCCTGTTGAAAAACAATGGAACGAAAAGAAAGGGTGAGCTCAAATAGCCCAGTAAGAAATATCATGACTAAGATAATGACGAATAATTTATCATTAGCCTTCAACAGTTGAGTTCTTGATAGAATACAATAGACTACAAGGTTTATATCAAAAACTGCAGTTAAATTCTTAAACAACGTTCAGATCAATAATAGCAGCGGAATGAACAATCTATTAGAAGAATAATGCAGACTATAATGTCCACTCGCTTCTCTTTTTAGTAAAAATATCATCAACTTTTATCATCTGAAATACCATTAGTCAAGATAATACAACTTCACAGTTCCTGGTCATAATCATGCAGATCAACAGTTCGTCTTTGCACTACGGGCCAAAGACATTCAATATACACCAACAGTCATGATTATACCAGATTCAGCCTTTGGTCATAATCATACCAACCAACAGTTCATCTTTGCACTACGGGCCAAAGAGAACATTCACCACGTGTCATAAAAGACACCGAACAGATGTATCGCCTTTAACCTATCATCTGTTCAACAATTATATCACATCTGTGCCCCCGGCCACAGATATTCACAACAGCTTGATTCTTGATGATTAATACAAATAACAGTGATACAAATGATGAACAGAAGAACAGGATAAACAATAAGTATCAGAAGTTTACTTTGTGCAGATTCAAATAATGTCCAAATTGCCAACATGATGTGGAGTGAAATTTAAAAATGATATTCAAGATCCACAGTTCAGAATAACGATTACAGTTCAATAGAAATGTTCAGAAAATAGGAAGGTTCAGTTGAACTAATGAAATTCAACTATTATGGAACATATAATATTTTCAGGAATTATAGAAGCAATAGTTCCATAATAAGTTTCGATTTAGGTGTATGGAAGAAAATAATATCCCTTACCGTAGCAGGTTTGATTAACAAAAGGTGAAGGGAATTAATATCCCTTACCATAGTAAGTTTGAATAAAGGAAGATGAAAAAGATGGTATCCCTTATGAGTATAAAGGAAAATGATATCACTTACGAATATGGAATAAAAGTGTCATGTGATAATTCGTGTAGACAAATTATTTCCACACGAGACAAATAACAAGGGTTATTCACCAACAGGCGATAATCCGCACCGTAAGGTTATTCCCATCAATTTGAATACGAATAGTTATTCACCAAACAGGCGTAATCCGCACCGTAAGGTTATTCCCACAATTTAATAGAATTTGAACACGAAGAGTTATTCACCAAACAGGCGTAATCCGCACCGTAAGGTTATTCCCACAATTTAATAGAATTTGAACACGAAGAGTTATTCACCAAACAGGCGATAATCCGCACCGTAAGGTTATTCTCAAAGATTAATAAGGAATGAATACAAAAGCTTATTCACCAACAGGCGGTAAACCGCGCCGTAAGGTTATTCCCACAATTTAATACATGGAAATAAATGGCACAAGAAAGAAACGATATTATTTTCGAGAATCAAAGAATGATAATCCCTTCAAGTAAGAAAGAAAATAATATCCATTTATGATGATGAAAAGAGTGATACCCCTTACCGTAGTAAGTTTCAATAATAGAATATGAAAGAAGATGATATTCCTTACCTTAACACGTGACTGGATATTGATTTAAATGAGATTGATCAACCTATATATTTTTAATATAATTAGTAATTACCACATATAAATTTCAAAGTATATGATAACTCGTATATTATGAACTATCAAAATTATATATATTTAACATAATTTTTGTAACATAATATAACAACTTTAAAATAGTTTTTAAAATAATATTCCAAAATAAATCTTCCAAAGAAAGCTTTTAAAAATGAATCTTCTCAAAGAAGAGTCTTCTAAAGGAAGATTTGTGAATACCGTGAAAAATAGGAATTTATGAAATTACTACTCTTTAATAAAACACTTACTTGAAAAATTCCTGCACTCCTTTTGGCTTTCAAACTCTCAAAATAACCTTACTATTCTCAGAGAAAACTCATAAAATTCTTATAGAAAAATTTTATGTTTTAGGTGTGATTTTTCTATTCAGCTGAGCAAGCTATTTATAGGAGAAAATAAGTTACTATGCGTGGTAGGTGAACAGAAAAAAATTCAGCAGAGGCTGCTGCGCAGCCTCCACCAACTCTTCAGCAAATTCTCACATTTATCACATTTCATGTGGGCCCCACAATGGGTCCCACATGTTTCTTACTATTCACGTACTATTCACATCACTATTCACGTTACTATTTCAAATAGTAAAATTAATTATTTTATTTTTTATTTATTTATTTATTTATTTATTTATTCTTCCTGTGAGTCCAACATATAAAATAATGTTACCACAATAATGTAAGAAACACGTTACATATTTTTATTAATTTAATAATATAAATTATAGTGTATTTGCTACTGTGACAATTATTAGATTCAATAATTTTAAACTACAGTGCACCAACAATTATTGACTCGATGATATGAAATACAGTGTAATGACAATTATTGAATCAATAATGCAAAATACTGTGTAGCAACAATAATTGAATTGATAATATAAAATATTATGCAGTGACAATTATTGATGAAATGATGCGTAACAATTACGGTGTCAATTATCAGACCAATAATATGAGACACTGTGCAATACCGTGTGCTACTGTAGAGTACCGTGTGCTACAGAAAATACCATAAATTACCGTATGCTACTATTATTTTATCACCGGTATTTTAACAGTTAACACCGTTGACTATTTTTATTTAAAAAGGTTACTTCTGTCGTTTTCTATATCCGACAAATATTCCGTTGTGGGGTCCACAAATAATTTGTTATTTCGGCGCCGTCGTACGACCCGAATATTCCCCGACAAAACGAATATTCCCCGACAAAAAGAATATTGTCCGACAAAATAAAATTTGCACATAACATCCTTAACTTTCAATTTTGTCAATTTAACCATTTACTGTTTCAGGAAAAATATATATGAAGAAAAATTAAATTTTGTATTTCATAAATTCGGGGTCTTACACTTCTCACATATCTAATTGATAATAACTCTGAAGTTAGAAATTCTAAGATATTTTAAACATATAAATCAATCCCAAGAAAATCGCATAATAACATAAAGAGTTATTCTTTAATACACAATTGTTAATCTTAAAGAATGCAGACCAAACAATTTATAAGAATGTGTTGACTACCATGGCTAAGAGATAAATCTGATTCATAGTCAACAATTTGACAATACTAAAATTAAATATGTTATAGCTGAAAACTTCTAAGATTCAAAGGATGGAAAATAAGCCGGTTGATTGTAATCTTGATATAAGTTCATCATACTATCTAGCATTCTCAAGCCAAATTTTCATTAAACATCTGTTTGTGTTGAGATAATATTGTCCTACAGAATATCTCAACAAATGTACTAAAATGCTCATTACTTGATTAAGTTAATCAATCTTTAGTCTGATTGGATGCAAAAGTAATTAAGTATGCCTGTTTAATCATAATGTAAGAATTTTGAGTGTCCAGAAAAAGGATCGTAATGTAATTACCAATTATTGAGTAAATACAAGCAAAATCATTATCCTATGAAAGATAATAATCAGTGAATCCTTCTTAGTTCAAATTTCAAATTTCTGAAAGGAATTAGTCAAATCGACCAGTCCAGATAATAAATGGCTGATGTAAAAAAAAAGTGAAAAATCCAGGAGCTACAATTACGATGAGCTAAATCTCCTAAAATTATTGATGTGCATAACTGCTGCAGCCGAATTAACAGCTTGACTAATCACTAGATATTTGACACGTGTCTAAGTCAGTCATTGGAAGCATAACAAATATGCTTTGCAAATTTTCGTTTCATTTGGAGAGCAAAATGTAATGATCGTTCACGTTTCTTAAAGAATCTTCTTTAAATACCTCTTCACATCTAAAGAAAATCACACATTACACACTATTATTGGATCAAAACATAAAATATGTTCTCATTCTCAACTTTCTTTAAAAGGCTCCTGAACCTTCCTTTCAAAATTGGCTTTCACCTTCATGTAAAGCACTTCATATTGTTGATCAATGAAGTTACAGAAGGATATAATGGATCAGAAGATTGAAGGACAAAGATCAGAGACATCAAAGCGTTGGTTGCTATAGACGAACCAGGATATAACCTGGAGAAAAGATTTTGGTATAATACATCATATACCATATATGATTTTACTATTGTAAAAGCCAAACAAAAATTTGTCATAACTGTCATGCAAAGACCATACTCCTTATCTCATAGATACATCTTAAGGAAGGGGTATTT
Source organism: Hedera helix (assembly GCA_947179155.2). Classification (NCBI taxonomy): domain Eukaryota; kingdom Viridiplantae; phylum Streptophyta; class Magnoliopsida; order Apiales; family Araliaceae; genus Hedera; species Hedera helix. The sequence continues at coordinate 11,007,880 of OX359271.1, forward strand.
TTCTTTTGAAAATATTATCAATCGAGCAGTCAAAACAAAAAGAAAGGCAAACGTCAAAAGGGGAAACTGACTTAAAGTATAGAGGATTGGAATAAGGAAACCATTGACAAACAATGGGTTTGCAAGTGGTATGCTACGAATCCATCTCTACTACGTTAAAAGCCCCTCTTAATGACTCTCTACATCTGTCAACTCTAGAAGATCTAGTGAAGACTCATCACCGCTATTGATGTTGACAAAAAGGGGGAGAAGAGAAATGGATAAAACATCAACGCTCTCCTAACTGTCAATATAAAGATTATGAAAGAAAGCAAAGAACTGGTTGGGAGGTTCATCTGTATATAACTTAAGGGGAGTTAGGGGAGAAACTTGTAATATGTTTATGGTTTGATATGTGTAAAAAGAAATTGAATAAATAAAAAGTTATCTATATTTGTTCTTATTATATACTTTGATATGCATTTTGTTCTTGTTGTGTTTAATTATTTTATCATCATCAAATAGGGGGAGATTGTTAGCAAATTTATCTATTTTCCCTTTTGAATTTAATGATGACAAAAAAATAATGAGATACTTAATATGATTATTCTATTATGTGGATGTTGAATTTATATGTTTAATTTAGCTTATTTAATATTGTGAGATATATGATTACATTATTATTTATAATATAAACAAGCAAAGAAAAGAAAAAGTAAGTTCAAATAAGTGTGGATTTATAAACGCTTGTTATAACCTTTGTACAGTATTTAAAAAGAACAATTATTGTAAAAGACTTAGAGATCAAGAATGTTAGATTGATCTAAAATTTAAAAGTTAGATTAGGTTAGAGATCAAATTTGTTAGGTTGATCCAAAAAATAAACTCTGTATTGTCCTAAAAAAGAATATTGTTGTGAAAGGACACTAATGATCAAATTTGTTAGGTTGAATCTAGATATATAGTATTATCCAAAATATAATAGAATAGGTTGAAGGCATGGACAGCTTGAAGGATAAAGCAAAACATAAGAACTCACAAATCGTAGGGCAAAGGAACAAAACTGCAGAAATCGTAACGTAATCAAACTAAACCATGCACTCTACCATAAAGAATTCTGAGAAGAAGAAGAACAGAGTGATCATGATCATTGAGCAAGAGAAGCTAAAGGATGTACTCTACAATTGAAGAATGATCACTCAAATATCGTAAAAGTCAAATGAAGATCTCAGAGTCTACTCAAGCATTTGCCCAAAGAATCAAGAAATTAGTAGTGTAAACCAAAATGATCAAGGGAGGAATTTGAAGCTTGACTTTATGACCAACAAGTTCTCAAATCGTTGTGTAAAGAGCAGATTGATCTGGAGAAGTACAGAAGACAAGATCGTCAAGTAATAAAAAGATCGTTGAGAGAAGACCAATGAAAAGGAGATTTGTTACAAAGTCAAATTCACTAAGGATAAAGTTGAACAAATCAAAAGAAGAAGATAAGAGATCATATGCTAAGAAAAATAAAGAAATATGAGAATGCTTAGGCACAAAATTAGATAAATCAGACATACTTCACAAGGAAGGAACGTTTGTAGAACTCTATCAAGCAAACCCATCACAGCGCAACAAAGACAAAAGACTATAGCAGAAGAAGTGGATATAGAAGCTCACAGGTGCTGAACAAGTCCAAGTACCCAAGCTCGTAGAATGAAGCTGAACAAAATATTCTTAGATCGTTGAGTTACTAATATCGTTGAGCAACTTTGAAACGTAAAGCTACTACATTAATGAGTTGACTTAGTTCCATACCTATCAGCGAACTTAATGTCCATGGGGGTGTATTCAATTAGGATTTTTAAGGACTTATAAAGACTTTAAAAGTTTGGTTAGATTCAATCAAGACATTTAAAGAGTTTATAAAAGTTTAGTGGTATTAAATTACAACTTTTGTAATGTCTTTAAAAGTTAAGTGGTATTGAATTAAGACTTTTACAAAGTCTATAAAAGTATTTTGATATTCAAAAAATCATAAATTTTTTAGATTTCTATCAAATGATAGATTTTCACAGACTTTAGAACAAGGGGTATAAATACTATCTCATATCCAAAGTTTGGCTTCATGCCCAAAAACTTTTAAATATTTGAGAAAGAGAGAAGATGAACAGATGTGAGAAGTGAAAAAAAGGAACGCTCCAATCTTTGACATACATAAAAGACTCCACTCCTAATCTGCGCTATCATTAGCTTACTCACAATCTCACGTACATGCATGTATTGTCAGGGGTTTTTTTCTTAACCTTTTTGACTGGTTGGCTATGAGGTTTTGGCTTTCTGGAATGTTTTGTATCCCTGAATCTCATATACATATCTTTGTTATGTGCTTCTCGTGCTTTCTTATAAAATTATCTATCATGCCAAAAAAAAAATATTTATTTGACTACAAACTACTAATTGGATTGAATTAACATCAAGACATGGCAAAAGACATATATTCGGTGGTGCTTTTAAAATTGATATTGAATAAAAAGTGACCATATAATTAATCTAAATTTTTTATACTGAGTTATCTACTTTATTATTTAATCTTTTTTATTGGACGACGAAGACATTTCATAAGTTTTACTTCTTAGTGATCAAATTATAATAATATTTAGAATTTTTACATAATCAATCAAAATTTACCAATTTATCATAACTTACTAAAATATATATTCATATTACTGAAACATGTAATTGGCTCAAAATCTACCTGAATTGTGTTGAATAGAAAGTGAATATATAGTTTATCTACAAATTTTATACTTAATGCAAATGAATTATCAGTTAGTTTATTGTTTAATCCTTTTTATTTGACATTCGTGATAGTTTATAATTGTTGCTTATGAGTGATAAGATTAAAATACTGTCTAGAGTTTTTACATAATCAATCAAAATGTACCAATTTATCATAATTCACTAAACTAAATATTTATCTAACAATGAATCATATCAAGAATTACGCGGTTAACAATTAACCACAATAATACTAACTAGCGAGATTATAATTTAGTTGAAGTATTCATCATATGTGTTCTTTTTCTCTTTGGTTTAACAAGAATAATATCTATTTTTAATAACGACAATTAAAATAACGAATAAATTAACTTTAGTAAACATAACTACCTTAACGTTGTTATTGATACACTAAATTAACTATTCATAATTCAAATAATTATAGTTTAAAAATACTTTATTTTTTAAATAAAATTATAAAAACAAATAAAAATATAAGGATGTATAACATCTAATAGTTGACACCCTCGTAATTGAAAATGTATTTGGATTTGTTTACATATATTTAGATATAAAGAAAATTTAAATATAGGTATAGTGTAATATAAAAAAAAATTCTAGCAATTTGTTTAGAATAATTAATAAGAAGGAGAGGTTGTGCACATTAACAATTAATATAAGCTGCAAGATATATTATAAGTATACAAAAGCCTATTAAAGTCTTGGTAAAAAGTCTATAAAAGTTTGTCACTTATTTCATGGAGTCTTTAAAAGTCATTTTTAAAAAGTCTTTGAAAGTCATTAAAATCCACGAACTCTACAAAAGTTTGTCACTTAAAATAAGTATTAATTAAATACACCCCCCCCCCCCCCTTAAGGCACTAAGAGACAAATTCACTATAACACGATATTGGAATGATCCTAGCAAAGAGCTCTTCACTGAAGAATTAGTCTGAGGAAAGCTAGCTAGAGACAAGGAGCAGAGTATGAATCAATTGCAGCTAGCTTACTAGAAGAAGAAGAAGAAGAATAAGTCATGACCTCTACTACAACAAGAGTGTGCTAACTAAAGATTAAGTAGATATCATTATCCTGCAAATGACAAGTGATCAAGTGAGAGGGATATCAGGCATTAAGCTAATATTTCTCAAACATTAACAATATCAGAGATTCTCAATATCAAAGCATTTAAAAAGCAACGACTATTTTCCAATGGATATAAGCTCCAACGAGCAAAAGTTTTAACGATTAACTCTCCAACGAAAAATTGCAGAACTCTCTCTCTATATAAAGATCATCATCAGAAACTAAGAAAATGAGAGTGACGGTTTAAAATGAGAGTATAGAGAGAAGAAGGAAAATGAGCTAAAAATATCGGTGGTGTAAAGAAGCAGCTGAATATAGAAGAACCCACTAATGAAGAGAAAACATAGAGTCAACTCGATCAGAGCTAAATGAAGAAGATTGATCCATACACTAAAGGAGTATAAGGAGAAAATGATTAATCTACAGGAGACCGAAAGGGGATCGATCACTTGCATGAATATCCTCAACCCAAAACTACTCTACGCTTTAGAGATTGATCAAGAATGATTCTAGACCAAGAGACAAACAGATCAACGTGATGGCTCTGGAATTCATTCCATCATTGTCAAGCTCTTTTAAATGAGCTTAACGTTAGCTTGGCAGCACCCCTAACAACTCTAAGCAAACCAACAAGTCGAGACTTAGTGACCCGCCAGATTCAGAGGAATCTGCCCTTGTTTTGGGAAGAGGACTGAGTGTCCTATGGAGGAAATAGGGTGAGGCCCGTCTGATTCTTAGTGAATCAGTCCTTGTTAAGGGAAGAGGACTTAGTGTCCTAATTGGAGATAAGATAGGACTTAGTGACCCGCCTGATTCTTAATGAATCAAACCCTTAGTGGGAGGACATAATGTCCAAATTATCCTTAGTGAAATATCACTGCTCAGTTGAGTGGAAGAAAGGAGTGGGAGTAGTTCAGACTCTAAACCTCTTAAAAATATTATGTTCTCAATGTCTCTTTACCTCATTCTTTGTAGTTTATGTTTATGCCATGTATGATAAAATTATTGTGTTTGTAGCTTTCCATTAGTAAATTTATGAACAGAACTGTGTATGTTATTTCAAATGATCAAAAGGGGTTTTACCAAATACTCTAATTCCGCTGCGCATATAATTCGCTAAATATTTCGTAAAGATGTTTACAAATGGAAAAGTTATGCATCAATTGTATAATGATCTATTCAACTCCCCCCCCCCCCCCTTTCTTGATCATATTCGTGTACCTCTGGGAACCAACAGGGTTCATAAGTAACCCTAAGGAATTAAATGAAAGACGAAAAAGTCAAAAATCAACAAATAACAAACAAATGAATAACGAATAATAAAAAAATGAATAACGAACAATGAACAAACAAGCGATAAAAAGACAAAATACCTAGGGTTAGCCCCCAGCCCTAGGGTTTGGCCACCCTAGGTGGTCCCGCCTTGGGTTGATTTATGACCATGACTTTTTCGGTTGAACTTAATTTGAACCACCGAAACGAAACATGAAAAATGGATTGAAAAGAAAGAGAAAACGAAAGTGTTCCCTTAGGCCACCCAAGGGTTCGACTACCTAAGGAGTGCGCCGAATCGTTTTATTAAAAGATGTATTTTGAATCATGCAATAACAAAACAAGGAAGAAACGAACAAAGAAGGAGCAAAAAACCTAAGGTTTTCCCCTCGTGTTCGACTCTTAGGGTTCGGCCCCCTAGGTGGGTCCGTCATTGGTGAAAATGTCCAATAACGAATGCTCGATTAAACTTAACTTGAATTATCAGAACGAAATAAGAACAAAATGAGAAAATGAACAAAGAACGGAGCAAAAAAAAACCCTAAAAATCCCCTAAGGCTTCAGAACCCTAAGGTTTGACCACCCTTAGGGGTTGATCTCTTAGGGGTTTTGACATTTTCAATTCTCGAACTTTGTTCCGAATAAGTTTTGAGCGAGGCGATGAACAAACAATGAAACCAAAACTAAGGAAACTTGCGAGGGCTTGAAAATGATTTATCTCAACTTTTATATAGTAAGATAAACTTTTCATAGAAATAAGAATCAAGATAAATGGACAAAAATGGATCAAGAAAGTATGAAACGAATGAAACGCGCTGGAGAATGAGCAAAACCCTAAGGTTCGGCCCCCTAGGGGTGACTTTTGTTTGCTTCGTGATGCGATGCTTCAGAATTTTTTTATAGTAAAGTTGTTCGGCGCTATTTTCTGAAATTAATAATGAAAACCTTAAAAAAATTAACTCGAGAGATGCCATCATGAGTCTCGAGATTGAAGGCTAGTGGGGGTTGTGACGCCCCCAAATTCAGGTACTCTTACCTCAAATTCAGTGCTTATGATCTCATCCAACAAATATATACACAACTACCTATTCGGTACATAATAATATAAATAATACATCACATATGACTTACATAATATCCTAGGTTCTGATGACATTTACATTACATCATAAGTCTTAATAATAGAAGACTAACATCATCCAAATTAATTTCATTAGTACAATTACATAACCAAATCTTAGATTACTCAGTAGCCTTAGCTTTGCCCTTGTCTTTTTCGAAACTACCGGCCATCTCCATCTTAACTGTGATGGGATTATAAAGTAAGTATGAGCAATGAGTTTGCTCAGTAAGTATATAACAGACAATAATCAACAATTAAGTTTAAGGTTCCCAAGTTCAAAGGGTTCAATAACTCCAGATGAATTCTACGATGAATTAGTAAATGATTAATATATTAAGGTTTAAATCCTGGAAGATACAAAGTCAGATTAGTTTAAGAATAACCAATCATTATGTAGCTAGCAAAGAAGAATTTTAGACTTTCAAAAAAAACATGAGTGTTATTGATTACTGAGTGGTCACTAAGAACCCTTGAACTATAAAACATCTGAAACAAGTATATAAGGTGATCAGCCTCGTAGTACCCTACATTATGCATAACGTGTATTCATTGTATGCGCGCATGTTGGATTTACCGACAGAAAGTAATTCCCCTTTTATCAAGTTTGTTCATCTCAACATAATAGAGTCCACACTAAGGCAATTGGTTTGGATAGCATTCTCAAAAGATACAACTGATTGACAATAATGTCGCCATCTGTCTACCCGAATCAAGTGGCATATACCCATCTTTCAAATAACTTGTATGTATTTAGAACTTTCATCATTTATAATTTAACGTTTAGGAAATCTTTCTAAACGTTCACATATGAATGGTCGTATTCCAGTTATGTCAATTCGAGTCTAAGCATTTACTTTATCTACAGAACTTATATGAAGCAAATAAGATGTACAAGTAAGAGGTACTTGCCTTTCACGTTCATTTCCTTCTCTTCTAACTTATCAACTTCTACTTGACCTACATAAGTCATAATTCAACCTATTAATCAGTCTTTATCAGACTATTATTGAAATACAACTCAATCTAATCCAATTCGTAAGCCTCCACCATCTAACTCTTCTTCACTACTTAACCTCTTGTTATTTATCTCCTTTACCAACATCCTTAGTTTGTCTTATTACTATCCTTTTATATCCATATTCCTTCCTTACAAATAAAATAACATTCCTTGGTATTTTGTTTGTTTAATCATTATCCTTATGTTCACAATCATCTTTAAGCTCTGTTATTCAAGGTTCATTTATCTTCACGCGTTACAAATAATCGTTGTTATTATTCTATTTATTCTCTTCTCTAGATCTTTACTCATTTTGTTCTTCATAATCAGGTGATATCAATTACCATTCAATATCCTTTATTCTTTACTTACTTTGGTTCATCTACAAAATTAAATAACTCTTCTTATTTTATTTGTTTAATTTTTCATTTAATTGGTCACTTAATTCTTCTAAAAAAAATAATATTCATTATTATTTTATTTGTTTACATTCTATTTTCTTTTATTCATCTTTACTATCCACAAATAAGATAATCTTTATTATCTTATTTGTTTAAGTCTTATTTATTTCATAAATAAAATAACTTTTATCATTATTTTATTTGTTTAGGCCTTATTTATTTTAACTCTTCTTTATAATTTACAAATAAAATAATTTTTATCATTATTTTATTTATTTACACTTTACTCATTATCTTCAAAATTCTCAAACAAAATAAACTTTACTATTATTTTATTTTTTTAAACTTTACTCACGTATTCTACAAATAAAATAATTTTATTATTACTTATTTATTTAATCTACAAGTAAAATTATTTTATTTGTTTAAACTTTATTCATTTAATCTCCTATTTATAATCTACAAATAAAATAATTTACTTATTATTTTATTTGTTTATTCTTTATTGGTCAAATAAAATAATGGAATATTATTTTTTTTGTTCTCTCTTTATTTACTTATTTCATTCTCTATTTTATTTTATTATTATTTATGTTACTTTTTTTTTATATATTTACCCGGTTAGACCCGATCAAACCCAGTCAACACCCCGGTCAATTGAGCCTCAAGGAAAACGCCTCGGTGCTCGAAATGAATTAGGGACAATGCCTATGATGATCCGAAAAGTCATAAGATTGATAAATACAGTCTTAAATGATTAGTACGATTATGGAATGCAATAATCCTTAGATAAGGAAATGGAAGATAGCCAGTTCGGCAATTATGCGGCTTGTAATGTAATCGAATACGATGTTAGTAAATCGATAGACGATTAGTAAAAATGTGTTAGATTTCTATTGTTGAATGAAAACAAAGGTTATCGAACACAAAAAAATAGAGATGTTCGAAAGGTGAAACGAGATGATTTCATTAGATGAAGTCCTAAACACTAGAAGAAAGAAGGCTATAATATAAGTTGTAGAGAGTTATGATTATTTGTATATATGTTAATGTTAGACATTTCATTAATGAAAAGGAAGGGCGTGAAGGAATGGTTCGTAGAATAAGCTATAAGAGCTAAAAATAATAAACTAAGTGTACGAAGTGTGAAGATCAGATGATGGTAGGACGTAATATGTCTGAATTAATGAAGACAAATATTAAGGACTATAGTAGCAAATATCTGCACAGACAGATATTGTAGTGAGTCAAAGTTTATAAGGTCAATAGAATCGAGTAGATTAATATAGAATAAAGTTTGAGTATGAGTGAAAGGAATACAGAAGTGATAACATCGGAGCATAAGCTGGTAGTAATGAGCCGAGACAAGTTAAATGAGATTTAGGCTAAGAAAGAATCCTGCCGTAAATGAGATAGGAGAAATTAGATGAGATTAATCGAAAAGATAGATGTTGTAAGGGTTTAGAAGTAAACTGAACTTGAACCTTATGATTGTAGTGATTTCAATGATCAGATGATGGTAGGACGTAAAATGTTCGAATTAATGAAGACAAATATTAAGGATTATAGTAGAAAATATCTGCGCTGACAGATATTATAGTGAGCCAAAGTTTATAAGGTCAATAGAACCGAGTAGATTAATATAGAATAAAGTTTTAGTATGAGTGAAAGGTGTGACGCCCCCAAATTTAGGTACCAATACCTCGAATTTGGTGCTCACGCAATAAAACATCTAAACACCTCTAAACAACATGTAATACTAATGCCGAAATAAATAAACATAAGTTCTTCATTACAAAAGGTTCATTATAGTCCCAATGTCTATAACCTTAAACAAAATACATCATGAATACACTATAAATACAAAAAGGGATCGTGATTTATAAAACAGGATTGTAATATCAAGCTATTCCTAATGCTTGCCCTTGTCATGCTTAGAATGCTCAGACTTAATTGCAATTAGTTCATGATATATATAGCAAGAGTGAGCAACTACTATGCTTAGCAAGTTTAAAATAATTAATAAAGACATATCATGAATAAATTGCGAATGAAATTAAGTACTCAACAATTGAAGGTAGTTGATGAATTTACTGATAGAATAATCAAAGTTCAAACGAAGATATGAAGAACGGTTATTTACTGCTGAGTGGTCCAACCGACTATGAACATTGACAAGGAATTAATCATTTGAATAACCCTTTTATAATTCAATTTGTACTCGAGGGGATCAGCCTCTTGTACACCATATGTATGCATACCATTAAACTTTGAACGTGTCGGATAAACGACACTTATAATCCCCCATTTAGGGTTTGTTCTCTCAATATAAGATTTTTCATACCAACTACTGGTTTGGATAGCTTTTAAAAATATTAACCTTATATATCTAGCTGGAGCAAATGGCGTAGACTATTTCTCGAATAGATTATGTAATGAACAACTTTAAATAATTTATGGTTTAATAATAGAATAGTATTTTAAATGCATAAAGTGCGGGTATCAATAATTTGCATTTATGTGGAGTAATTAACAATACATTAAACCACTAAAATGCTTGAAAATAATCATTCAAGTTTGAGTCAGGAAACTTGCCTCAGTCGTAGACTACAGCTTACACGACTTAAATTATTGTCCTTCAAAGACCTAATTTTAAATAGGTTTATCTATCAATTTGGAACCCACAAGGAATTTCATATATCATTATCAAACAGACTGCCACGTAAGCACATAAGTCCCTATTCAATAACACGTAGCTTACACGACAATATTATCACACTTGGATAATATCTAAATTACCATATAATATTATTATAATATTAATCATATCAAATTCCCTTACTAATGTTATTAATTAATTAATATCATCATAATTGACCATTACTATTATTAATTCCGTAGTAATATTTAACCATGTATTGTTATTATTAATCATTTAATAATAACTTAATCAATTACTATTATTATTAATTATTTAATAATAATGTAATTACTTACTATTATTATTAATTATTTAATAATAATTTAATCTTTTATAATTATTATTAATCATTTAATAATAATATAATCAATTATTATTATTATTATAATTATTAATTTAATCAGTTACTATTATTATTAACAATAATTTATTCATTTACTATTATTATTAATTATTTAATAATAATTTAATCATTTATAAATATTTTAACTAATATTATTATTTAATAATATTTAAAATCATTTAGTAATATTTAAAAACTTAAACAATTTAAAAGTAAATTGTTTAATTATTTTATTAATTTCTTTACTCCATTCCTTTATTTATTATTTAGCATTTAAATAATAAACAACTAATTTAATTCCTTTTTATTTAATTTATTTATTATTTAATACTATTTAAATAACAAATATTTACTTTTATATATTATTTAATAAAATTAACTAATATATAATTAATTATGCTATTATCTTTATTTCTCTTAAGTCAAGTGTATTTATCAAAAATACCTATTGGACTTATTATTTTTATGTATCTTGGATATCTTTAGTATATTTTATTTTATAAACAAAATAATTTTATTTTAATTTTCTAACCTTATTTACTATTTTTTAATGGTCCATTTCTTTCCAAAATGGTAGCATTTATTAAACATTTAATTTTTATTAGAAATTCGAAAATTTCTACGATAGCTTCCTGATATCAGAGAATATGGCTAGTAAAAATTTCATAATTTTTGGAGTTATACTTTTCAAGATATTTCCGTATTATGATTTTAAAACTTGGAAAATCGTTGGGTCATAACTCCCTCATCCGAAGTTGGATGGAGCTTATTTTTGGAAAGTGGCTGTTTTATACCATATACTATCATTTTTAAAATGGGAGGAATTTTTAGAGTAAGAAAAGTGGCCAAAATTCTGGACAATAGGTTTTTCCAGATTTTCCGGCAAGAACTATTTTGCTAGAAATATCATCATAAATAGCTCGTTTAATATTTTTCAGTCACTCCACTTGAAAAATCGTCGTATCTTATAATACTAACTCCAAAAGTTGACGAATCATGAATACTGTTCATGATTTCCTTAAACAGATTGTCCAATTTAAAGGTTTTCCGACGAAAATCGATTTCATGCTTTAATCAACTTTTCCATCGTAGATGCATACAAATACACTAGTTAAGCACATTAAACCCTATATCTATCATTCTAACATAGATCTAGACATAGAGGGTTTTGAAAATAGTTTCTACAATTAAAATATATTTTTGACCGACAAAAACACTTCAAACATACATAAATACATATATTAAAGAAAAGCTAGGTTTTGAAGCACTTTTAACCTTTTGATTGCTTTTCTTCTTCTTGCTATAAACTTAAGGAGACTAAGATGATCCACCGTGATGTCTAGATGATCTTCCTCTTTGATGATCGAATTATTTATTATTATTAAATTCCATTAGGTTAGTCCATTAAATTATTTACTTGGACTTCCTCTAATTAAATCAAGTAAATAGTCAATCATTCACATAATGATTTAAATTAATTAGCACAAAAAATTAATTAATCAATAATTAATTTTATTATATTACATTCTCTCCCCCCCCCCCCCCCCCTCCCCCCTCTTAAGAATTCTGAACCCGAAATTACAAACATAAGGTTACGCAAAAAGATTAGGATAATTCCTCCTCATCTTTTCTTCCAGTTCTCGCATAACTTCCTCAACCGCGCGATTTCTCCAAAGAACCTAGATCGAATATATAACCTTATTCCTTAGCATCTTGGATTGGTTCATAGGATATCACATGCTTGTAGTCAGGTTTATACGGTCGTAATACTGAAACATGAAACACGTTGTGCATCTGCTCATGTTTAGGAGGTAAGGCTATCTCATACGTCACTTCACCCACTTGCTTCAGAACTTCAAATGGTCCTACGAACCTCGGACTCAGTTTTCCTTTCTTGTTAAACCTCATCTTCCCTTTCCAGGGAGATACTTTAAAAAATATAAAGCTACCAACTTCAAAGTCTCATTTTTGACGATGCAGATCGGCGTACTTCTTCTGACGGTCCTGAGCTGTTGTACCATTTCAGGTCCTAATAGTCTTCGTTCACTAACCTCGTCCAAACACAATGGTGTGCGACATTTTATTGCATATATTGCTTCATACGGTGGCATGCCAATACTAGCATGGCAACTGTTATTGTATGCGAACTCCACCAAAGGTAGATGGTCATCCTAAATGCCTTTCAAATCCATCACGACTGCCCTAAGCATGTCTTCTAGTGTTTGAATTGTTCATTCACTCTGTCCATCACTTTGAGGATGGTATGCCGTACTCAACCTCAACTGCATTCCTAATCTTTCCTGTAAGCTTCTCCAGAAATTTGATGTGAAACGCGGATCTTTGTCAGACACAATAGATAACGGCACTCCATGTCGTGACACAATCTCTTTTATATATAACTTTGCCAACTACACCAGATTGTACCTTATCTTAATCGGTAGAAAACGTGCAGATTTGGTTAAATGATCCACGATCATCCAGATCGCGTCGTAACCCTTCTGTGTTGGTGGAAGCCCAATCACAAAATCGATAGTGATGTGCTCCCATTTTCAATCCAAAATTTCCAACGGTTGCAGCAGCCCACCCGGTTTCTGATGCTTCGCTTTAACCCTCTGACATGTCAAACATCGCCCCCACACATTCCGCAACCTCTTTTTTCATGTTTGGCAACTAGAAGTGCTGACGCAAATCTTGATACATCTTTTTAGCCCCAGGGTGTACCGAGTACCTCGCATTGTGAGCTTCTTACAGAATCTCCTCCTTTAATTCTAGAACCATAGGTACCCAGATCCTCCCTTCAAATCTCAACAGTCATGTGCTATCAACTTTATACTTTAGTTCCTCTCTTTCTAAGATTAACGTCCTTATGGAAACACATTCTTCATCCTTTTCTTGAGCCTCCTTTATATTGTCTAATAAAGTCAGACTTGCCTCCACTACGAATAACTTATCATCTGCCTCTTTCAGATACTTAACCTCCAACTCTAATCTTTTCATATCCTTGATTAAGTCTTCTTGGGTCGTCAGCATCAACAACTTTTCTCTGCCCTTTCTGCTCAGAGTACATGCCACCATATTTGCCTTACCAGGATGGTATAGCATTTCATAATCATAGTCTTTGATTAATTCCAACCATCGTCTTTGCCTCATGTTTAGTTCATTCTGAGTGAAGATATACTTCAAACTTTTGTGGTCTGTGTATATCTCACACTTTTTCCCATACAGGTAGTACCTCCAGATTTTCAATGCAAACACCACCGCTGCTAACTCTAGGTTATGAGTTGGATACCCTTTCTCATAATCCTTTAACTGTTGTGAAGTGTATGCTATGATCCTACCGTGTTGTATCAGAACGTAGTCGAGCCCCTTGTGTGACGCATCATTGAATACCACAAATCCTTCCGTATCATCTGGTTGTGATAATACAGGTGCTTCACTAAGTCTCTTTTTCAACTCCAAGAAACTTTCTTCACACTTCTCCGTCCATACGAACTTAACCGTCTTCCTTGTCAAATTTGTCAATTGCGTTGCTAATTTTGAGAAATCCTGTATAAACCTATTGTAGTAACCTATCAATCCCAAGAAACTCTTGACTTCTGTCGGCATCTTCAGATATTCCCAATTTATAACTACCTCTACCTTTGTTGGATTTATCGATACACCATTTTTATTAATTATATGCCCCAGAAACTGCACCCTTTGTAGCCAAAATTCACACTTGGAAAACTTCGCGTACAAGTTCTCCTTTCTCAAAGTTTCCAGTACTGTGAGGATCCAAATTTTCAGGATTTCTTTAATAATATTAAATGAGAATTTAATAAAATTATCAAGGTTGTTTAAATTATTGGTGATATTTTATGTGATTTAAGGTATGTGAAGGAATTAATTGATAAACTAAATTTGTATAAAGATGGTGATAATTGATATTGATTTAAATTAATTGAAAAGTAAATAAATTGTTTAAAAATAATTTATTAAGAATAAGAGAAATTTCATGTAAATGTACAATAAATTATACAATTAAATTATTATGGAAGTGCAAAAATTATGATTTAACAGTGTTATGTGGTAATGTGAGATATATGAATTAGAAATGTATATATATATATATATATATATATATATATATATATATATATATACGTGTTTGTGTTTAATTGTTGTATTTATAAACTCCATTAATTATGAAAACAAAGGGATTAATAATTAAATTAATCCAAATTTTAATGAAAAGTTAATGAGGAAGTTAGTAAAATTAGAAATATTGATTATATAATTAATCAATAATTATGGTGGAAGTTTAGAAATTAATAAAGAAGAAAAGTAATTATATAAATTATATAATAATAAATTATATAATTTATATAAGGAAATTAAAGTGATATATCAGGAAAATAATAATTATATAAATTATATAGGAATAATTATATAATTTATATAAGAAGATTAAATTAAAGAATGATGGAAGAAAATTTTTATAAATTGTATTTTGTGTAAAATGGAAATTATTAAATAGGAGAATGTAATTATATAAATTGTATAATAATAAATTATATAATTTATATAAGAAAGTTAATGTAAATAGTAAAGAAATGAAAAATAAATTAGAAGAAGGAAGGTTTTTAATTTATTAAAAATTATGTTTATGTATAATTGAATTTTTATGATTTTTATGATGAATAATATTTCGGAAACGTAAACATGTTGATGTAACATGTTATCCAAGTAACGAAGTGAAAAATTATGAAAAATAATTTTTATAAGTGGTATGAATTATTTTATGAATTTTGGAGGTATAAATTACCTCATATAATTGCATGCATGTCATTATGCGTGTACAAAATTTGTCAAGAAAAATACCTGAAAAATGTGTTAATATTATTTATAAATCAATTTATGATTTTTAGTGAATTAAAATAAATATTTTATGTACATTACATAAAATATTTATTACACGAAATAATTACATAATGTATTAAATTTGTAATTATGCATGATTTTTATGCTAATCCGAAACTTACTTGGGATAAGTCGGTGGTTGGGCAAGTTGGTTGGTATTTTTTTATTCCAAAATTGGTTAGAGAGTTGTGGGATTATAAAAGAATAAGGAAAGAAAAGAAATAAAGAGGAACAAAGGAACCAAAAAACATTTTCTTTCTTTTTTCTTCCTATCCAGCAACACCACCACCACCGAACACCACCCATAACCACCATCGCTACCACCAAGAGGGAGAAGAAGAAAATATTTGGTGCTTTCAAGGAAGGAAATTCAAGCCAAGGAAGGTATAAAAGTAACTTGATTTAATTTAATTATGTTTTTTTGTGTGAAAATAATTTTATGAAAAATTAGTAAATAATTAGAATAATTATTCTAAATAATTTTTAGATATATATCTATGAATTATTTAGTTTTTGGAGTAGTTATGTTGTGAAAAAATGAGCCAAAATGGTTGATTTTTGCGAAAGTTGGCATATTGTTCGCGAAAGAGGAAGAAAAAAAAATTCAGGGCGTTTTGGGGCGTGCAGAAGAAAGGTGAAACGGCGTCGTTTTGGGGAGGTGAAACGGTGTCGTTTTGGGGCGTGCGGAAGAAAGGTCCGCGCCATGCGCAGAGGCTCGGGAACAGCAGGAAACGACGTCGTTTAGCGTCGGCTGAAGGGGGGCCGCGCGCGATGAGCGCGAGGCGGCCGGTAACGCTGAAAATTACCAGCATGCCCCTAGCCTTTTAAGGAAATACCGAGCGTGTCACTTGCCCTCCAAAATTACGAAAATAGCCTTGAACTTTCCGGGAAATGCCAAGTGTGTCCCTAAGGTTGCGAAAATTATCAAAATGCCCCCAGAAAGTGATTTTTAATTAAATAAATATTTACAAATTATAGAAAATTATAGAAATGATATTTGGGCATTAAATTTAATATTTTTGTGAAATATTAAATATTGGGGATTAATATTTAAATATTTTAAATATTAATCTATTAAGTTTAAAATTTAGAAAAATGATTAAATTAAAATCCGGACAACCAAATACGCTAAATATTATCTGGTAAGCCGGGTTGTCTGTGTTGAATATGTTTGATATTAAGTTAAATTAATATATTGAAGAATGAGGTTAATATAATTAACCATATAAGTTGACAATTGGTCAGGTACCCTAAAATAAACCGTCGGGAAGGGTTAATTACATTATAAATGATATTAAATAAGTAAATTAATATCATAAGAGGATAAATAATTATTAATTAATTATTTTATAGCCATAGGTTGTTCGAGAAAGGGTTTTGAGCTATCAATTAAATAATTGGACATCTAGGCAAGTTCTTCCGTACTTTGAAATTAAATGTTTATCTGTTATGATATGTAATTCTTGTTTCAAATGCATATAAATTATGTGTTATGTGATATGTTGATAATATGACAACAATGTGTACTTGGTGCTATAATATGAATGTATGTGAGATATAATGCTTAAGTAGAAGCACAACACATGATGTATAATACACACACAGAGCATGCTATGCTATGTGTTACGTGAAGCATGAAAGGTATAAACTGTTGAGCTTGCTGAGCCGTTGTGCTCATTACTTGCACAATATACATTTTTACAGGTAAAGATATAAATTTTAAGAATATCGGATTATGTTAGAGATGGATCAACTTAGAAGGTTGTAAATAAAATTGTTATATTCAATGTGGTAAATTGTAAAGTTTATATTATTGTTTCATATGATCATATATGTTGAATCCGGATAGGACGAAGAGAGTTAAATTATGAACTGTAATTGTTCAAGGTAATTGTTACGATAAAAATTATTATATGTTTAAATATGAGTTTTGGAATAAATGATAATTGTGTAAAAATAAATAATAGTAAATTTTGAATGTGGAGCTTTAAGACACTGGTACTAAAAAAAAAGTGAAGGTTGCGATCCAGGGACTAGGATCAAGATGATAAGTTTTAAATATTTACATACTTTGATACAATGATTGAGAAAAAGAAAAAAAAATTATACCGAAAAATTTGGTAATTGATGATTTATAAAATCAATTAAGGGATCAAATAAGGTGATTAAAGATTATTAACGGACCGAAATTTGGACGTAAGAGAAAATAATGAATAATAAACATGAAATTTAAGGTAATAAGCTGGGTCGAATTTCGGGATCGTTACAAGTACCACTCTCAGATGTTCGATGTGCACTTCCTCCGTCTTCGAGTAGACCAAAATATCATCTATGATTACAACAATGAACTTGTCCAAGTGCTGCTTGAACACTTTGTTCATCATGTCCATAAATGCTACTGGCGTGTTAGTCATGTTCATCATGTTCAAAGTGACCGTATCGAGTTTTGAATGTTGTCTTCGGTATGTCCTATTTTCTCACCTTCAGCTGGTGATATCTCGTTCTCAAGTCAATCTTTGAAAAGTACTTCGCTCCCTTCAGTTGATCAAACAGATTGTCTATCCTGGGCAACGGGTACTTGTTCTTCATCGTAACTTTGTTCAACTCCCGATAGTCGATACAAAGTCTTAACGACCCATTTTTCTTCTTTACAAATAATACTGGTGTTCCCCATGAAGACACACTCGGTCGAATATACCCCTTCTCCAATAATTCCTGCAACTGTATCATCAATTCCTTCATTTCTACTGGAACCATCCTATACGATGCTTTCGATATTGATGTTGTCCCCAGTACTATGTCAATTACGAATTCCACCTCTCTATCTGGCGGTAAACCGGGTATCTCATCTGGAAAAATATCTGAGAATTTTCTTAACACAGGTATCTGTCCTACTTCACCCCCTACTATCTGAGTATTAACCACATAAGCTAGATAACCTATACAACCCTTCCTTAACAATCTCATTGCTTACATCATCGTCAGACAACAAGATTGTCTCGACAATTTATTCCCATAAAATACCACATTTGACTTATTTGGAGTCTTTAGGTTTATACTCTTCATTTGGCAGTTAATCACAATTCCGTGATTAGACAAATAATCCATTCCAATGATTACATCAAATTCCCCTAAACATATTGGAATTAAATTCACACACAATTTATGTCCCTTTATCTCGGCACAACAATTCTTATATATGTAATCACAATGTTATTAATTAATTAATATCATCATAATTGATCACTACTATTATTAATTCCGTAGTAATATTTAACCATGTATTGTTATTATTAATCATTTAATAATAACTTAATAAATTACTATTATTATTAATTCTTTAATAATAATTTAATTACTTAATATTATTATTAATTATTTATTAATAATTTAATTGTTTAATATTATTATTAATTATTTAATCATTTACTATTATTATTAATCATTTAATCATTTACTATTATTATTAATCATTTAATAATAATTTAATCTTTTATTATTAATAATAATCATTTAATATTATTATTAATAATAATTTAATCATTTACTATTATTATTATTATTTAATAATAATTTAATCATTTAAAAATATTTTAACTAATATTATAATTTAATAATATTTTAAATCATTTAGTAATATTTATAAACTTAAGAAATTTAAATGCAAATTGTTTAATTATTTTATTAATTTCTTTTCTCATTTCCTTTATTTATTATTTAGCATTTAAATAATAAATAACTAATTTAATTCTTTTTTATTTAGTTTATTTATTATTTAATACTATTTAAATAACAAATAATTACTTTTATGTACTATTTAATAAAATTAACTAATACATAATTAATTATGCTATTATCTTTATTTCTCTTAAGTCAAGTGTATTTATCAAAAATACCTACTTGACTTATTATTTTTATATATCTTCTATATCTATAGTATATTTTATTTTCATTTTCCAACCTTATTTACTATTTTTTTAATGGTCCATTTCTTTCCAAAATGGTATCATTTATTAAACATTTAATTTTTATCAAAAAATTCTAAAATTTCTACGGTAGCTTCCTGATATCAGAGAATATGGTCAGTAAAAATTTCATAATTTTTAGTGTTATACTTTTCCAGATATTTCTGTATTATGATTTTTAAACTTGGAAAATCGTTGGGTCATAACTCCCTCATCCGAAGTTGGATAGAGCTCATTTTTGGATAGTGGTTGCTCTATACCATAAACTATCATGTTTAAAATGGGAGGAATTTTTAGAGCAAGAAAAGTGGCCTAAATAGCCCTTAAAAAATTATGGACAGTAGGTTTTCCCAGATTTTTCGACAGGAACTGTTTTGCTAGAAATATCATCATAAATAGCTCGGTTAATATTTTTCAGTCGTTCCACTTCAAAAATCTTCGTATCTTATAGTACTAACACCCAAAGTTGACGGATCATGAATATAACTTACGGAACGTGAACAGTAAATCTAGGAACGGACCATCCAGTATAAGGGTTTTTCAACGAAAATCGATTTCATGCTTTGATCAATTTTTCCATCATAGGTGCATGAAAATACACTAGTTAAGCACATTAAACCCTAGATCTATCATTCTAACATAGATCTAGTCATAGAGGGTTTTGAAAATAGTTTTCTACCATTAAAATATATTTTTGACCAACAAAAACACTTCAAACATACATAAATACATACATTAAAGAAAAGCTAAGTTTTAAAGCACTTTTAACCTTTTGATTGCTTTCCTTCTTCTTTCTAGAAACTTAAAGAGA
This sequence comes from Hedera helix, assembly GCA_947179155.2. Classification (NCBI taxonomy): domain Eukaryota; kingdom Viridiplantae; phylum Streptophyta; class Magnoliopsida; order Apiales; family Araliaceae; genus Hedera; species Hedera helix. The sequence goes on from OX359271.1 coordinate 11,028,220, forward strand.
CTAGGATGATCTACCTTGATGTCTAGATGATCTTCCTCTTTGATGATCTAGGTTTCTCTTTCTTTCTCTCTTTTAGCTTTCAAGCTTTCTCTCTTCCTTTATCTTTTCTCTCTAGTTATTCTCTCTAACACTCTCTTTTTCTCTAGAGAGCTTCTCTCTCTAAAACACTAGAAACTATGAAAATGAAAGGCTCTAAGCTTGGTCAAAGATGTTAGTATGATTTTAAGTCTTATCTATATACATATAACTTCTTTATCTATCCATCTATCACAATTTCTATCCAAACAATCTTACATGGAGATACTTGGACACTTCATGACCAATCAAATGAGCCAAGTTGGAGATTACATGGGACCCCCTCTTATCTCCAACTTCAATCCTCTATTATATATCCCTCATTTTAGCTTTATTTTTAATGTCTAAAATGGTAAAAGTCTTGACCAATGTTTGATTTTTACTAAATGTACCAAGTGGACTAATGTTTGGGCCATTAGTTTATTTCTATTAGGCTATAATTACCAATTTATTGGACTACTAGTATGTCTTGGAAAATAATTCAAGTAGTGGGCAAGTTAAATTAATTAAATGGTCACACATTAATTACCCACAAGTCCATTACATAAATAATGTTTGGGTTTGTTTAAATTACTTGTTAAGCTAGTCCATTAAATTAAATTACATACTTAGACTATTAAATAAATTCACATAATTTGACACATTGTCACATGTAATAATCCTCTTAATTTAATTACATAATCCAGTTAGACTTGCTCGTCATTAAGTTTAATAGAATTATTTATTAATATTAAATTCCATTAGGTTAGTCCATTAAATTATTTACTTGGACTTCCTCTAATTAAATCAAGCACATAGTCAATCATTCATATAATGATTTAAATTAATTCGCACAAATATTTAATTAATCAATAATTAATTTCATTAATATAAGTTAAAATATTTGCGGTTATTACAGAAGGAATACAAAAGTGTTAACACCGGAGCATGAACATGTAGTAATGAGCCGAGACAAGTCAAATGAGATTTAGACTAAGAAAAAATCCTGTCGTAAACGGGATAGGAGATAATGAATGAAAGAAAATGTAATGTATTACCTAAGACGAGGAAATTAGATGAGATTAATCGAAAAGATAGAGTTCGTAAGGGTTTAAAAGTAAACCAAACTTGAACATTACGATTGTAGTGATTCCAATGATGGAGTCCTTGTAAAGGTTGAAGTCTACAACCTAATTTCAAGAAGATGAATGTGTAGAAATGATTAAACATTTTAATCTAATCCATGTGTTTGGGACTAAGATGTGAATTATGTGTTATGAGGTTTAAAACCCTAGAACTGAAATGATAAGGATACCTTAAGGTATCTATGAAATAAATACGAGTGGAATACGAGAAGAATATGTGTAAAATACGAAGTAGAATACCTAAGAAACAAATTTTTCTAGGTATACTTTAAAGACCTAAAACGACTCGTAAAAGCGATTGTGGATGATTAGAGGTTAAAGATGTAACATAAATTAAGTGTTATGTGATTAAGAATATGTGTTACAGTTTAAATTAAGCAAAATATTTTCTCAAAAAATAAACGCAGAAAAATACTATTCACACAAAAAATGCCTTTTGTTTTTTCAAAATTTCACATTCATAGATAACGTTTATATGAGGTAGTGATGCGTATTTTTAAATAAATTATATTTCAAAAAATTAGCGATAATCATTATTTAACGAATATGGAAAGAAATACGAGGAAGAAATTTTCCATAAATGAAAAGTTTCCATTAAAAGAAAGTTCAGAGTAATTGGAAGATAACCATTTTGTCCTAGAGAAATAGATAATGACCTTGGTGTCCTAGTAAACACCTAGTGACCCTAATACCCTTAGTTGGTGAAAACTAATGACCAAAGTCAATTTCTCTATTTGGTGGAAGAACCGGTAACTCGTCTGGGAACTCTTTCACTATATGTATTTTATCCATTTTCACTCCCATTCTCTCGGTATCTACAACATGGCCTAAGTAGCCTATGCATCATTTTCTCTGTAATTTCTTGGCCTACATCATCGTCAGACAACACGACTATCTCGACGATGTGCTACCGAAAAATACTACCTTAGACCGGTTCGAGGTATGAATGTTTACATATTTTCTGTGGCAGTCAATGACTGCGTCATATCTAAACAATCAATCCATTCATAGGATATGCTCTCGTTACTTATCTCCTTTACCAACATCCTTAACTTATCTTATTACTATCTCTTTCTATCCACATTCCTTCTTTACAAATAAAACAAACTTCCATGGTATTTTGTTTGTTTAATCATTATCCTTATGTTCACAATCGCCTTTAAATTTTATTATTCAGGGTCCATCTAACTTCACGCGTTACAAATAATCGTTGTTATTATTCTATTTATTCACTTATCTTCACTCATTTTATTCTTCATAATCAAGTGATGTCAATTACCATTGAATATCCTTTATTCTTTACTTTGGTTCATCTATAAATGAAATAACTCTTCTTATTTTATTTGTTTAATTTTTCATTTAATTCCTCACTTAATTATTCACAAATAAAATAGTATTCGTTATTATTTTATTTGTTTACAATCTATTTTTTCATCTTTACTATCCACAAATAAGATAATCTTTATTATCTTATTTGTTTATGTCTTATTTATTTCACAATTAAAATAACATTTAATATTATTTTATTTGTTTAGGCCTTATTTATTGTAACACTACTTTACAATTCACATATAAAATAATCTGTATCATTATTTTATTTGTTTAACCTTTACTCATTATCTTCAAAATTCACAAACAACATAATCTTTAATATTATTTTATTTGTTTAAACTTTACTCACTTATTCTACAAATAAAATAATTTAAATAATATTTATTTATTTAAAATTTATTCATTTAATCTACAAATAAAATTATTTTATTTGTTTAAACTTTATTTATTTAATTTTCTCTTTATAATCTACAAATAAAATAATTTAATTATTATTTTATTTGTTTATTCTTTATTGCTCAAATAAAATAATGGAATATTATTTTGTTTGTTCTCTCTTTATTTACTTATTTCATTCTCTATTTTATTTTATTATTATTTATTATCTATTTATTTTTATTTATTATTATTTTTTCTTTTTTGCTTTGACCCGGTTAGACCCAATCAAACCTGGTTAACAACCCGGTCAAGTGAGCCTCAGGGACAGTGCCTATGATGACCCAAAAAATCATAACATTGATAAGTACGGTCTTAAATGATTAGTACGATTGTGGAATGTAATAATCGTTAGAAAAGGAATTGAAAGATAGTTAGTTCGGTAAGAATGCGGTTTGTAATGTAATCAAATACAATGAAAGGTTAAGATGTAAAAACCTAGTATTAGTAAATTGATAGACGATTACTAAAAAGGTTTAAGATTTCTATTGTTCAATGAAAATAAAGGTGAAACGAGATGATTTCATTAGATGAAGTCCTAAACACTAAAAGAAAGAAGGTTATAATATAAGCTGTAGAGAGTTATGATTATTTGTATATACTGTAAGACCCCGAATTTTATGAACTATAAAATTTAATTTTTCTTCGTATATATTTTTCCTGAAATAGTAAGTGGTTAAATTGACAAAATTGAAAGTTAAGGATGTTATGTGCAAATTTTATTTTGTCAGACAATATTCATTTTGTCGGGAAATATTCATTTTGTCGGGCCGTACAACGGCGCCGAAATAACTAATTATTGGTGGACCCCACAACGGAATATTTGTCGGATATAGAAAACGACAGAAGTAACATTTTTAAATAAAAATAGTCAACGGTGTTAACTGTTAAAATACCGGTGATAAAAGAATAGTAGCATACGGTAATTTATGGTATTTTTCTGTAGCACACGGTATTCTACAGTAGCACACGGTATTGTACAGTATCTCATATTATTGATCTGATAACGTGGCCTTTGCACAATATTCATTAATAATTATTGTTGCACAGTATTTTATATTATTGATTCAATAATTGTCATTACACTGTATTTCATATCATTGAGTCAATAATTGTTGGTGCACTGTATTTTAAAATTATTGAACCAAATAATTGTCACAGTTGCAAATACCCAGTAATTTATATTATTAAATTAATATTGATCTGTAACGTGTTTCTTACATTATTGTTGAATTATTGTTATAGCATTATTTTATTATATGATTAGAGCCACAAGAAGAATAAATAAATAAATATAAAAAAAAACATATTTTTACTATTTGGAATAGTAAACATGTGGGCCCTCTGTGGGGGCCACATGAGAAATTGGCACGAAAATTTTGGTTGCTGAAGGAGTTGGTGGCAGCCGACTGCGCTGCCACTTTTGAAAGAATTAGGCAGGCGTGCATCACGCCTGCTGCCACCTACCGCACATAGTAATATTTTTATCCTATAAATAGTTTGCTCAGCTGAATAGAAAAATCACACCTAAAACATAAAATTTTTCTATAAGAATTTTATGAGTTTTCTCTGAGAATAGTAAGGTTATATTGAGTGTTTGAAAGCCAAAAGGAGTGCAGGAATTTTTCAAGTAAGTCTTTTATTAGAGAGTAGTAATTTCATAAATTCCTATTTTTCACGGTATTTACAAATCTTCCTTTAGAAGACTCTTCTTTGAGAAAATTCATTTTTAAAAGCTTTCTTTGGAAGATTTATTTTGAAATATTATTTTAAAAACTATTTTTAAGTAGTTATATTATACTACAAAAATTATGTTAAATATATATAATTTTGATAGTTCATATTATACGAATTATCATACACCTTGAAATTTATATGTGGTAATTACTAATTTTATTATAAATATATAGGTTGATCAACCTCATTTAAATCAATATTCAGTCACGTGTTATGGTCAGGAATGTCATTTTTTTTTCTTACTTGTAAGGAATGTCATTTTTTTTTTACTTGTAAGGAATATCATCTTCTTTCATATTCTATTATTTAAACTTACTACGGTAAGGGGAATCATTATTTTCATCATCATAAATAGATATTATGTTCTTTCTTACTGGGCTATTTGAGCTCACCCTTTCTTTTGTTCCATTATTTTTCAATAGGAAATGAGAACATAGATGGGTCTAGTCGGGGAATGGAGCGAGAGTCCGAGAGATAGCTATTATAGTCTTCACGTGTTGTAAAATAAGTGTGATAATAATAGTGAAGACAGTACAGTGTATTATTATACACTGTACTGTTGAACGTTATACTACTTTGTAATAATTTTGTTGTAGTCTTTTGACAACTCAAGTTTGGGTTGTGTGGGCCTAGATTTGGGGGTGTCACAGTTGGCATCAGTGCTTAGGGATATGGTCTTTAATGGAGATCTGGGGTTAGAACTAGGAGGGTAGAGAAGAATAGAATCAATCACTAGTGTGTCCTACCTAAATTAGATTTTTTTATCTAATGAGTCGATTTGAATGTAGGGACATGAAATGATGAGTCAATTTGTTTAAACTAACAATTATTTTGTGACCACAGTTTAGTATGGCATCTGGAAATCAGGAGGTTAACTATGAAATGCCCGAAACAAATGTAGCTGCGAATCAAGAGGCGACGAATAATCTTTCCACAAACTCAGAGTTGAATCATTTGCCTAAGGCAAAAATTATGCGTGTTCTATCCAGTAAGGGTGAAGGTGAATGCTCTATTACAGTCGTTTCAGATCCTTTCTTAGAAGCAATTAAAGAATGTAATGAACTTGCGAAAATTATTGCCTTTAATCTACTCACTAATTGGAAGAATCATATCACCTGGTTATGCTCGATAACAAAGGATCAGAATATATGGAGGTTTCATATAAGTCTTTGGGATTTATGGTGTTCCAGTTATGATTTTTAAGATTATTTAAAAATGATGTTTTTATACTTTTGGGCGTTACAATTTAGAGGAATTCAGGTTAAGTTAGTCACTATCGTGGAAACTGCAGTCTATCGAAAATACTATTCTTATAGAAATCATTGATACGTTACTACTGATGAAGTTGAGGAATCCGAGAAACAGTTCGTTAGAGAATTATTTAGTGGTAATCCCATGGTTGAAATACGTGAAGATTCGAATGAAGTACTCGGGATTCGATTTGACGATAACAGTCAAAAAACCGAATGAGGTGATAACCGGTAAGCTATTCATAAATTCTCGTGAAGTTTACGCTTTGTTAGATACTGGCTCTACCCATTCTTTTATCTCACCTGCATGTGCTCAGCGTTTAAACTGAACTCTTGAAAATTTGGACTTTGACTTATCAGTTGAAACCCCATTAGGAGAAATGACCATTACATCTACTGTATATAAATCTTGCCTAGTTCAAATCAACAACCTCACATTACCCGTTGACCTTATTTCTTTGGAAATGCATGAATTTGATGTGATTTTAGGAATTGATTGGTTGACTACCCATCATGCTAAAATTGATTGCTTTCATAAAATTATTAGTTTTCATATTCCTAATCAACCTGTCATGCAAATTCAAGCACCTAAACCATTGAAATCGATAACCGTTATTTCTAGCCATAAAGTCATTCGTTCATTGAAAAATGAATGTCAAGCCTTCTTAGCTCATGTCACTGATTTGAACAGAAACACGTCAAACTTGAATGATATTCCCATTGTTAATGACTTTCCTGACGTTTTTCTTGAGGAACTTCCTGACTTACCCCCAAACCGAGAAATTGAATTCTGTATTGATCTTGAACCCGGTACTAAGCCTATTTTCAAAGCCCCATACCGAATGGCTCCCATAGAACACCAAGAGTTGAAAGTTTAATTATTAGATATCGGTATCATTCGTTATAGTACAAAACTTATATCGAGCGAGGAATGCGAGAAAAGTTTTCAAGAACTCAAGAGGAGACTTATTTCAGCTCCTGTTCTGACCATACCATCAGGATCAGGAGAATTCGTTATATATAGCGATGCTTCAGGCAAATGTCTAGGTTGTGTCCTTATGCAACATGGAAAGGTTATAGCCTATGCCTCTTGGTAACTCAAAGATTATGAGAAAAATTATCCTACTCATGATCTAGAGTTGGCAGCAGTCGTTTTCACGTTGAAGATCTGGAGACACTACTTGTACGGAGAAAAAGTGGATATCTATACGGATCATAAAAGTCTCAAGTATTTCTTCACCCAGAAGGAACTTAACATGCGACAACGACGTTGGCTTGAGCTGTTGAAGGATTACGACCACACAATCCAGTATCACCCGGGAAAGGCAAACGTTGTAGCTGACGCTTTGAGCAAAAGATCTTATGCGAGTACAAGTGCACTGCTGACAACACAAAAGCGTATTTTGTACGGCTTACAAAAGATGGAGATAGATCTAAAGACACCAGGGACCCACTCGAAGATTGCGCACGTGCGAGTAGAACCGGCTTTAATCGATAAAATTAAAGCAGCTCAAGCTACCGATCCGGAACTGATGAACATGATAAAGAAAGTACAAGAAGGTGCCATTTTCGAAGTAAGAATCGACGAGAAATGAATACTTCAAGTAAACTCTCGACTCTGTGTTCCTAACGATCTTGAATTAAAGCATAAAATCATGATGGAGGCACACAACACGCCATTTGCAATCCACCCAGGAGGTACCAAGATGTATCGAGATCTTCGACATACATTTTAGTGGAACAATATGAAAAGGGATATTGCAGAGTTTATCTCAAGGTGCCTAACTTGTCAACGTGTCAAGGCAGAACATCAAGTACCTAAGGGTCCATTACAACCACTTGAAGTTCCCGAATGGAAGTGGGAACACATCAATATGGACTTCGTAACGGGTCTTCCCAAAGTTTCTCAAGGCTTAGATGCAATTTAGGTAATCGTAGATAGATTGACCAAATTCGCTCATTTCTTGCCTATACGAGAAAACTTTTCACTTGAACGTCTTGCCGGTATGTACATAAATGAGATTGTGAGATTGCATGGCATGCCAGTTTCCATAGTTTCTGATCGAGATCCTAGATTCACTTCACGCTTTTGGATCAGTCTACAAAAAGCTATTGGCACTGAGCTACGATTCAGTTCTGCATAACATCCTCAAACGGACGGACAATCGGAAAGGACGATCCAAACCCTCGAAGATCTTTTGAGACTTTGCGTACCAGATTTCAAAGGAAGTTGGGATAAGTACTTGCCATTGGTGGAATTTTCCTACAACAACAGTTACCAAGCAAGTATAAGCATGGCTCCATTCGAGGCTTTATATGGACGCAAGTGTCGCTCTCCAGTATGTTGGAATGAGGTAGGAGAAGCAAAACTGTTGGGACCCGAGTTGATACGCTTGACAACAGAAAAGATCCAAATGATCCGACAACGAATACAGACCGTGCAAGAATGACAAAAGAGTTACGCTGATCTTCATCGGAGAGATGAGAGATTCAACGTCGGAGATCATATATTCTTACGTGTTTCTCCATGAAAAGGAGTTACGAGATGCGGAAAGAGAGGAAAGTTCAACCCTCGATTTATTGGCCCATTCGAAATCCTCGATCGAGTAGGAACCGTAGCCTACAGACTAGCTTTACCACCAAGTATGTCTCGCATCCATAACGTTTTTTGCATATCTATGTTACGTAAATATGTGAAGGACCCAAACCACGTCATTGAGTTAGAACCAGACATTATAGCAGAGGATTTAACGTACGAGTAGGTACCTGTTAAGATCTTAGATAAGAAGGAGCAGATCCTACGTTCAAAGGTTATACCTCAAGTTAAGGTTTTATGGAGACCCCAAGATATTGAGGAAATAACCTAGGAGCTAGAATCTGAGATGAAATCTAAGTATCCATACCTTTTCGAAATGTCAGGTACGTCAATTTCGGGGACGAAATTTCATAAGGAGGGGAGGTTGTAAGACCCCGAATTTTATGAAATATAAAATTTAATTTTTCTTCGTATATATTTTTTCTGAAATAGTAAGTGGTTAAATTGACAAAATTGAAAATTAAGGATGTTATGTGCAAATTTTATTTTGTCGGACAATATTCGTTTTGTCGGGAAATATTCGTTTTGTCAGGGAATATTCGGGTCGTACGACGGCGCCGAAATAACTAATTATTGGTGGATCCCACAACGGAATATTTGTCGGATATAGAAAACGACAGAAGTAACCTTTTTAAATAAAAATAGTCAACGGTGTTAACTGTTAAAATACCGGTGATAAAAGAATAGTAGCATACGGTAATTTATGGTATTTTTCTGTAGCACACGGTATTCTACAGTAGCACACGGTATTGCACAGTATCTCATATTATTGATCTGATAACGTAGCCTTTGCACAATATTCATTAATAATTATTGTTGCACAGTATTTTGCATTATTGATTCAATAATTGTCATTACACTGTATTTCATATCATTGAGTCAATAATTGTTGGTGCACTGTATTTTAAAATTATTGAACCAAATAATTGTCACAATAGCAAATACACAGTAATTTATATTATTAAATTAATATTGATCTGTAACGTGTTTCTTACATTATTGTTGAATTATTGTTGTAGCATTATTTTATTATATGATTGGACCCACAAGAAGAATAAATAAATATAAAAAAAACATATTTTTACTATTTGGAATAGTAAACATGTGGGCCCTCTGTGGGGGCCACATGAGAAATTGGCACGAAAATTTTGGTTGCTGAAGGAGTTGGTGGCAGCCGACTGCGCTGCCACTTTTGAAAGAATTAGGCAGGCGTGCATCACGCCTGCTGCCACCTACCGCGCATAGTAATATTTTTATCCTATAAATAGTTTGTTCAGCTGAATAAAAAAATCACACCTAAAACATAAAAATTCTCTATAAGAATTTTATGAGTTTTCTCTGAGAATAGTAAGGTTATCTTAAGTGTTTGAAAGCCAAAAGGAGTACAGGAATTTTTCAAGTAAGTCTTTTATTAGAGAGTAGTAATTTCATAAATTCCTATTTTTCACGGTATTCACAAATCTTCCCTTAGAAGACTCTTCTTTGAGAAGATTCATTTTTAAAAGCTTTCTTTGGAAGATTTATTTTGAAATATTATTTTAAAAACTATTTTTAAGTAGTTATATTATACTACAAAAATTATGTTAAATATATATAATTTTGATAGTTCATATTATACGAATTATCATACACCTTGAAATTTATATGTGGTAATTACTAATTTTATTATAAATATATAGGTTGATCAACCTCATTTAAATCAATATTCAGTCACGTGTTAAGGTAAGGAATGTCATTTTTTTTTCTTACTTGTAAGGAATGTCATTTTTTTTTTACTTGTAAGGAATATCATCTTCTTTCATATTCTATTATTTAAACTTACTACGGTAAGGGGTATCATTCTTTTCATCATCATAAATGGATATTATGTTCTTTCTTACAGGGCTATTTGAGCTCACCCTTTCTTTTGTTCCATTATTTTTCAACAGGAAATGAGAACGTAGCTGGGTCTAGCCGGGGAATGGAGTGAGAGTCCGATGGATAGCTATTATAGTCTTCACGTGTTGTAAAATAAGTGTGATAATAATAGTGAAGACTTAGTTATGTATTATTATACACTGTGCTGTTGAACGTTGTACTACTTTGTAATAAATTTGTTATAGTCTTTTGACAACTCAAGTTTGGGCTGTGTGGACCTAGATTTGGGGGTGTCACATATACGTTAAGGTTAGACCTTTTCGTTGATGAAAAGGAAGGGCGTGAAGGAATGGTTCGTATAATAAGCTATAAGAGCTAAAGATAATAAACTAAGTGTACGAAGTGTGAAGAACGGATGATGGTAGGACGTAATATGTCTGAATTAATGAAGACAAATATTAAGGACTATAGTAGCAAATATCTGCACAGACAGATATTATAGTGAGTCAAAGTTTATAAGGTCAATAGAATCGAGTAGATTAATATAAAATAAAGTTGAGTATAAGTGAAAGGAATACATAAGTGGTAACATCGGAGCATGAGCTGGTAGTAATGAGCCGAGACAAGTTAAATGAGATTTAGGCTAAGAAAGAATCCTGCCATAAATGAGATAGGAGAAATTAGATGAGATTAATCGAAAAGATAGATGTTGCAAGGGTTTAGAAGTAAACTGAACTTGAACGTTATGATTGTAGTGATTTCAATGATGGAATCCTTGTGAAGATTGAAGTCTACAACCTAGTTTGAAGAAGATAAATGTGTAAAGATGATTAAAATATTTTAACATAATCCTTGTGTTAAGGAGTAAGATGTGAACTATGTGTTATGAGGTTTAAAACCCTAGAACTGAAATGATAAGGATACTTTAAGGTATGTATAAGATAAGAGTTTATATGACGTACGAATACAGAAGCCCTATTCACAAATACGAGTGGAATACGGGAAGAATATGTGTAAAATACGAAGTAGAATACCTAAGAAACAAATTTTTCTAGGAGTACTTTAAAGACCTAAAACGACTCGTAAGAGCGATTATGGATGATTAGAGGTTAAAGATGCAACATAAACTAAGTATTATGTGATTAAGAATATATGTCACGGCTTAAATTAAGAAAAATATTTTCTTAGAAAATAAATGTAGAAAAACACTATTCATGCAAAAATTGCCTTTTCATTTTTTGAAATTTCACATTCGTAGATAGCATTTATATGAGGTGGCGATGTGTATTTTTAAATAAAATATTTCCCAAAAAATTAGCGAAAATCTTTATTTACGAATACGGAAAGAAATACGAGGAAGAAATTTTTCATAAATGAAATATTTTCATAAAAGGAAAGTTTAGAGGAATGGGAAGATGACCATTTTGCCCTAGAGAAAGAGATAATGACCTTGGTGTCCTAGTAGACACCTAGTGACCCTAATACCCTTAGTTGGTGAGAACTAATGACCAAAGTTGATTTCTCTATTTGGTGGAAGACCTGGTAACTCATCTGGGAACTCTTTCACTATATGTATTTTATCCATTTTCACTTCCACTCTCTCGGTATCTACAACATAGCCTAAGTAGCCTACGCATCATTTTCTCAGTAATTTCTTGGCCTGCATCATCGTCAGACAACACAATTGTCTCGACGATGTGCTACCGAAAAATACTACCTTAGACCAGTTCGAGGTATGAAGGTTTACACATTTTCATTGGTAGTCAATGACCGCCCCATACCTAAACAACCAATCCATTCCTAGGATGTGCTCTCGTTATTTATCTTCTTTACCAACATCCTTAACTTATCTTATTACTATCTCTTTATATCCATATTCATTCTTTACAAATAAAACAACCTTCCTTGGTATTTTGTTTGTTTAATCATTATCCTTATGTTCACAATTGCCTTTAAATTTTATTATTCAGGGTCCATTTATCTTCACACGTAACATATAATCGTTGTTATTATTTTATTTATTCACTTCTCTTCACTCATTTTATTCTTCGTAATCAAGTGATATCAATTACCATTGAATATCCTTTATTCTTTACTTACTTTGGTTCATCAACAAAAGAAATAACTCTTCTTATTTTATTTGTTTAATTTTTCATTTAATTCTTTAGTTAATTCTTCACAAATTAAATAATATTCGTTATTATTTTATTTGTTTACATCCTATTTTCTTTAATTCATCTTTACTATCCACAAATAAGATAATCTTTATTATCTTATTTGTTTATGTCTTATTTATTTAACAAATAAAATAACCTTTATCATTATTTTATTTGTTTAGGCCTTATTTATTTTAACTCTTCTTTATAATTCACAAATAAAATAATTTTTATCATTATTTTATTTGTTTAAACTTTACTCATTTAATTCATTTTCAAAATTCACAAACATAATAATCTTTATTATTATTTTATTTGTTTAAACTTTACTCATTTATTTTACAAATAAAATAAAATAATTTTTATTTTATTTGCTTAAATTTTATTCATTTAATCTACAAATAAAATTATTTTATTTGTTTAAAATTTATTTATTTAATTTCCTCTTTATAATCTACAAACAAATTAATTTAATTCTTATTTTATTTTATTTTTTATTCTTTATTGGTCAAATTAAATAATTGAATATTATTTTATTTGTTCTTTCTTTATTTACTTATTTCATTCTCTATTTTATTATATTAATATTTATTATCTATTAATTTTTATTTACTTTTATTATTATTATTATTATTATTATTATTATTATTTTTTTATTTTGTTTTGACCTAGTCAAACCCGGTCAACTAAGCCTCAGGGATAGTGTCTCAATACTCGAAATGAATTAGGGATAGCGCCCCAGCGCTGTATTTCGATTTTTTTAAAAAATTTAAAAGACCAGTGCTCCGACACTGAATTTTGTTCTGCAAACAGCGCCCCGACGCTGTTTAGTAGAGAGCTCTGCAACAATTTCAACAATGTTGAATTTTTTTTACCCTTTTTTATTTTAATTTTTATAACTTGCTCATTTTTCATCAAAATGAGTTTAAACTTGTTTTATTGTTTAGAAAACTCACATGTTAACAATATTCAAGGCTTAAATCATTTTTCAAAAAGTATTTATTTCCAAATATTGATCCATATGCTAGGGTTTATAATATGACATGTTTTACAAAAACTTCCACCATAAATCCATTCTAGCTCCGTTTTTGCTCATTCCACTATAACTTATAGATCTATCATATTCAAGTCTTAAATCTCATTACTTACATGATTAACATAAATTGTTTTCATCAAAAATCATGTTCACCATTTAGGTCATTTTTACTAGTTCATCATACATGCATTTTCACATACCATCTACACTCTAAGCACATAAACTCCATCAAAATCCATTTTTGTACCTTCGAAACCCACCATGGTTCCTCACAACACACAACCTCCCACAGGCCACAACCAAGCATGATCTAATCAGATGTAACTAAATACACAATAAAACTTAAGGATTTAGGTTAGGATGGATGTATACCTTCTAGTAGCCCCTTTTCTTCTTGCTAAAATTATTGTAAGGCTCTCCACAATGATCTTTTCCTTGCTTGCTTCTTTGATTGCTCAAGAGTTTCTCTTCACTTTGTTATTCTCTCTTATTTTCTCTCCCTCTTCTTTTCTCTCTTCTCTAGCTCTCACCAACACTTAAAAAAAAATTTCAACCCTTCTAAAGTGTTGGTGAGGTGCTCTATTTACAGAGCCACATTAATCATGCTTAGCCTCCCTAATTCTCACAATACTTGCTCATTATGCTTAATTAAGCAACCAACACCATTCCATGAGTTAAGGAAAAAGAAGAACACATTGGAGGAATTTAGGGAAAAGTATTTTTCCAAAGCTCTAGGAATAAAAAAATGTTGCAAAGCTCAAAAACTGCACACGCCAATGGGGTGGCCAGATTTTCAAGGAGTTTCTTTTCCTTTCTTTTTTCCCAACTTGTAAGTATTCTAGAATTGGGCGCAAAGTTGGGTCAATCATTTGGACTTTGACGTGGACTATGTATTGGACTCTGTTTAACCAACTTGGGCTAGTGTTTGGGCTAATGTTAATTCTCCACATGCGTCACTAATTAAATAAGAATTGGGCTACCTAAATCATAATTTTCATATTTATCATCTTAGATTAATAATAAGTACCCCCTTCCATGAATTAATTTAGTACTTGATTAATTCATCATCATAATTTTATCTTCATTAATCATCTTGAAAACACATCTTTGCCACACAAGGCTCAGTCTCCCAAGCTTAGTTGATTCATAACTTAAACTTGTCACATAATCTCATAATTTATAAATTCATTTTGACTTCTCCTTCATAATTAATTCAATTTTATTGAATTAATTAACTTTACATTATTTCTATCACATAATCACATATATACACATAAGTGCACATATTAAAGCTTCAAAAAAAAAAAATTCCTCATTTTCATTAACATAATATTCTTTACAAATTTCATGGTCATTACAGGGGCAACTCATATAGGGAATCAATTGAGGGATTTGATTGGTGGCTAGAAAAATTGGACAATCTGAGCATTACCTGGGTAATTAGGGATATTAATTTCGATAATTTACCTATTACTAAGGGCATTTATGGAGTTTTCCCCTAGAGTTACATGCCTGGAACATGACCCTCGCTAGAGAACTCTATAAATAACCCCTCATTTCATAAGAGATGGGCTTTTGGCCATTTGAAAGATTTTTTCTCTAGGCACAAGGGAGCTTGAAGATTCTCTGAACTTGTAGGTGACTTCAAATTGAGTTTTGATTGGGACACTCGTGAATACACTTGGACCCCCGAGTCTAACTCAAATTCACTAGAGACCCCAAACACCTGTCAAGGTTCTTGGATACTAGTTATTATGCCGGGATCTCGAGAGTTTTGTCACGTGTTACTCGAGTAGTTGATCACCGATTCTTCTCCCCTCTCCAACCACTTAATCAATTCCGTATTCTTCGCATATTTCTTGCCTCATTGATCATTACGAACCCTAACCCTAGCAAGGTACGAGATTTTCTTGTCTACACTGCTCATCATGATCTCAATTATTTCCCTAATTGTTGTTTCATCTGTTATTTTAAAGTCTTTTGACTAGCAACCATAATAAGAATTAGTTGTAAAGTTACATTTTCATTCATGCCTTTTGGATTAAGGCAAAAAAATGGTTTTTTACCTTTCCCAAAAAAATATTTAAAAATATGAAAGAAATTAGAAGAACAAGAAAATAAGGATTTACCCCAGTAATTTCATTCAAATTGACAGTGAAACAGAATAAACAACATATTTATTATAATAATATAAAAAAAATTAAAAAAAATTAAATTCAAAATCTTTATTAAAATTAAGAAGCAACTAAAATTCAAATTGTGATTTATGAAATAATAAATTTTAAAATTGCAATAAGAAAATTTATTTAAATTTCAAAATAGCAAAAATTGTACTTAATTATATTTTTTAACTAGTAGTTTACAATACTGAATATTGTATTAATCAAAAAAAATTAATTCAATTTTAAAATTTGGCGAATTTATTAGGGAAAAAATCAAATGAAGAACGGATGGAGTACTAAACCTTTGCTATAGAGACAATATTAAATATTTTGGTAATTGTTTCACAATTTTAATTACCAGTCCAAGTGAGATTAGTATCTAAGTAATGAATTAAAAAAAAACACAAGAATTATTTTATCTTCATTAGACATTGTAGAAAATAAAGAGAAAATTTTACTGAACGATATTCAGTTAATTAAAAGAGATAATTATCTTGATATAAACACAATCTTATTTAATTTGGATGTCACGCAAATTAATGACCTAGACATGCCTAATATAAAATATACTAAGTCAATTATATTAATAGTTAGAATATTTTGACACCTTCTACCGCTAAAAGTCTCATATATTGACTTTCAACTTTCTAAACAAAACATCCATGTAATAATAATACCATCGTGATTTTCATATGATAAAGACATCCCGCAAACATAACCTGTCAAAAAGTGCAACAGCGGACGCAATGTGCTGATTGCAACAAGGGCGGAGCAATGTACGATTTCTGATGATTCTTTGAGCCGAATGCGGGTTTCAAAATTTACAACAAGACTTATTGACAAAGATTTTGAAATAGGTGAAATTCGTCTTAAAATAAATTTTAAAATTGAATTTACCGTATTAAAGACGAATTTGTCCATCTCAAATAGCCTGATTTCTGATAGTAATGTTTTTTGTTAAACTTTCATGAATTGTGTTAAATATTGAAAATTAGAGTTGACGTAGCGAAACAAAAATACAATAGACGTAGTATCTCGTCGATGACGGCAGAAGTTTATAACTGCCTATTAGGATCTAACTTATTGCTCCATTACCGTATAAAAAATAAAGAGAGAATTTTATTGAATGGTATTCTGTTACTTACAAGAGATAAGAGTAAAATGTAAAATTATAAGGGTATTTGGATACTGTTTTGGTCAATGCAAAACGAACTTTTTATCATATGAAAATTTAGATTGTGAATTTTATTGTGCCATGTGACGTTGACTTGCACATATGATATTTTGACATGTCAATTTAAAATCACAAAATTTGAACCTATAGTCTCATGCTCCCAATACTTCTTAGTTGTAATCTGGATTGTTAAAAATTAGTGACAATTACCATATAATCTGGATCCGCCTCCCCTGCAACCATGCTTTAGTTGTAGTTGCTGGAAAAAATTATTACATGGTCACGTGATGTCCCAGGACATGCTCCAGAACTACTCACATACTGTCATTTCAGTATATACAGTGAAAGTCATTTCAGCATGTACTGTGAGTACATGCTAAAATAACAGCATGTTAGTGACTTAGAGTACCACATGACGGTATCCCAGGACCACTGAATAACTTCTCAGTTGTTGGACCACTTGAGTGATGTTTCTAAATTATTAAATTATACTTATTGTACAATATATCATATGATATTCTCAGACAAAGCGCCTCATTTGCAGTAGATCCTGGGATTATTCCCTCAAATTTAAAATCAAACACATCCCATGTGAATTTCCAATAATGAAACACCGAGTCTTAAAAATAATAACATTAGGAAATAAGCAGTGGCAGATCAGGAGGCAAAATTAATTTTAAAAAATATATTATTAAAAAAACTAGAGAAAAGGAAATAATATATATATATATATATATATATATATATATATATATATATATAGCCATACGTACCTCAAATTACATTAAGTTTAAAATAGGGGAATAGTTTATATAATATTTACAAAATATTGTATAAATTTTTTTATGTTGGATTGTAAATCAATTTTTTTTTTTTTTTTTTTTTTTGAGTAGCTGAATTTTAACAAATTGTCTTTGCCTTAATATTGACGTAGCCTAACTAAGGCACCACACAACTTACTGACCATGCCTTATATAACTTTTTATTAATGTAAATATATAAAATTAATAATAATAATAATAATAATAATAATAATAATAATAATAATAATAATAATAATAATAATAATAATAATTTAAAAAAATAATATGGAGGAGTCCACAATTGTGAAATTGCTTTAAAAGATTATTCAACTGCATTTTCTCTCTAAGATCTTAGGCCGGCCGCCTATGTAAAATTCTAATACTTTGTCTGGTTGAAATTGTATTATCTGCATTGATCTTTGAATTATATATGCTTCATATCTTTTTACTATCACAGTTGTACAAACATATATGTATATTATTATATATCACCAAATTGTATATAATATATATGGAGAAGCCGTGTTGTCTTGAGCTTAGGAAAAATTCTATAGATTTCTCATTCACTTGGTGATCTCTCCAATGCATGTGTTTCCCCTATAAAAAGCTGATTTGATTTCAAGAAGCCATATATCACCTCAAAAATAGTAAGTTACTAGCTTAAAAATTAAAGAAGTTTGATTGATCGATCATGGCTCAATTTAATGGCTGTGCAAACAAGTTATTTAACTTGGTTTTAGTTATGTCTCTGCTTCTCATAATTTCTGTAGCAGACAGCAGAGTGTATGGCAGTAAGTTTTAATTAATGATAGTCATAACGAAAATACGTATATACCACGTACTATTCATCAACATGATGGTAAAATTATATATATATATATATATATATATATATATATATATATATAGATAGATAGATAGATAGATAGAGTTCGGCTCTCCAACGAACCGGTTCGTTAACAAACCGGCTATAGCGACAGTTTTGTCCATCGCTATAGCATAGAAAGCTGACGTCATAGCTCAAAGACATCGGCTTTCTGTGATTTAGCGACGGATGAACCGTCGCTATAGCCGGTTCGTCTTTGGTCCGTTTTTTGGGTTCGTTGGAGAAATTTTGTGTGTGTACACACACACACACACACACACACTATTTGTCGATATATATAAATTAACTCGCGTGATTGGGTATGCAATTGGCCGTTTTGACAAGACGAATCATCGTTTTGCTGAAAGCCAAGATTCAAGTACAAGTCTGGTTAAAATTGTAAAATTATATATATTCATTTCCATATATTATGGAATACGTAATATATTTGTCGATATATATAAATTAACACGCGTGATTGTGCATGCAGTAGGTCGTTTTGAAAAGACAGATGATCGTTTTGTTGGAAACCAAGATTCAGGTACTAGCCTGGTTAAAATTATAAAATTATATATATTCATTTCTATATATTATGGAGTACGTAATATATTTGTCAATATATATAAATTAACATGCTTGATTGTGCATGCATTAGGCCGTTTTGAAAACACGGATCATCATTATGTTGGCAGCCAAGATTCAAGTACTAGTCTGGTTAAAATTAAAAATTATATACATTCATTTTCATATATTATGGAGTACGTAAAATATTTGTCGATATATATAAATTAATACGCGTGATTGTGCATGCAGTAGACCGTTTTGAAAAGACGGATGATCGTTTTGTTGGAAGCCAAGATTCAAGTACTAGTTTGGTTAAAATTTTAAAATTATATATATTCATTTCCATATATTATGGAGTATGTAATATATTTGTCGATATATATAAATTAACAAGCGTGATTGTGCTTGCAGTAGGCCGTTTTGAAAATACAGATGATAGTTTTGTTGGAAGCCAAGATTCAAGTACTAGTCTGGTTTAAATTATCAATTATATATTTTCATTTCCATATATTATGTAGTACGTAAGATATTTGTCGATATAAATTAACACACATGATTGTGCTTGTAGTAGGACGTTTTGAAAACACGGATGATCGTTATAGTACCATAACTTCAAGTACCAGTCTGGTTTGCAAGTCGGTTTATAGAGCAAAAGGTGGGGATACTTGCATAAGCGTTGCTAACAAGTTCAAGCTTGCAGCTGATTTCTTCATTCAGATCAATCCCAATATTGGCTGCGATAACATCTTTGTGGGTCAATGGCTTTGCGTTGATGCTCCATGATCCAGTCTCAAACTTTGAAACCATGAATAAAATTAAGATCCAGAATGATGGACCTTCATTCTCCTTAATTATCTGGCTAGAAGGTGCATGCCTAGCTAGGGCTTTACTTCTCATGCACACTTCTTACTTAATAATTGTGTTGTGTCTGCCTTTTCATTTCAACATATATAATACTACGTACTCCTTTATCAGGCAATTCCTATACTCAACCTCTCACCATGGAGATTCTTTAATTTGTTTCATTTTGTTTCACAAATATTTTAATATAGTTGATCAATCCAGAACAAGTATCAGAACAGCAAATTAAGAGAAACTGAAAACTAATTGAATTGTATTGCTTGAATTATTAATTACGTATTTGCACTAATATATATATATATATATATATATATATATATTAAGACTCCTAATTATAGATAAACATTAATCATATCCCATTACTTATTTAAAGTGTAACAAATAGATAATTACCACTATTTTATCATCTTGTGAATCTTATCCTCAATACTCCCCCTCAAACCAAAGGCTTCTACAGATGAAGCACTATGAGTTTGAAAATGTACAAAACAACTTGCATCTATCAAATATAAAACCATACTGCCATCTTCCACGAAGAAACCAAATCATGTAGCTCATCAATACTAACACACGCAAATAGACAATTATCGGAGAAAATATTCGGGAGCTTGCAACATCAAGGGATACCCACGCCTCACTAATGTAGAAAGCAGCATAACCATTCCTAAACATTTATGTAGGTGTCGAGAAAATAGTAAAATGTAGATCACTTTCACTAGAAACTCCATAAACTTTCTTAATAACTTCATAGAATATATCACGATATAGAATTAAGGGTATATCAAGATAGGACAAAGATATGATGCTCCCTTCCTTGATTGGAATTGATGATGATGAATAAATAAAAAATGAATCCTTGAAGACGACAAAGTGAGAATGAGAATAGCCATTAGTTGCCGAAAAAAATGAGGATAGTAACTCAGATTTGAGACTAGTACAACTCGCAAGAACTGCTAATATAAGATTATCAGTGAATGATGAAGAAGAACCAATTGAACTTGTCTTATCCTCCAGATTTGTGATCATTGATGAATGAATATCATTAGCCTAAAAAAGCAAAGGATCAATTTTAAAAGTTTCAATGGGAGTGATTTGTTGCAACATTTTTTCATGTGCAAATAGAAGAGTGGAGAAGTTATTTAAGGAAGGGAACATCAAATAATAATAAATATGAACTCTGTTGTAAAGAACATCATCAAGTTCTTCAAGTAGAGAATTGGTAAACTCAAATTCATTTAAAGAAACTCCTGCGCTTTCAAGCACATGAAGAGGCGATTTCGCTTCATCAAAATAACTTTTGATAGATTGAGTAGGTAGCTTTTGTAAGCAAGCAAGTTGATGAAAAAGATCAACTGTATACTAATTTGATGTTGCGTCATTTGGAAACTCGCAATCATCATTTTCATAAACTAAAGAGTCGCCAAAAATTGAAAATGGACCGTACATTTGATCGGTCATGGAGACAAGACCAAAACTAGGATTGGCAGTTTATGATTAAATCTAGAAAACGAGTTGTGAGAAGAAAAAAAAAAAAAAAAAAGTAAAGAACTACTCTAGTGAGAAAAGAAAAAAATGAAGGATCAAAGGCAGGTAAGCTTCATGGCTCTGATATCATATCCGAACAACAAATTAAGAGAAACTAAAAACTAATTGAATTGTATTGCTTGAATTATTAATTACATACTAGTTGCACTAATATATATATATATATATATATATATATATATATATATATATATATATTAAGATTCCTAACTATAGATAAACATTAATCATATCCCATTACTTGTCACAGTGTAACAAATAGATAATTACTATTATTTTATTATCTTGTGAATCTTATCCTCAATAACAAGCTACATTATTACATTTATTTCCCATCCCCTCCATTGAAATTGATGAATTAAGAACGTGCTCAATTAAAGTCTATATACATTTCACCATCAAATTTGCAAGACTTTTTGTACGGCAGTATGGCGCTTTACGTAACATATATTAATGCCAAATTTTTCTAATTGTTGCATAAAGAATCAAACTACATTAAATATGTTGTTAATTACTGCATAATTTTAATTACCAATTCAAGTGAGATCAGTATCTGAATAGTGAATGAAAAAGGAGCACAAGGACCATTACGTATGCCAAAAATGTTTTATCTTCATTAGACATTGTAGAAAATAAAGATAAAATTTTACCAAACGATATTCAGTTAATTATAAGGGATAATTATATATCTTGATATAAACACAATCTTATTTAATTTGGATGTCACACAAAAATTAGGCCTAATTAAAGCCGGATTATCAGGCATGCGTTGGATCCTCACTTTTTTATGGACCATTTTAACGTTTCTAAAAGCTATAAAACGGTTAATTTTGAGAGTATTTTATTCCAACAAATTTCAACACTTTTATTTCTACACGTATAAATACTTAAATTTTTAGTATATTTTCTTCACAATTCATTCTTACACTTACCTACTACCAATATTCTCTCTCACTATTTCTCTTTTATCAACCTTATTTCAATTAGCAATTTAATTTTAAATTCATTTCCAGCTTATTTGTAATCTTACAATATTTTTAACATACTTGCAACTTGCAAATTTACAAATAATGATTTTTATTTCCCATAATTTTAGTTATTTTTAATTATGGCTTATTCAAGTTCTAATCTCACCCCATTGTAGTTTCTTTATCAACCGGCGTTATGTTAACAATTCTAACTCCTTTGTCTTTTAGACCATCAAATCGTAGTGCCAAAAATTGATGGTGTCAAAAAGGCTAAGTGCATGTGGTAAATTATTAACAACCGGAGGTAATTAATTTCATATTCGTTAGACACAATAGCCATTGTTTGAATAAATCGTTCCAAAAGAAAGTGACCAAGCTCAACGGTCACAATTGAATTTATGGTCAAAGGGAATTTCAAGCTCAACTGTTACTCCAAAAGGAACTTCTTTAAATTAACTCGGTTTGTATACTAATAACAATTTTCTAAGTTTAATGAACGAGGATGATATTCGAAATCTTGATTTATTACTCTGGTGGAAAATAATGACGAAAATTATTCTATTTTGGGTGCAATAATTTGTGATCTACTAACTGTCCAAGCTAGTTTAATATCTTCGAAATCTTTTTTTCTATTTTAGGTAGGATATTAGATAAATAAAGGAGTAACTTAATCCAAATTCTTTGGATGTTTGCATTTACTACAGGGATTATAGGGATGCAATGACTCGAGTACAAGATGTTAGCGCATATTTATGTTTGAACCTATTTTGATTTAATGATGACTACTGTAAAGATAATTTTGACGACGAAACTTAATGTATATTTGTAATCAAAATTAAAAACAAGTAATCTTGTAAAATCCTTAAATGAAAAATCATTATACAGGGTGATGAGTGAGTTTTATACTTACGAATTGATATTCTATTCTTAGTAATTAATCTTATATTTGGGTGTGTGTGTTAGTTGCTTTTTACTTGTTTTTATGTTTATTTTGTAAAAAAAGGCAGCAGGAGGGCATAAGGGTCATTTTTGAATTTTAATGGCAGTTTCATAATTTTCTGGAAAAGGGACATGGCCGGAGCAGATTCGTCTAGTTTATTGACACGGTCGGGGTCGTGTCTGGCGAATGTAGTTGGGCCAAATGCATTTTTTGTGCAGTTTTTGAGTTTAATTTGGATTGTGACTTAGCTAAACCTAATTTTTCAAGGAGGATATAAATAGAAGACTTTGATCTTTTCAAGAAAAGGATAACAAGAATTGGAGATCAAGCTTGGAGACTAGAAGATTGAATTAAATGATACACGAAGTTCAAAATTGAAGGCTAAGGAGATTAGAGAATTCAATAGACTTTCTTCTTCTTCTCTTTATTTTCAATTTTTGAAACTTTGAATGTTCTCTATTTTTATGACAATGGTTTTCAATATAGTGATGCACTAAATTTTCTATTTAATTAATTCACTCCTATTTTCAGTTATTTGTCTTAATAGGGTTGTTTATTATATATTGTGCTTAATTATTAATTATATGGCCAACGATTAATTTGATATCTTGAATTTATTTGTAAAAGAAAATCTAAGAATAGATCTGGGTATGATAATGTGTAACTTTGTTGATTCTTTGTAGGAAGAATAAGATAATAATGCATATGATGAAAATATCTATGTGCCACATGTAACGTTATTGAGAATTTTTTCTTAATGAATTTATTTCAAATTGTCTTGCATAGAAATATAGCCGAATAGTTGGAAGAAGTCTTTTTGTTAATCGTTGAAAAAGGTTAATAAATAGTTTGGTAATCTTAGTTAACAACTCATTTGGATTAATTAATTGAAAATAGGGTGAAGATGTTATTGTGATGCAATTGAGGAAATTTTAGTCTTAAGCTTTTTAATATCTGAAAGTCAATTCTTGTTAGTAAACTTGAGTTTTAATTTTAAGTTAATAATTTTCATAATCATAATGTTGCTTGTTTAAATAGAATTGGATTGATATAAAATTGGTATTCGGAAGAATATTAGAGTCAGTTCTCTGTGGGTTCGACATCCTATTTACTAATATATTTCTTGTTGATCTCGTATAGTTGCGCGTAATTATCAATACATAAATCAGACAACACAGGGACTTAGGGATCAAATAATGTTACGTTGATCCAAACTTCAAAATTAAATTTTGTACAGTCCTTATGATCAAAAGTGTTCTAATCTACTACAAAAAGGACTTAGGGATCAAATAATGTTAGGTTGATACATTTGTTAGAATTTGTAACAAAATAGGGAGCTCAAGTTCGCAGTTCGAAGACATTAGATAGACAAGACATAAGTTCGGACAACAGAGCAAAGAAAAGTCAATCAGAGCAGAAAGCAAAGCACTAGGAGTTCAAATAATAAATAGAAGAACAACTAAGATCATAGACCAAGTCATGATCGTTATAGACAACCAAATTTTGCACTTTTACACTAACCCTGACAGGAGGGCAAAATCGTCACTTGACCCGACATACAAAAAGGAAGGTGGACCCCAACACGAAGCCCCTCACAACGATTTACAGTCAAAGCTGCCACAACGAACAACGAGCATCAGGTTACTTGAGGCAAGGCAAACAGCTGATCCAGAAAAACCTGATTTGATCACCAAAGACGACGAATGGCCACTACGCTTATGGTAGTCGGGGGTCTCGCTCACCTGGGAGCCAAGCACAAAGAGCAATTTCTATATCAAGTCATAGCCTTCTGAGCAAGCCTCCCAAAAATATATAGCACATCTCCCAGCGATTCCCGAATTGCAAAATACGAGCCTTCTAGCAAGAAACGAAAGACTGACATCAGTGCACAAGAATCGAGGAAAGGAAGCTGGGCAGCCGCAGATGTATCTGTGACCAACGACATTTTGGCATTTTCGTCGCTCGAGGAAACACACGGCAGCCGAGACGGCGGCTCAGACGGCGACAGCAAGCAGCCGCAGATGGATCTACAACCAGCAACAGATGCACCTGCGACTGCTCCCAGACATCTATACAGCGGCCATTTGTTCATCCGGGAGCGGAAAAGAAGGAGAATGAAGAGGAAGGAGAGAGAGAGAGCCATGGGTTTGAGAGAAAAATGAGAGTTCTTCCATTTTTTGTTCAATCTTTACACCATATATTGTATCCTATGTGATCTCCAAGTGTAAAAGTATTTATTTCATCATTTGAAATGCGAAAATCCAAGTTTATAGCATTTGTGGTTTTAATCTAGTTAGATCTAGTTCTTATTTCATTTTATTATATAAGTTGTTATAGATCTAATATTTGCGCATTTGTTGGGTGGATCTACTGTAGATCCGAAGTGTTTGGTGCATTACGATTTAAATATTTTGATTTTGTGTATTTTGAAGTTAGATTCGATGTAGTCGATATATGTTTTAGATCTATGGATTAGGGACGATTAGGGAGGATTTATTGCGGAGGAAATCTCCTCCTAACCTCTCGATGATATCCTTTTAGTTATTTTATAACCTACTTTTGGATGTAACGATCGCGATGCGCCTTTATTGTAAATATGTAAATTTTGGGCCTTAAAACGATATCGATACCGAAAATCGGATTTAAGGCCCCGTAATAGTGAAATATGTAATTGTAGATGTTTGGGGCTATTTAGACGGCTTACATGCCCACAAATAGCTCCAACGTCATTTTAATGCTTGGTTTTCCTTTTCGACACGAGAAAATGATTTTGGAATGAAATAATAAAGCTTTTCATAAAATCAAGCAAACTAGGATATTAGATTATCCGTAGGCTAAAATTGTAATTGTTGGATGAACTCTATTCCTATTTGACGAATGGTTAAAAAAATATGTTTTACAAAATATCATCGGTTTTATTATCGAAACAAAAACAATAAAAATGAACTTTTCGATTAGTTCAAATCCTTCGTGCATAGGGTTAACGAGATTCTGAAGCACTTTCAAAATAAAGCACAGACTAAATTAATTGTCTTCGAAGATAAAATTGGAAGTATCGGATGAGCTCTATTCCTCTTTGACGAAGGATTCGAAAACCTTATTTCACAAATGTCATCATTAAAGATTTTGTTATCAAAAAACGAAAGCTTAAAAATGAACTTTTCAAAACAAATCGAATCCTTTGTGCATAGGGTTAACGAGATTTCAGAAGTACTTTCGGAAATAAAGCATTCCAACGATTTTCATACGCACACACACGCGCACACACACATTTTAGGATTTAAAGGAAATGCAAGTATTAGGATAACAGTAACCGTGTTTCACGGAAGTCGGGGGGTGCCTAACACGTTCCCCTCGCTTAAGCAAGCCCCGAACTCTATCAATCTCGGTTCGCGGACCAATTAATTAGGAGTCACATATGAGTCATTACGATCACGAAAACTAAAACTCGGATGAGTTGGTACATCCATTGCAAATATACCAACTGGCGACTCTGGTCAATTGGCTCATCATAAAATCGATCTTTCAAATCCTGTCGACACTCAAGCCAACCTTTTCCCAAAATTACCTTTTTACGAAACGAGACGAAAAAAGAAAGAGATTTCAAACTTGGAAAGAGGGGCAAAAAAATGCCATGTTTTTCTAAAAAGAAAAAACCCGGCGTCGACAATCGTCGAATAAGATTCCTAAAGCTTAACTCTACAATCCCAAAATTATCGAGTGCAGAACAAAGAAGAGCTCAGATAGAAGAGCAAAGAAGAGTTCAGAAACAAAAACAACGAAGAGTTCAGATAGGAGAGTAAGGAAAAGTTTAGACAGAGAAATAAAAAAGAGTTCAAACACAAATCAGATCAATATATCATATTAGAGATCAAAGGTTTGGATAAGGATCCGAAGGGATGACTACTAGTTACTCTGAGATCGCAAAGTAAACTAAGCATATGGCTAGGTCGTTGAGTAGAAAGCAAAAGACTGGGAGTTCGCAAAGTGAACATAAGGACAAGATAAAATCATAGAACAACTCCAAATAGTCAAATCGTAGAACAACTCCAGAAAACCAAAAATATATAGTTGGTGAAGATCGTCGGGTGAAATATCTAAAGCTTGACTCTATGATCCCTAACCCTCAAATCGTAGAGTGTAACCTAGGAAGTTACCATTGGACATCTCAAGGCTACCTAAACACACCTTCACAGTGAAGATCTTTTGAAGGTGTGTTGTCAGAAAAAGAAAGGTCTAATCAAGCCCCAACTCCAACAACTATTTTTCATAAAGACAATTTGCCATAACAATTAGAAAAGCCTGACATAGTTGACATTCAGAACGGCTACAACAGACTGACATATGACTTTGGGCATTGCTACAGAACCTATAACAGGTATATTTTAGAAAGGAATCTATAAATAGGTTTCTTATCCAGACCTCAAGATGATCGAAAAAGATGGGGAGAGAACATAAAAGGAGGAAATAGATTAAAAAAACTCTTTAAGCATTCCAAGAGTCCAAAGGCTACTCTACGATTTCAAGAAAGTCATTCAATGCCTTGGATGAAATCGATCACACTGTTAAGTCATTCAGAAGGTGAGTTTACTTGCCACTTAGCAGCACCTCAAACTCATCAACAGTCATACAACAAAGTCGAGACAGAGATCTCGCCTGATCCCAAGTGGGTTAGCTCCAGTGGGAGATTGAGAAATCAAGACAGAGATCTCGCTTGATCTTAAGTGGGTCAGCTTCAATAGGAGCCTGAGAAGTTGAGACAAAGATCTCACCTGATCCTAAGTGGGTCAGCTCCAGTGAGAGGATGAAAAGTCGAGATAGAGACCTCGCCAATTGATCCTAAGTGAGTCAGCTCTAGTGGGAGGATGAATACCTACGGCATAGATCTCGCCTAATCCTAAATGGGTCAGCTTTAGTGGGAGGATGAAAAGCCAAGACTGAGATCTTGCCTGATCCTAAGTGGGTCAGCTTTGGTGGGAGATTGTAAATGGTTCAGTGTAACCTTATCCTATAGTACATATCCTGCTCAGTGGAGTGAAAGAGAGAATTATGAGTAATTTAGGCTCCAAACCTCTTTAAAATCTCAGTATCATTTATTACTTTCCATAAACTGTGATAAACTGTCATATCTACAATACTAACTGAAATGAAAATTGAGATTTACTTCCACACTATATATTAAACTCAGAGTTGTAAACTTCAACAATCTTTGAAGGGGTTTTATAAACAAACTAAAATTCTGCTATGTATAACAAATAAGTTATAACTTGAATTATCTGGTAAATAATTTAAAAGCCAAAGTTTATAAAAGACACTACAAGAAAACATGCTAAGATCGACATAATTATTTTCAACGAAACAAATTACGTCGAAAATAAGTTAATTTCGGCAAAAATTTCAGTTGGTAATATTTTCATCGGAATTAGATTAAGTCCAACGGAATTCTGTCAAAAATATGAATAGCAAAATACCGCGAAAAATTCTCGCTTGCGCAAAAGTTATAGCCGACAGAAGATTATATTTTTGACGAAATTAAGTTATTTTTGACGAACTTAATTCCGATGGAATTCAGCCGAAAATAATGGAATAAAAAACCCTTAAAAACTTCTCCCTCGCGCCGCTTCCTTTCCTTTTCATTTTTCTTCCTCTTAGAAAACTCTATCTAGATCTTGGCGATTTCGTTCTCTTTCTCTCATCACAATCTTCTCCCTCGCCGCCATCTAGTGTCACCGGTTCATAGCACGCCACTGCTCATTCGATCCGATTAAGGTTCACGACGCCCCTAAGGTATGTATGTATATATCTATATAATAAAACACAACCCATTTTGAATTCAAAATTTGACAAAGCACAACAACGACTAGGATCTTTCAATTTTAATCTAATGGCTCACATTTCATCACATATACACAATTTCCCCCCAAATCAACACTCAATTTCACACACATTCATTCAAATTTGAATTCAAAATAATAATAACATCACACACACACACACACAAATTCCACCCAAATCAACACTTCATTTCACAACAACAACAACAAAAACAAAAATAACAATAATAATTATTATTGTGGTGGTGTGGTGAATTATGATAATTGTAATTGATGATTATAAGTTTTGTAGACAAGTTTAAATTTTTCTGGATATCTATTTTTAAAGGAAAAATTAATTATTATGGTGGTGTTGTGAATTATGATAATTGTTATGCGTGATTTTAAGTTATCTTAGGTTGTAAAGCGTCTTTAAACAATGTTGTATTTTTTGAATTTTAATCTAATTTTTTGTTACATCGTTCCATTAGGCACAGGCAATTACTAGTGTGTGTGTGTGTATATATATATATATATATATTAACTGTGTATCACCAAAACAGTTACATTATACAGATTTGGTGATATATTATTACTCTAATTTATGAATTGGGTCTCTGTATGATTATATATAATGCAAAAATTTACATTCATACATGCATTTGTTTTGGTGATTTAATTTATAGATTGAAGTTGTGTAGTTCATGCCATTTGATATTTTTATTGTGAACTGTAATTGGCTGTGGATATGGGTTGGATGTGTTATTTTCGATGAAATTTCTAATGAAATTTAATATAAAACAAAAAAAGGTAAAATAAAATAAATAAAAAAAGAAAAATATTCATTATGTTAAATTAACTACTAAAATAAACTAAGTAGTATTTACTTAGTTTTCCAACAACAAACAAAATAAATTAAAATATATTAAGCATAAAAATATAAAATAATACATTAAAATAAATTAGAATAAATTAAATATGATATAATAAAATGTTAAATTAAATTATAATGAAGAATAATAAATTAAATTAAATTAAATAATATGAAATAATAAAATAAGTTACATACAATAAAATAAAACAAAACAATAAATTATATATACTAAATAAAATATTACACTAAATTAAGATTATTTAATAAATAAATGAATAATAAATTAAATTAAATTAAATTAAATTAAATTAAATTAAATTAAATCTAATATAATAAAATAATAAATTAGAATAAAATAATTAAGTATGATTAAATTTAATAAAATAAAATGAAATAATAAATTAAATTTGATTAAATATAATTAAATAAATTAAATTAAAATAATTATAATAAAATAAAGGATTAAATGCACTTATGCCCCTCGAAATATCACTCCTTTTATACAAGTGACCCTAATCTAAAAAAACTTATGATAGTAGCCTCCAAGTGTATTTAAGTAAGCAAAGGTGACCCTCCGGTCATAATTTTGACCGAAATATTAGCAGTGCCGGTTATGTGATATAATATACGATTTGACCATATGAAAATCCTATAATAAATGTTGACTATATAATTAATTATCAAATACGACCCAAATACTAACTTAATTCAAATAAAATAATTAAAAGTTATTAACTGTACCAAATAAATAAATAATTCAAGTTAAATAATTAAAACTCACTAATTAATTCAAATGAAATAATTTATCACACTAATTAAATAAAATAAAATAATTAACTCAACTATTAACCAAAATAAAATAACTAACCCTATCAATTAATACAAAACAACAATTAATGTGAAAAATCAATAACTACAAACTTTAAGAACATATGATTTTTTATTTGTGCTCAAATTCTCCATAAACATCTTAAAATGAGGATATTCTTCTCTTTCCTCCTCTCCCCTAATACCCGTTTCCACCGCATTGGTTTTTAGTATATCACCATTAATCAAATACTTCAAAAATCAACAATAATTATCATCAATCTGTTTATCATTATAATCACAACCCATAATTCTATCATCATTTAAACTATTACTGAACCTATCGTTAATCTTAGAATTATTTATATCACACCGAATTCTTTTCGATCGCCTCCTTAAACTATATATCATCTTAATTTTTCATCAAAATCATAAAACTGTCCCATTTAAATTTCAACTCACCAAATCAAGCAGTACCCACATGCAACTTTACTTTACGTAGAACGAAACTCGTTTGACATTCACTCATAATGAGTGAGTATCAAATAGTCCCAATTAAATCAAATCAATTGTGCATAGGGTTTGGTTAGGAGCTTAAATACCCGTTCGATATTCACTCAGTAGGAGTGAATGTCGAATAGTCCTCAGTCTGGGACTGTTACTAGATGTTATGTCTCTCACTTAGGCCCGTGCCAACAGATTGAATACGTTTGTTTTGTTTTAAGGACTTTTCGGCTGATATCTCTACATGTTCTTTGAGTGCATACTTAGACTAAGTTGACATGGTCTATTTTGTGTGATTAGAGACCATGGAGAGGTGTTGCCAAAATTTTCGTAAAACAAAATAAACGTGCTCAAGGTGTTGGCACTAGTGAGGAGATGCATCTACGAATGGGATAACGGCCTGACCCCCTTTAGACTGAAGATAAAGATATGTAGGATTCATGCTTGGAGTGCATTCAATAACCCTGGTCTGATAGTGCCTTTTATTCATTTAAAAATGTTAGACAACTGGAGTTTGATGTACCGTAGGATAACGTTTGATGGGAGGGGATTACTGCCTGAGTGCCGTAATGGTGTAATATCCCGGATATTTATGAAGCTAGTAAATATGAACTTAAATGATAGAAATGTCGAGAAGTAAGAAATGACAAATGAAGAGTAATTAGAATATTTTAATAGATGAAGTCGTATGACTAGAAAGAGGAATACCATAATATAAAGTTTTGAAATGATTACGATTATTCGTATATATGTTTGATGGGTCTCCAACTTTTATTGTATTTATTTTGATGATAACAAATTAAGTAAATAGGATTAAATAAAAATTAGAATCCTCTCCATAGGTTAATATTTATTATCTTATTTACTTTGAATAAAAATATTTTTCAAACTTATTGAATTAATATTTTATTAACTTTGATAATTTAAAATCTAGTTTTATAAATATTTATTCATTAAGCAACATTTTATAAAGCAATGAGAACTCCTATTGTTATTTTTCAAAATTATTATATAAATATTTTTCGAAGTATTATTCTAAAAATGAAGTTTGGCAAAAACAAAATTAAAATCTTTATGCTCCTTCCGAATTATTACATGCTGAAATGTTACGTATATGTGGGCCCAAGTTCTTAAATGAAAGAAGGAATTGTTAAAGTTTAATGTCTTTCATGTTCTGACCAATAGGCTTGGATGACCAAAATTTATTTCCCTCTCCTCATCCTATTGAGTTATCCAAATTGAATGGGAATTGTCTTGTTTTGGTTAGGCAATCTAGGCACCCTTTTTTTAGACCAATCCGTGTGAGCTTAATATGACTAAAATCTTGCCATAGAATTTTTAAGCAACAAGTGCTTATCCGTTGATTACAAATAAACTGTCAAAAGGACTTTTTTACCTGAAGCTTCTAAATTCTATAAATAGGAGGCTTCTCTTTCATTTTCATTTACTAATTTACAAAGAAAGAAAAGTTTACTCTCATTGCCTACGTACTCTCTCTAATAGTTTTCAAAATTCTCTTCCCCTTAAAGTTATTCATTTATATTATTTGAATTATCTCATATATTTATATATATATATTTCTATTGTTGATCTTCATGTCTGTTTAGTCGATTCGTTTAACTAATTTTCAAAAAAAAATTACCTTTGGCTCTAAACTGTATCACCTTACTCATTGTAGAACACCTAGTTCGCCATAAGTCTTGTTGTGTTATTGTCAGTCTCCAGGTAGGAGTAGTTTAGGCTTAAAGAATCTTAGAACCCAGGTATGAGTCTGCTTAAAGTTTGTAAGAAGACATAAGTGGAATGATCAAAGATAATAGTAATTGATAAATCAGTTAAAATGAGTAGACTTTTTAAATCTAGTTCATCAGTTAGTTCAAGATCAGCAGCTTTGTCCTCAATCCCAGACATAATTAATCAGGAAGAACATAATTATGATAACATAAGTCAAGATTTTGGTAACTGGAATATACCAAATGTTTCACCTGAAGAAATCTATAAGTCAACCTTTTCTGATAATTTTAAATCGGATTACAATGTTAAAACTGTTGAAAAGGTTTATGCAATTAATAAAGAACATGAAAATTGTTCCTTATTAACACATGAAGTAATTAAAAAACATAGGCTTAAGGGATATAATTTTATCCATATAGGTCTAATTCAAGTTGCGATAAAACCTTTAAGTATTAAAGGAATTAACTCAAGTATAGTATTGTGTCTTCGGGATGCACGCTACTTAAATTATGCACCAAGCATTTTAGGCATAATGGAGTCAAGTCTGCATAATGGATCCATCCACTTTAATTGCTTTCCTAACTTTACATTAAGTCTAAGTGACCCACATTTATTAAAAATTTTAACTTTAAATATCAAGACAGCTGGAGAAATCACTCAAATGATTGAGGGATCCCAAGCTCTTGCTTTGATATTTAGAATTTATTATAAAACAATGAAAACAAATTTAAATGTTAAAGCACTTAACAAAAGTCCTAAAGATAAGACTGTTTTAATTTAAAGTAGTACTAGTGATGCCAATATCCAGGTTCTAAAGACTATTCTTTGGAAAGAGATAAATCTCCCGAGACAATGGATATTAGAAAATGAAATGCCCCAAAGGCCAATTAATAGTAACATAATGAACCTAGAAAATATTAAACAATACCTAGATGGCATAGTCAGAATAAGTTTTGATAATTCAAGACTTAGAAGATCTTTGATAATAGAAGATGTTGCTAGTACTGTTGCATCGTCTAGAAAAGATTCAAAATTACTAAGTAAAACTACACTTCAAAATATCAAGTTAAAAAGAATTATTAATGAAGGTCAGACTAGTCAACCCTGCTATAATAATGAATCTATCAGTCAAGATGAAGATGATGAACAACAGTTATCACCTACTCAGTCAGATTTTGAGACAAATCCAGTTCACCACCAACTTAGAGTAATACAGAAAGACTTTAAAGTTAAATGGAAAAAATTAACTAATGATTTTAATTAAAAAGAAAATAAAAGTAAAAGACATCAATTCCGTGAAAACCATAGTGAAATTGATACAGAGGAAATAGTTAAAAAATGAAAAAAAATTATGATAAAAGAAAAAGTGAATATTACTTTTTATACTTGGTATGAAAAATATTATGGTAAATGTAATGTAATTATCAGAAGTCAATGGGTAAAGGAAGATAAGTCAAAAATCTCTTCTAATCATCCTCCTTTAGAAAAAGGTATTTTACCAATTAAAAACACATCTATTATTGCTAGCCCTTTTAAAATTTCAGATGGTAATAATGATGATAAAAAAATTATTGAACAAAATAATTTTACTAACCAGTACCTAGCAACTTTAGGAAAACAGTTAAATAAAATTGAAGACAAAATTGAAGATAGACTTCAAAGTAGTCAAGCTGATAAAATTGAAAAACCTTTGTTAAACCTGCCTCAAAATAGACAAGGTTTAGGTTTACCTGCTAAAGATCAAGAAATTACTAGAACTCTTGATAAATTATTCAAAAAACTAGGAGAACCAGAATCTAGTAAAACTTTAACAGTTATTAACCAAAATAAAAGTCAAGAGAATAATGGTTCAGATACCGAAACTGAAACCACAGTTCAAGATGATTCAGAAACTGATACTACAGTTTAAGAAATTGAAAACCAGTCTAAAAAATTAAATTTTAAAATCCAACTATTACTAGTCAAACAAAAAATTGGTATTCTAGACCAACCCCTCCAGACTTACAGTTTGAAGAAAGGAATTTAGATAATTAATTTTCTATTTCAGCAAATAAAATTTATGAATGGAATATTGATGGATTAAATGAACAAGAATTATTAAACAAGTTAAATCATATGTCAATGGCAGCTAATAGTTACCTAACAAATTATAATAATTTAAGACAACCATATATAGTTGAGTTATTGGTTAGCGGATTTACTGGTGTTCTTAGATCTTGGTGGAAAAAACATCTTACTGAAGATTTTAGATATAATATAATTCACGCTATTCAAAGAGATAACGAAGGAATGCCTATTTTTGATGAAGAATTAGGATTAGGTCCTCCTGATAGAGTTAATACATTAATATATATACAATAATTAAAAATTTTATTAGAACACCTAGTAATATAATAGATAGGATTCATGAACAGTTAACTAATTTATCATGTCCTACTTTAAGTGATTTTAGATGGTATAAAGACGTTTTTACCTCCACAATTATGATGAGAAATGATAGTGATAAGCCATTTTGGAAAGAAAAATTTGTCAATGGTTTACCGAATTTGTTTGCCCATAAAATTCGTGAGGAATTAAGTAAAGACTTAGGTTTTATTAATTATGATAATCTAACCTATGGAGATATAATCAGTCAAATAAAGAAAACATGTCTTAAAATGTGTATTGATTTTAAGATTAGTAAACAAGCTAGTAAAGATAAAAAGAAAGCTAAATATGAATTAGGAACTTCTTGTGAGCAATATGGTTTACCCCCTGTTGCGCCATCCAGAAGAAAACGTAAAATCAGTAAAAAGGAAAATTTTAAGAAATATAAACGACATTATTCTAAAGATAATTATTATAAGAAATCACAAAAACAAATAGCCTACAAAAAACCTTATAAGAAAAAGACTTCTAAGAGGTTTGATAAAAGTAAAGTTATTTGTCATAATTGTGGCAAACCAGACCATTATAAAAATAAATTTAAAGTTAAAGAAAAATTAAAACAGTTAAAAATATCTGAAGAAGATATAAATCAAATCATTGAATTAATGAGAATTGAAAATGATTTTAGTAATAATGAATATGAAGATTTTAATTCTTCTAGTACTTCAAAAACTGAGTCTAGTAGTAAATCTTGTCAGAGTCCTAAAATTACTCTAGGATGTACTGATACTTGTTGTAATAAAAGACTAAATGTTTTAAATAAAAATACTGAAGAAGAAAATTTATTAATTAATTTAATAAGTAAAATCTTAGACCCTCAGCTAAAATATTAATATACTAAACAATTAAAAGATTTATTTAACAAAGATAACTTATCTAGTAAAATAAATAAGATTAAAGAAAAACCAATTTTTAGTCTCAACGAGACTTTAGAAAGATTTAAAAATCCAACTAAAGAAATAACTTTACTAGAATTAAACCAAGAAGTTAATAACCTTAAAAAAGAAATTTCTATATTAAAACAAGAAATTCCTAAGCTAAGAGAAGAAATTAGTAAAATTGGAAAAGGAGATGAATTGTTAATACATGATTCTTCTGATAGTGAAGATATGGAGGGACCTAAAACTTCAAGAATTAATAACCCAAATAGTGAAAATAAAACCCTTAGTCAACAAGGATTATTATTAAAAATATTAAAAGCTATTACCATTCAGAAATGGTACATTAATGTAACTATAATTATTAACAAGTCATTCATTTTAGAATTCCAGCATTAGTAGACACTGGTGCTGATTTAAATTGTATTCAGGAGGGATTAGTCCCTACTAAGTACTATGTAAAAACTAGTGAAAGAATGACTTCAACCAATGGTAGTGAAATGAAAATAAAATATAAATTGCCTAAAACACATATCTGTCAAATAATGTTTGTTTTGAAACATCTTTTATTTTAATAAAAAACATGACAGATAAGATTATTTTAGGATTATCATTTATATATTTATTGTACCCTTTTACTACTAATACAAATGGTTTAACAAGTAAACTCTTAGGTCAAGAAGTAACATTTAGTTTTATTCAAAAACCTAAAAGTAAAGATCTTCGGATTATTCAAGAAGGATCAATTTCAAAAATTTAAATATACTTAATAATAAAAGAAATCATTTAAAATACCTAAAAAATGAAATTAGGTATAAGAGAATTAAAGGTCAATTAAAAGATAATAATCTTCATGGTAAAAAATAAGAATTTCATAATTTATTAAGTAAAAATGTTTGTTCAGATTTACCCCATGCTTTTTAGCATAAGAAAAAATATATAGTTAGGCTACCTTATGCTAAGGAATTTAAAGAGTATTTAAATCCTACTAAAGCTAGACCTATTCAGATGAATCATGAACAAATGAATTATTGTAAAAATGAAATTAATGATTTATTAAGAAAAGGATTAATTAGAAAAAGTAAATCTCATTGGTCTTCCCAGCCTTTTATGTCAATAAAAATGCTGAAATAGAAAGAGGAACCCCTCGCTTAGTTATTAATTATAAACCATTAAACGAAGTCCTAGAATGGATTAAGTATCCATTACCTAATAAGAAGGATTTAATTAACAGATTAGGTCAAGCAGTTGTCTTTAGTAAATTTGACCTTAAGAGTGGATTCTGGCAAATCCAAATCCATGAGGAGGATAGGTATAATACAGTCTTCACTACACCCTTTGGTCATTATGAAAGGATTAAAAAATGCCCCTAGTGAATTTCAAAATATTATAAATGATATTATAAACCCTTTTAATCATTTTGCCATTGTTTATATTGATGATGTTCTTATTTTTTTAAATTCTATTGAAGGACATTAGAAGCATTTACATTCATTCTTTAGCACTGTTCAATCTAATGGAGTCAAAATGCTGTCTATTCCAAACAAAAGTTAAATTCCTTGGTCATATTATTCAATATGGTCAAATTCAGCCAGTTGCTAGAGCTATACAGTTTGCTTGTAAATTTCTAGACAAAATTATTGATAAAATCCAGCTTTAGAGAATTTTAGATTTCCTCAACTACATAGGAGAATTCTGTTAGTTCCCAATGACACAATAATGATCTAGAAGGGGGGGGGGGGGGTTGAATGGATCATTAAAACTTTTTCACTTATTAAGAAAGCATATCAGTTATAAATGATGGGATCAATTTAAGCACAACGAATTTACTTTTAAATGACCCCTTAAAGATATATGAGTCAGTTCAATAGTGTGTTAATCTACAGTATGGGTGATAACAGATTTAGCAGTTATAGTGCAAAAGTGTAAAAGACATAAAGTAAATGACACAAGAGATTTAAATGGTTCGGAGACTGAACAACTCCTACTCCACTCTTCTACTTTGACAAGTAGGAAATCCATTAAGGTTTAGTCCTCCGGACTAGGACACTCTCGCCCTCATCAAATCCATCAGACTTGGTTTCTTCAGTCACATTAAGACTAGGACACTCTTGCCCTCATCAAAGCCAGCAGGTTTGGGACTGTAGACTAAGCCCAGCAGACTTAGAATCTCTTGTACCCTTCGTTACTCAACAAGTCCAGCAGACTTGATTTCTTTAGTTCTCTCTATCGAGAAACTATGACCCTCATTAAGTCCAACAGACTTGAGTTGTTTGTTTGTTGGGTTGTGCTGCTAAGTAGAACATTTGTTCTTCTTCATCATTAGATACTTAGCAGCTGCTTGTGATCAACCTTTGAATGTTGCTGATATTTGTCGTTGATGTTCTTCTTCTTTCTGTATTCAGCAACTACCCATGATCACCCGAAATGTACTGCTGAGTTCTTTTAATAAGCTTTTTGCTCAGCAGTTGTGTTGAACACTTAGCTTGTATTTCACACAGAATTCCATTCTGTTCTTTTCTTTTCTCAAAGTGTTCTTGGCTTCTTTGATCCTTCGATTCTTAGCTCATATGCCAGCACTTCGGCATTTTTCATTTTTGTCTTGGTGAACCTTCTCAACCTTTCGGTTGTGTATGTATTGTTCTTTCTCATTCACCACATTTTTCCTTTTTTTCCAGATTTGCTCTTTTGTAGATCTTTGAATTATCTTTCCGTTGCAGATCTCACTGATACAAATCTTCCTGTAGCAGATTTTTCTGTAGCAAATCATTCCGTTGAAGCATGTTTAGTTTCAGACTTCTTCATGAATACTTTATTCATTTAGTCAGAGTATTAGTGCTCTGCAGATTCTGACTTGTTGACTTGTCTTCTTTAACCCTGGAGAGAGATGTCAGTCTTGGGTTCTTCCCAGTCTTCATAGAGTGGACAGGTCTTTAGGTAGAATATGATCGTTGAGACACAGTCCACTGATTTCTTGAGACTGATGCAAGATACTAGAAGTCTTTGCTCTGACACTCAGCACGCATAAGTCAATATTCTGTCATTTCTGACTTCTTCTGTAGTAGATGCCATAGACGTGTTGACGTGGATGTTTCAGAAGTAATTAACAACTCATTTTGAGATTACTGACTTAAGTGCTTAGATGTCTTCAATCCTGGTTGGCACTTAAGTACTCGACGATTAATCTAGTTGTAGCTTCTTGATTCTGATCGTTGAGTCATCTGCTGGTTCTGCTATGTAGCTCTACGATCTTTGTCTGTCGTAGGCTTCTGATCGTTGAGTCATTTGTTGGTTCTGCTATGTAGCTCTACGAACTTGTCTGTCGTAGGCTTCTGTGTAGATCAGAGAGTGATTGACTTTACTAACTCTACGATTTTATCCGAGCCTTGCGGTCCTGACGATATGCTCCTCATGCTTCGTGATCTTCATTGTACTTTATGTATATAGAGCATAAGTCTATGATCTGGTTTAAGCTTTAACAGATGATTTCTTATCATAGAGGATTGCTCTATGAACTTCCGGCTTGCTCGAACTGCTTGGTTCTATATGTCATGGAGGACTGCTCTATGAACCTTCAGGTGCCAGATCTTTAATGTAGAGGACTGCTCTACGAACTTTTAGTTGCATTCTCTGTTGTACAATCAAAGGTTGTTTATGACACGTAGCATTTGAATATCTTCAGCTTGATTGCTTTGAACGTTGTACATCTGAACTTGCTTTATCATTTTACGACTTATCTGACTTGTGGTGTAAGTCGTAGTGTAATCGTAGAGTTATGAACTGCTCTACGATCTCAGTTCAAACTAGATGCTGTAGATGTACGAGATTTTCATTCAGTTTGTTTAACAGCCCAATGACAGCCTACTGAATAATCTTTATGAGGATTGCTGTCATGATTCTGAATACTCATGTAAAAGTTGCTCTTTGACTCTGCTTGGTTCGTAGACAAAATTAGGAGAATCGTAGAGTGACTGTCTATATGGACTCTACGATCCCGAGAGTTAGCTCTACGATGCTGAGACAACTCTATGATCTGCAGAGAGGACTCTACGATTTTCCGAGCCTTATTCTACGTTTACCAGGCAGACCCTACGATCTTCCTAGGAGACTCTACGATCTTCCTTTGAGTGATTTCATAAGACTTCTATCTGAATGACACTTCACTTCTCAATCAGTCTTGCTGATGGAG
This sequence comes from Hedera helix, assembly GCA_947179155.2. NCBI lineage: Eukaryota > Viridiplantae > Streptophyta > Magnoliopsida > Apiales > Araliaceae > Hedera > Hedera helix. Next base: position 11,068,926 of record OX359271.1, read on the forward strand.
TTGGTGCTTGGATCTTCTATTTGCTTGCCGGTCATTCAGGGTCTTCATACTGATGATCTTTAAGTAGACACTCTATGATTCTGCTTTGGAAATGTGAGCGTATGACTGGCTATGCTGATGGCTTGCAAACACTACGATCGTGAGTGTAGTATGCGATTCTTGCTTTAACTCCCTTGCCAGACTGTTGTTCTTTTCGGTCGATCAAGCCTATCTATTACAATTTAAGATCAACCTAACAAGTTTGATCATTCTATATATGTATATAGTCCTTGTACATAGTGATCTTTTGAAGGACTGCACAATGCTATTAACTCATATGAGATCAACTTAGCAAATTTGACCTCGTCAATCTAAGTCCTTAGAACATAATGTTTATCAACTATTAAGGACTTTACATCTTTCATTAATGCGGACATATTTGCATATTGATTCATTTATCTTTTAAGACACATCATCAAATCTTATAATAGAGAAATAACATCCACATGCATATTCCAAATAATCTCCCCCTATTTGATGATGACAAAACAACAATATTAGATGTTTATGCAATTGATGAATGAATCTTAAGATACAGTGAATTACTGTATTACTAGAGCAGAAAATGTGAATGTCATTGATGAAAGTTTAAATACAGATTACACAATATCCTAAATACTGGATCCAGATCATACTAGTTCAGTTTGAGATGTACCTTCCTTTGTACTTCTATGTCTTCTACATGATTTTCATGTTGTTGTTGCTCATGACTTCATGTCTCCCCCTCAGCTGAAGACTCCTTCCTTTGTACTTGTATGTCTTCTACATGATTTTCATGTTGTTGCTGCTCATGACTTCATGTCTCCCCCTCAGCTGAAGACTCTTGGCTCATGTCTTCTTCTGGCTCCCCCTCAGTTCTTGTTTTCATGGCTTTATCTCCTTGTCCTCTTTTCTGCTTCTTCTTGTTCTTCCCCTTCAGCTTCATTCGTCTCTGCTTGATCCTCTTTCTCTTTTTCTCCCCCTTTTTGTCATCAATTATCTGGGAGAGCTGTTGGATATTTACCATGAGCTGCTCGATCAGGTAGGATGTGTTCCCAACTTCAATCTTAACGTCCTGCTGAGTGAGCTCTATAGTCTGAGACAGAGATTGGTTTAAATTTTCTATTTTCTCAGAAAGAGATGCAATTGTTCTTCGTTGTTCTTCCGAAGTTTCAGGATTTCTTTATGTTGATTTTCTAAGGACTTCTGATATGTCTGATCTTGTTGAAGGAGCTTGAAAGATATGTCTAAAAAGGATGCTTGCATTTCCTTGTGGAATTCTTCTGCTCCAGAGATAGCCTTTGCTGTAGTAGAAGTCTTGAAGATGTTTTCAAGATCAGTGATTGTATCAAAGAAATCATTGTTCGATGAAGAAGGAACATCAGAGGGTATATTAGTGGGAATACTTGGCAGAGACTGGTTTGTGGCAGTCGTAGAGTCAGGATGCTTTACGAATATTGACTCCACGAGTCTATTTTTCTTCTGACCTTCATCTTGATTTACCAACAGTAAATAAGGAATGAATGTACTTTCTGCATGGCGATAGACTTTGTAATGTTGACGATGTTTGATCAGCAGATTTGGAAAGGATTGAACTCTTGGGAAGTTTTGAGAAACCAACTTTAGATTGGGAAAGTATGAATAACACCAACTGATGAAGCTCGTATCTCTGAAATAGATAGCTTTTAACCATGGCATCCAAGGGTAGAACCTTCTTAATTCCTGACCCTTATGGTCATATAAAACTGTAGTTCGATCGAGCTCAATGTCTTGAAACTTGCTCAGTAAATCTTCCATGGTTATTGAAGCTACTCTGATTTGACCATTGCCGTGATCAATCCATTTGTTTGGCAACATAGCCCCTGACTTTTCAATTGCTTCCAGTATAATCCTCCTTCGAATACTTGATGATGAGATTGCTGGAACATGATGATCAAGACTTTCTGACTCAGCATTTTCAGAGCTCGAGTCTTTTTGAGCTCTATCTCCGAATGTTGCTTCCTTTCCTTTACCTTTGTCAGAGTCTTTAGCTTTAGAACCTGATTCCTTTGAAGCTTTGTCCGGTTTAGCAGCCGTAACTTCTAACTGTTCTTTATTTCTTAATGTTTTACTGACATCGTCTCCTCTTAATTCAGCAACTGTTTCTTCAGTAAACATTTCTTCACTTCCAGATTTTAACTCACTTGGAGTCAAATCTTCTTCAACAGGTACCTCATCACTTTCATCACTTAGATCAATGAAGTTAGGCGAAACATCTCCTGCATTTTTATTCCCTGGGAATTTCATCATTTGTTGAAGACGAGCGCTTTGTCTTTTTGCTGGCTTGATCTTCTCAGCTTTCTTGAGGGATGATTTTGGTGGAATGGATCCAAATGATAGAGACTCGTCAGATGAATCATCTTTACTTGAACATGCTTTCCCTTTTCCTTCGCTTTCCTTTGAATCTTTCTTGCTGCTGCTAGTCATTCTTAACCTCTTATTTTCCATGGGATTCTTCTTCCAGTTGTCAAACAGTTTAGGAGACAAAACCTTGTGGACATTCAAAGCCTCTCCCTCATCATCCCTAATTTTATTTTGCAGTTTCCGCTTCAGGATGATGCTCAAGAATCTTCCATAGAATACTTTTGTGATTGGCTTCCCTGGAGCCTTTACTTTCTCAACCTCCTTGGTTAACCAGTCATATAGCATCGCACCAAAGTTTATGTTCTTTTTCATGACAATGGCAGACATGATTCTTAGTTGAGGATCACTTACAGTGTCATAAGCGGTGTCTTTGCATAAGATACATTTGCCTACTATCTCTGCCAGGAACTCGAACTCTTCTGGAAACTCATTTTTCTTCATACCCTTGAGTTGTGGATTCTTCACATACCCTATCAACCTTATTCCTTCAACTGTATCTATTTTTTCGAGAGATGATGAATCTTTAATGGTGATTCCCAGACATTTGTTGATTTCGGTATCATCTATCTTGAGTTTTTCTCCTCTAACTTTTGAAACCAACTCATCATCGTTTACTACTGCGTTCTGATAGAACTCTTTTACCAGAACAGAGTAGACCTTGGTGTTTGCTCCCAAACATTCTGAGAACCCAGCTTCCTGCACTATCGTAAGAATATCCTTGAATTTCTTTTCGGAGGACTCAAACTTATCAAAGCTGAGTTGTATGCCGGAAACAACTTGACAGTTTTGCATATCAATGATTTTGTAAATTGGGTGTTTGGTCAAATGAAGGTTTCAGTGAGTAACTGGGGTGTGATCGAGATGTATATAGATTTCTGGTATCTTTTGTGTATAGGGTTTGAAGAGTTTCTGGGTTTCAACAATGGTTTTGGCACAGGATGAGTTTGTACGGTTTAGAGAAATGGAAACTGATTACTGATGGGAAAGGACAATCGTCAATTTGAAATTTCTTTGCTTATATCAGTTCCCTCGTAAGTTTGTAGAAGACACGTGTCGGATATTCATTTGCAGGACGTGGTCTTTATTTTTGCATTTATCATAATTGGTGCATAACTAACCCACTTGAGTTTGGAGAGCGTGAACATTACTTCCCTGTTTGACAGACACCTTGATCAGTTCATAGAGTGACTTGCTTTTCACTCTACGATTATCCCAAAAAAAAACTTTGGTCAATAGCGAATTCTGATGATTGAGATTTCTTTACCCAGTTCTCTTCTCCTGTTCAAATGGCAGGTGGATCATTCCTTAATAAAAGTCGACTTTGGTTTGAGAAAATTTCTTTTTCCTTTTACATCGGGAGCTCAGAAGGAAAACAGGTGATGTAGCATTTAGTCCTTTAACAGAGTTATGATTTAAAGCATGATTAAGTGTTATATGTTACTAAACATGATGAAAACCTAGTTTGAGAAGGTGAAAATATGTGATACATGCATTATTATATGTTAGAAAGCATCAAATGAGCCTAAATGGTTTAATAACCATGTTTTATGAAAGAGAATTGAATATTAGGCTATAGTTTTTGGAGAAATCAAATTATAATCTGTAAAGTGTTTTGGAAGGTGCATATAAAAGCTATACATGCATGCAAAGTTGCTAACTGGGTATATGTTAACATATATGTGGTTGGTGTGCAAGAATCCAAAGTTGGTTTATGGATAAAATTATGTCAAGTTGGTGAAAATATAACCAATGTGTGATTATTGGCCATTTTAGTTAATTGAGTGTCAAACGAGGCCAAACATGTAAGTTATACGTTAATACACGTGTTATGACCGATTTGGGAGCCATTTGATGCATATGGCGGTGAATGACCGTTTCGAACGATTTAAAATATTAACCGGCAACTAAAACGAATTATTTGGTAAAATAGGGTCAAATGATGATTTTTAAAAGTTTCGAAGACCCACGCAAGTAAACTACATGTTATATGTGCTATGTGAAATGTTGGTATTGAGAAATTCACATTAGGGCCAAAGTTAGCTTGAATTTTGGAAAGCAAATTTTTTCTGTCACAGTAGCACTGCACCGGGGCGAGAAGAATTGAACTGGACATAGCGTCGGGGCGCAGTGCAACTGTAAGGAATGCGCGGACAGCGCCTTCAATCGTCGATGGGGCGCTGTCTGGCCGTGAGAATTTCGCTGGGGACGCAGTGTTCTCCGCCGGGGCGCAGTTGCCCTGTTTTGAAAAATAAATTATTTTGATTCCAAATTGCAATGTTTTGATATTAAAATAGAGAAACATATACGTAAGCTATAATTTGAAAAAAATAATCAATATGGTAGATGCTAAGATTTAAATGAACAATTTGTTATGTGATTAGGATTATGTATAGCTAAAGGTTAGCTTGTTTAGCAAGTTATGGCATGCATGTGTATATAACTAATGCATGAACCAATATTATGGTCATGTAGGTTATAGACGGGATAATATTTTACCAGTTGTGATAGAAGAGGACCAAGGCAAGTTTTCTAACTCAACTTTTAATTGCAGTTCTTTGAACATACATCCATGTTATTCATTTATATCATCATGTAAAGTTCATTAATCATAGAACTGAATTGTAAAGGTCGATGCCAATTTTGATTCGGGCTAGACACATAAAATGATATATGTTGAAATCAGATATTTAATGTTTTGTGTTCCAATCCACATTGCTGTGGTGCAGATTCTATGTTATGCTGTAATAGAACAACCCTATAATAGGGGCTATAATTATAATTTTATGATGTGATTGTGTCGCTAGATGTTTATGTTGTGCACAATATAAAGGTACAATGGGCTGATCACCCAGAGTACACATCTAATTGGAATAATAGTCTTTTTGACTAACCTGGGCAATATCATTCTATGCATTTGGTATTGTTCTAAACGAGTTCTTGGTCTTGTGATCGTACAACAAATAAATCCTATTGTTCCAGTGTTCATGAAAGCTAAATTATTTAAAATTCTTAACTCATTTGTTGAACCAATATTGATCAGCCTATTTCAATGGTTTAGTTATTGATATTCTCTAAGTTACCATGTATAATTCACTTCAACTGTTTATGATATTCTTTATTCATTTGAAAATATCATGATATCATTTGTTAATATACTTGTTGAGCTGTTTATGCTCATTCTTGCTTTCATTCATGATATTTCAGTTAAGCCAGAGAAGGCAGAGGGTTCAGGTGTAGATAAAGGGAAAGGAAAAGTCGGTCAGCAATAGTTGAAATGTTAGATAATATTGTATTTATTATTATATTTTGTAATATGTCAGATACGACAGCTTGTATGTATAAAGGTGTGTAGAACCTGGGATTAGTTATGTATGAATATAAATTAATTATTGTTGTTATTCAGAATGAATGGATGTGATGACAGGGTAGACTAGTAATGTGAGCACCGAACCCAAGGTTCAAGGGACCCGGATTTGGGGGCGTCACATGCTTCCCAGTTGTTCCCAACTGGTTGGCACTTTATTCCTTTTACCACTTATAAATGATTAACGTTTTATAAGGACGTCCTTCTTAATACCGAGTTAATTTTTATTAAGCCCATTTATGATAAATAAAAAAAATAATGATTCAAAGGTTATTTTTCACTCATTCTATATTAAGAAAATTGTTTCCATTCTTGAGTGGGGAAAACACCCTTATGATCTTCGTCCTCTTGCAGAAGGAAAAGAACATTCCCTCTGTAATTATTTTTGTTATTATGATTATATTGAAGCCTGGTAAAAGGTTTTTCTATACCAAAATCAGTCAACGAGTCATTCTTGGTTTATTTAATTTAATCATAAATTTAATAGTCAAATCCCCTTTTGGTTTATTCTTTGGTGGTCAAGATACGGACCTTCCATTGATATCTTCCCCGAGTCACTTCAGTCACAAGTTCACCACTATAAAAACCATGCTATTCATAACCCTAGGTATGATGGCATTCTTATTTTACTTCAGTTTATGAGTAAATACAAAATTACATGGATTCTCAAATGGCAGTATAATATCCATACGCCATTTGTAGAACATATTTTTCATTCACCATCTCAAAAAACTGTTGTTAATTAAATTAGTCAAGTAGCCATGGTAACCCGTGTGTTTTTTGTTAAATGGTGGGATAAATTTAATGGAATAATTGGTCAAATCCAAAAGAAATTTCCTCTTATTCTAATTTCTCCCATTAAATCTGTTCCTACTAAAGGTTCTTTCAGTAAATCTAAGTCAAAAATGAAACGATCTAGTCTCAGTCCTTCTATTTCTGGTTCTATTGATGTTTCAGATGTTAAGAATTATTCCAGCACTGAGTTAAAACTTTTAGCTCAGGCCATTCAAGAAAGAGTCAGCAAACTCCATGAAGAAGCCAGTGATAGTTCGTCATCTTCTTCAAGGTCTTCCCAAAGGTCATCCTCTAGCATTAATAAGGATCTTTACGCCAGCATCAACCTTCAAGATGCTCAAGATCCTTTTGCATAGTCAACTCTCGTGAGTCCTTCTTAGCTCTCATGAGCCCCTAATCACTTCTAGTCCGAACCAGTACCTTATTTGGGCTATCCAAGACGTTCAATGTTTTGTGGCCCCAGTAATCCAATATTCCAGATCCAGTCAAGCATCAAATGTTGCTGGTCCCTACTTCAGACGCACCCAATGTGTTCCTAGTCAAAAGTTGTTAAACGCCAAGTCAGAAGATGCTACTTTTCCACCGAAAGTAGAGATGAATAGTAAAAAGTCACTATTCATGAATAGTAAAATGTCTGTAATCATTTATTTTTTGTAATCGTGTCTTGTAATAGTGTTTTCCTTATTCTATAAAAGGAATGCTAAGTCATTTGAGGGAGGCAGATTGGTGTTGACCTCTTATTCTCTCTCATCTCTCCCCTCTAGAACCCAATAAACTTGTAAACTTAGTAAGTCTATTATCAATTTAAAGTTTTTAGATTCAATATATAAGTTTTATTTATTTTGTTTTAATTTTATTAAACTGTTGTCTGCTGCTATCAAGCTATTGGTATATATATATATATATATGATTTGTTTATTTCCAGTTTAAATATTCAACTGTGAGGTCCCTTTTCCAGTAATCCCATTGCATCATTCATATATACATATATATGTGATTTGTTTATTTTCAGTCGTTTATTATAACATCATTGATGACGTACCGTCAAAATACATCAAGCATTGAAAAGAGTTCTTTGGAAGCACAACAATGACATTTATTATAACGTCATTGATGATGTACAGCCTGACACATGGCGGGGAATGCCTTTGTAATAATATATTAAAGGTGTTCCTAGGCGGAAAGGGCGGTGACACTATTTTGGCCAATAGTTTCAATGATTGGAATATGGGGCATTTGCTTGGTACATAATTTAAATAGCGTGCATCCCGAAGACACAACAATATACTTGAGTTGATTCCTTTAATACTTAAAGGTTTTACCGCAACTTAAATTAGACCTATATAGATAAAATTATATCCCTTAAGTCTATGTTTTTTAATTACTTCATTTGTTAATAAGGAACAATTTTCATGTTCTTTATTAATTGCATAAACCTTTTCAACAGTTTTAACATTGTAATCCGACTTAAAATTATCAGAAAATGTTGACTTATATATTTCTTTAGGTGAAACATTTGGTATATTCCAGTTACCAAAATCTTGACTTATGTTATCATATATATATATATATATATATATATATATATATATATATATATATATATATATATATATATATATATATTATGCTGGAAACTTAGATATGGCCAAACACAACAATGACGTTTATTATAACATCATTGATGACGTACCGTCAAAATACGTCAAACATTGGAAAGAGTTCCTGGGAAGCATAACAATGACGTTTATTATAACGTTATTGATGATGTACCGCCCGACACGTGGTGGGGAACGCCTTTGTAATAATATATTAAAGGCGTTCCTAGGCGAAAAGGGTGGTGACACAATTTTGGCCAACAGTTTCAATGATTGGAATTTGGGTTTGAGAAACACTATTGTTGTTCGAAGTTTTTTCTAAGCGAGATGGACCCTCAATCACAGTAGACATGGTCCTTCACAAATATTATCTAGTGCCCATTCTAGAATGTTCACACTCACCAAAAAAAAAAAAACTAAAGTTTTTTTCCTTGCCCCATTTTCCTTGCCAACCTAAAAAGCACCACATACTATTACTGTAGCCACCGTTACAGTGCCAGGAGTTCTGTACATTTTTCATATTTACGAAAGTACCCCCATTAGCCAGAAAAAAAATACTGACATCATGTCAGTGGGTCCCACTGCCTTAATAAATTGTACGAAGGAAGCTTTCCACCTGCTTCTCAGATTTTAAGACACGTGGCGCTTTTCTGTTGGTGCATAGGGAATTATACACATTGCTTAGTTCTCTGTCTAGAACTATGTAAATCATTCAATACTAATTTCTCTAGGTTTAGAGCCCTCAGACATTTCCACATTTGCAATAGGGGAGTTTTTTTTGCACTATTCAAAACTACGAAATGACCGTATATATCAATAGTACCCTATTATAAATATATGCTTTCTTCCACAATATGACCAGTTTACTCACTGCATAAACATTTATTTCATTAATGGTAATACACAATTCTTAAGTTTACATTAATGAAAATACGACATCTATCTCTACTCTCCTATACAATTGGATGTATTTACGTAGTTCTTGACAGAGAACCAAGCAACGTGTCTAAACCTAGCTTTGATAATGTGTTTGTAAGAGGCGAAGGACAACATGTATGTCGTGTTGGCGTTCATGTCCGGAGGGTTGTTCTATCTTACAGGTCCATTGACACAGTGAAGCAGCAGATGACGCCACCCGGCAAACCAAAATTTTAATTTTTTTTAAAGTGTCATTTTGAGAAGCAGGTGGGAAGCTTCCTTCATACGCTTTATTAAGGCAGTGAGACCCAATGATATGATGTTAGTATTCTTGTCTGGTCCCTGACCAAGACTTGGCAGACATTAGTAATCACACAAAAGATCAAGGGACAATTCTCTTTAAAATTAGAATAGATCCCACGAACTTTTGTCCCACGATCCCTAAAACTACTTATAATCCGTTTATATTTTAGGGAAATAAATCTCTTCATGAATTTTGTATCACTATTAATGAAATAAATGTTTCTGCGGTCTCCTTTTTCCATGATTCATTCTATATCCAACAAATAAATATATACTTGTATTTATTTGTTCAATTTAAGCCTCCATAGAAGCCGTAACATCGTTTCAATAATGTCACCGAAATTTGGAAAAAAATAAAAGACAATTTAGTTGGACTTTTAAAATTCCAACCTGACCCATAGGTAAATGGGTCTTAAATTGAACAAATAAATCCACTACAACCCATACAAAATAGCACCCGTTGCTCGTGCCCCTATCATTTTTTTAATATATTTGAAACTGTTATGGTGTGTGTCATTCCCATACTCCTCCTTAATTAAATAATATCTTTGTAATATCCAACGGCTTCTATGGAGGCTTTATGTGTTTGGCTGGAGAGAGCGTCATCGACGTTAAGCTCCATGGCTATGGAGTGTGTGAGTAAACTGGTCAGATTATGGAAGAAAGCAAACATAAGCATTAATTCGGGTGCAATGCAAGTGGTGGGGCCCGTTGTCACATCAAGAAAAGATTCCCTCTACACCAACAGAAAAGCACAACGTGTCCCAAAATCTACAGGAACTTACTTCACTTATATTGGGAAGGACAAGTTTTTGCAGAAAGCATGAATCAACTGTATTATGTTCCGCTTGCCACCAAAGATAAGGAAATAGCTAAGAAGTTAGACTTTTAAGATTCTAACCCGACCCATAGGTATATGGGTCTTAAATTCAACAAATAAATACAAGTATATTTTTATTTATTGGACACAATAAATAAGAAAATACGAGTATATATTTATTACAATCCAACTAAGTATATATGACCGCCATTTACAAGGTAAAGACATAGAGCAGGCCTAGCCATTTCAATTTTGTAATGCTCCGGTTGACGAATGTGTAGTTATGAAGAGATTAATTTTTCTCAAATATAAACGGATTATAAGTAGCTTTAGGGATCGTGGGACAGAAGTTTGTGGGATCTATTCTAATTGTAAAGAGAATTATCCCTTGATCTTTTGTGTATGGGAGAGTAGAGATAGATGTCATATTTCCATTAATGTAAACTCAAGAATTATGTATTATCATTAATGAAATAAACGTTTATGCGGTCTCCTTTTTCCATGGTTCATTCTATACATTTCATTAAGTATGAGAGATAAACAAAGAGGAATTAAAAGAAACCCAAGCTTTAGCCCAAGAATGTATTAAATAAGTCCAATTTGGTTGCCCAATGAAATGCATGTGTGTGGGATATATATATATATTCCCAAAAATGCCCTTAACCGTACTGACCTCACTATAGAAAATATTCTCCTAATATTCCCTTTCTACCAATCCTGGCCCGACACATGGCGGCGTTCCTATAGCCACACTCACTTCAGTCGCCCTTTGTAATTTTATATATAAAGGGCATCCCTTAGGTGTGTACCAGTAGCTGCAAAAAAACCAAATCTATAGGAGTTTGGGAGTAGAAATAGCAAAAAAATTGATAGGAGCACGTGCAACGGGCACTCTTTTGTACGGTTTGTAGTGAAAATAGCAAAGTGTCACTTTTCGCTACAGTAAAAAGATAGTTATAAGTCACTTTCAGGTCAAAGTGACTAAACAGTAGTTAGAAGTGAGTTCCTGTAGCGTGTGTACAGTAGTTAAATGAAACTACGCATAAAGTGTCATTTAGAGAAGCAGGTGGGAAGCTTCCTTCATACTCTTTATTAAGGCAGTGGGACCCACTGGCATGATGTTAGTATTTTTTCCCACCACTTGCATTACACCCAAATTAATGCAAATGTTTAGCTTAAAAGATTGGTAAAAATGGCCTCTTGATCCAAAAAAATTAAAAAAATTTATAAGGAATTCCTTATATGAAATTCCTTTTGAAAATCAAATCAACGACGAAGATCCCGGTCCATCAATTTCTAAAGTTGGGACTTCATCCGCATAAAATGTTATGTTAACAGCTGAACAGTTGGGCGTACTAACAAGTACGACGGTTAAATCAGCCATTGACACAATGAAGCAGCAGATGACGCCACGCGACAAACCAAAATTTTAATTTTTTCCTTTTTTTTTGTTGATTTTTATAAAGGCAAGCTGTGCTTACCACCATTAATAATGGATTTGTTAAATTTTTGTATTTCTTACTTTCTTATCTCTCATACTTAATGAAATGTATAGAATGAATCATGGAAAAAGGAGAACGCGTAAACATTTATTTCTTTAATGGTAATACATAATTCTTGAGTTTACATTAATGGAAATACGACATTTATCTCTACTCTCCCATACACAAACGATCCAGGGATAATTCTCTTTACAATTAGAATAGATCCCATGAACTTATGTCCCACGATCCCTAAAACTACTTATAAACCGTTTATATTTGAGGGAAATAAATCTCTTCATAACTACACATTCGCCAAACAGAGCATTACAAAATTAAAATGGCTCACGACACAAAACAGTGAACCAACTGGTTACGTCTGGATGGATATGAACACCAACACGAGATACATGTTGTCCTTCGCCTCTTACAAACACATCATCAAAACTAGGTTTAGACACATTGCTTGGTTCTCTGTCTAAAACTACGTAAATACATCCAATATCAATTCCTCTAGGTTCAAAGCCCTCAGACATTCCCACATCTGCAATAGGGGATAAGGATTGGGTACTTCTGTTATCTCCTTCAAATTTGATAACGCCGTCTAGATTTATTGAATACTATTTTTATACGCCATCCATGTCTCTCTCCTGTTCCCTAACCAAGACCTGACAGACGGAAGTAATCAAAAAATGGAGCATCAGTTCCAACCCTAGGTAATGGATCAAACATCTCATCCAGAATGCATTTGTCATAAAAAGGAGCATATCGAGTCCTCCGATATCCATGCTTTCTGTAGGGCCATCTAACAACCACCTTATTTCTTGGAACAAATAACCTTCTCTTTCCACTGTATTTTTAAAGAGTAATTGGATCCAATCTTATCTTACGTTGGGTATTCCCTCTCATCTTCAAGATAATACAAGTACAATAATCTCAGTACATAATAAACATACAATTAGTACCCAGTTATAATACAAAATAAAATGGAGGAAATAATCAGGGTCAGTATCAAACTATGACCTTCCAGAGTATAAAAAAAACTAAACATCAGTTAATAGGTCTCGAACCCATCACCTGATAAAACAAAGTAAATATATATTGGAAAGGTATACACCCATCTTGTAAATCAGTCAAAAAGCTGAAGGGTATCGAAAATCAGTCATTTAACTACAGTACACACGCTACAAGAACTCACTTCTAACTACTGTTTAGTCACTTCGACCTAAAAGTGACTTATAACTATCTTTTTACTGTAGCAAAAAGTGACACCTTTGTTATTTCCACTACAAACCGTACAAAATAGTGCCCGTTGCATATGCCCCTATCAATTTTTTTGCTACTTCCACTCCCAAATTCCTGTAGCATATTCCCCCGCAGCCAATCAAAAGCCGACACGTGGCGAGGAACACCTTTGTAATATTATATTAAAGGCGTTCCAACCCGACCCCATGTGGCATTAGCAACAAGTTACTTCGACCCGTAAGATAGAGTTTTTTTTTTTGCACTATTCAAAACTACGAAGTGACCGTATATATCAACAGTACCATATTATAAACATGTGCCTTCTTCTGCAATCTGACCAATTTACTCACACGCTCCATAGCCATGGAGCTTAAAGTCGATGACGCTCTCTCCGACCAAACACATAAAGCCTTCATAGAAGTCGTGGCATCATCTGAATCATAGACGATCAAGCTAACCTTCCCATCTCTATTCCAACAAACAAAATAGAGGATCGCCCAAAGGGCGATAATCATTGATAGTTGTTACATCATATACAAGCCATACATCCCTGGAAACGCCACTGGAACAGTCCGACTACGTATTTATGACCACCGTTTACAAGGTAAAAGACGCAGAGCAGGCACAATTTGTTTTCCCAGTTACTTTTCCTGCACAAATCTACTATTATGGTAATTGTTATTCATCGTTAAAGGAAGAAGATTGCCCTTGGACGACCAAATTCAGATTATAAAATTTTAATCTGATTTCCGAAACCTTATATTGCAAGTTCAAAGCCAATTTAAGGTTAACCACTTCAAAGGATCCCGAATTGATTACTTTTAGGCCTCATAAGATTTATATACTAAACCCTAAATTCAATGAAAAGCTAGTGGATGTCTGGCACGTGGCAGATACAATACTAGACAGACAATTATGTAGAACTGTGTCTACCGGACACTACCAATCTGTTGTATTATGCTGCGCTTGCCACCAAAGATAAGGAAATAGAAGATACGATGTCTAGCTGAGTCTAGCTTCACATAAACATGATTGGATTTATTTTAGATGGATGCTTGAAGGAATGAGTTTTAATAAATGGGGTATGCATATCTCGCCTTTTTAATTTTTTTTATGTAAATTCTATATCCCTCCTATGTACTTCTCCTTGACTGCTGATCAAGGTTTCTATAACGACCACGAATTCTATATGTCATTGTAATTATAATTATTAAATAAATAGCAATGAATAAAATTTTTTGTACTAATTAATGGTGCATTAAATAATTGAATGAATATACTTGTGTATATGTATATTTATTTAAAGTAATGAAGCAAAGGTTATAATTAATTTAAAGCAAGTCTAATTGGATTATATTATAAGTCCAAATGAGGTATTAAACTAGGTCAAATAAATTTACCTAGTAGTCCATGTAATTAAATAAACCTTGATCCATGAAATAATTAAACCAGCCCAATGCTTATTTTAATTAAATGTAACATATGTTATTTAATGTTAGCCCAACCAAATTAAATGAATGAGCCCAACATATTTAATTTCTAAGTCCAAAGTGGAGCCCAATAGGAAGTCAAAATTATTGGTCAACATTTATACATATGTGTGTGTATATATATATGTGTGTGTATGTGTGTGTGTGTGTGTGTGTGTGTGTGTGTATAGGTGTATATATATATAATTAAACTATAAAAATAAAGCAAAATTTAGCCATTAAATGGGCAAATGGCTGGGTATGATGGGCCCACTTGGGGTGGCTTGATTTGTTTCATGTTGCTTCTTCCATGCATTTGGTTTTGGTCGTTCAACCACCCTAGTCATTCACCATGTCAATCAACCAATCAATCCATCAAATAATAATCCCAATTAGCCTCTAATTTGACTATGCTAGCTGATTAAGGAAAGTTGATGGTGATTAAGGAGACTCTATATATAGAGTGCTTCACTCATATGTTATGTTTGCTTGACAATTGTTAGAACACAAGAGAGAAAAGAGGGAGAGTTTTTTAGAGAAAAAAGAGATATCACTTTGTGTGTTGAGAGTTCACTAAAGAAATTGCTAGAGGAGAAGCTTGGTTGATGTCACATATCCTCATATCTTACTTTGGAAGGAGAAGAAGAAGAGCAAACAAGTCTATAAGGTTCAAAAGTGTTCCAACCCTTCTTTAGTTCATATTTGTAGTCTATATATGTTTTCAATGGTTAAAAAGTATTTTTAACCGATCAAAAGTTATTTTGATGGTCTACAAGTCTTAAGCTATGTTATATTGGTAGATTCATGGTTTGATATGTTTAAATCATATTTTGGTATGTGTTGTATGCATATAAACGGAAGAAAAGTCTATATTGAACTTTACCGGTAAAACCCTAGTTGAGCATGTGTTATTTAATGTCGTAGTTTAAAATGTAAAAGTTAGATATGTGATTTCTATGACTAGAAAGTTGTAAGTATGAGTTATGAAGACAACGCAACTTGAATCTCTCAAAAATATGGAAAAAGAAAGAAGTTATGACTCTTATCACAAAACATGTTAATTTTGAAACCCTAGGTGGTTCGATCTTAAATTTCATGTCAAAACGTTTTAAAAAATGTGATCGAACCATGAAATGTTGTAAAGCAAGAAGTCAGGAAGATAACAACACTGATTTGGTATCATTTGGATGTGTAGATTTTATTTTATGTAAGTTTGAACCAAAGAAATCAAAGTTGAAAAATTAGGATTTTGAAAAACAAAGCTATCGCCGCAGCGGTTAAACACATTGTGATTAAAAATTAAGCCACCGCCGCAGCGATGAAACTTTCTGCAAGTCACCGCCGCAGCGGTGAACCAGATAGTTTGAAAAATTAATTCTGGACCGGGTTGGATCAGAAAATGAAAAATATTTTGTAAATTATTTTATTATTTTAGGATCCAATAAAACTAATTTAAACATTATGAAAGTTAAATTAATAGGTAAAAGAGGATAAATATTATTAAAGAATTAATAATATAAATAAATTAATTAAAATGTTATAAAATGAATAAAATATTGTTAAAGGATTAATAATATTATAAAGTCAATAAAGATAATGAATAAAATATTATTAAATGATTAATAATATTAGATAATGATTATTATATTATTAAATGATTAATAATATTAGAATATGAATAAAATATTATTAAATAATTAATAATATTACATAATAAATAAAATATTATTAAATAATTAATAATATTAGAATATGAATAAAATATTATTAAATGATTAATAATATTATAAAGTAAATAAAATATTATTAAATGATTAATAATATTATACGATAAAAAAATATTATTAAATGATTAGTAATATTAGAAGGTTAATAAAATATTATTAAATGATTAATAATATTATAAGACTAATTAAATATTATTAGATTATTAATAATATTAGATAAAAGTTTGAACTATATTAAATAATTAATATAGGTTTTATGTGATTAACATATTATCAAGTGATGATAATATTTTCTAAGTGTTTATATACCCTTAACTATATAATTATTTGGTTAAGTGTTAGAGGTGTAAGATGTATAGAGGTTATCATATGAATGTATATATGCTACTAATTGAAAGATCAACTTAATAAATTGTTAGGTCTATTCAAAGGATAGTAAATTGAATTGGTTAGTAGTAGACAACAAACGAGATAAGTTCTCTAACCCTTAACTTGTATTTATTTTTGCAAGTTTCTTAACCTTACTCAAATTTTATATTGAGCAAGTTCTCTAACTTTATTCAATTATCGTTAAGCAAGTTTCTACACTTGTATTTATTTGTCAGAGCATTAAGTGGTTTAATTATTTAAAGTTATTCCACATCGATATTATTATTATATTCACACTTGGTGCATTTGCAAACTTTATAGTTCATTAATTCAAGAACTGTTTAAGAGTGTCTAAGCTAATTGTTTCAGCTAGACAATGCATGTTTAAATTCATCAAATTGAATATTTTAAAAGCTTATCCAACCAATTGGTTAGTGCGGATTCTTATTGTAAGAGTGAGAACGAACAACCCTATATAAGGGGATTATTTTTGTCTGGAAACCGTCCTTTGCGCAAGATGTCTGAATGTTATGCATATACATAGGGTACAAGAGGCTGATCCCCTCGAGTATCAAACTACTAAGGTGGTGGATCTATCTCTGTCTTACCTTTAACAGCAATTCATAGTCCTTATAGACCACTCAGCAGTAAAGATTTAAACCTTTCTTTTATATTGAAATTTGATTCTTGTTCTTTCACAATTGTTATCTATTGTTGAAATCTTTGATGTTATTTCTCATTCAATCATGATATATCTTGTATTATCTGTTCTTAAACTTGCTGAACAAGCTAGTTGTTCACCCTTACTATATCATGATTTATATTTCAGCTAAGCCCGAATGCTTTAAACCAGACAAAGGCAAGGAAAAAGTCAAAGCTTAGATTAGCTTAATGCATGCCAAATGAATTGTTTAATATGTAATTACTTTTGTAAATCTTTTGTAATCCCTTAAGATATATAATATTATGTTAAGGTTAGTAGACCTTGGGATTATAGTCTTTTTATAAGGAACCTTTATGTATTATTCCGCGATGTTTAAATGAAGATTTTGATATTAAGTATTGAATCGTGAGAACCAAACCCGAGGTTATGGAACCCGGATTTGGGGTCATTACAGTTTCTGTTTTATGAAAATAGATTGTAGTACAATTAGTTAGATTTACTTGAAGAATTGGAACTGAAGAGCAAGGAGCATTGGATACTCATTTGTATTGGAGCCAGGTTTTAAATGTAATAGTTACATTTATATATTTGTTCTTACACCTTAGGTTTGACATTTTGGTTAATTTGGTGGCTCGAATAAACCAAATTATAATAAAAGTTCATAATCAATCCAAGTAAAATATAGTATTCTACATATGCGTGCTAATTATATATATATGTGTGTGTGACGTGTGTGTGTGTGTGTGTGTGTGTGCACGCTAAACAAGATGAAACAATTAATAACAAACCCCTTAAGATAAATTATATTAAGTTGTAACGTTCAAAGATATTAAGAATATCGAACGTCGCCTTCTGATATGATAAAATAATAGAGCATCAAATACTTAATATGAGTTTGTTATGCACACGTAAGGCTTGTATTAATTATTTGAGATGTTATTTTAATACGTAATGGATGTTTATAAGTAATTGAATGATACTATTTTTTTGTGCACACACAATGACGATATTTTTCTCTTCACTTATATGGAAATGCTAGGTCGAATTTAACTTAAATAATTTTGATTCGGATGTGCACACACTTGATCATAATAATCTAGGAGACAAAATTAAAAGGAGTTACATGTTGATGTAATTGACAAGGAGTTGTCTACCTATTTATTTATATATATACTTTGTTGTGTTCACACATAATGCTATATATTTATGAAATAGGATCCTTAATCTCACTAACAAATCTTTAATTAGATTTGTCAAACTATATATAGAGGGTTGTATAGTTTGATAAAAATAGTGGGAGATACTAATTTAAATAAAGATCTAATTTATTTTGGTAATTAATAAAAAGAATGCATGCTAAATGTTTTTATATTTCACATGCAGAATTTTATAAATGTCTAACTCACTAATATTGCGGAGAATATTAAATGATAACAAACTGACCGGACCGAATTACATGGACTGGTTAAGGAATTTGAGAATCGTTCTCACTGCTGAAAAGCTTTCCTAAGTCATAAATTCGCATGTCCCTGCAACTATTGTAGAGGAAGCATCTATGGAAAAAATTGCTACTTTTAAAAGGCGGCTAGATGATGCAACTCATTACTAGAATACTGGGCATCTGAAACTGATATTTAGATACAGACTACGTTCCGTCTCTAATTTTAGCAATTTGATACGGATTTAGAAACCGAAATTTTGCTATGTCTCGAAACGTTCCGGAGGTAAAAAACTGAGACAGATTTTGAAACCGCTAGCTTTGTCTCAAATTATAGACACGAAATTGGATACGGACTTCGCCGTCTCAAAAAGTAATTATTTTTTAAACAGATTTGAAACCAAAAGTGTTCGTCTCAGATTAATAATAATAAAAAAAATATTTATTTTTGAGACAGATTAACGACCGAAATTCCGTCTCAGACTTTTGTTGTCTAATTTATATATTGACGCAGCACGCAGCTGCTTCGGAAGTTATTATTTCCAACTTAGGATGCCTACGCAGCTGCTTCAATTGGATCACGAAGCTGCTTCGATTGGATCACGAAACTGCTTCGATTCCCACGCAGCTGCTTCAAAGACTTATGTTTTCAACTTCAAGGATTCTTGTTTTCGACGCAGCTACTTGGCCTGCCCACGCAGCTGCTTCACTCGTGCTCCAAAATTACCAAAATGCCCCTCCTTACCAAATTCCCTAAATAAAAACACAAAACGAGTAAAATGAAACAAGAAAACGTATGAAAACACACAAATTATCAAGTTAAAAATATCCAATTTGTAGGTATAAAACCTACTCATCAAATACCCCTAAACTTGACTTTTTGTTTGCGCTCAAGCAAAATCAAAACAACCAATACCATATATAAACTACCAATATATGAGCAATAACTTAATCATCATTTAATCAAGCCTAAGGCAGAATTATCGGTAGTTAATCAAAAATTTCAAAATTCATGACATGTAATAAATTTCAACACACTCATAAATCCCACCACCATCATGATCCCTTGTGTGTGTGATTCCATATAATTCAAATCAATTTTAACTTTATTCAATTCCTACAATCAAATGCCACGTGAGAAATACCATATACTCTTCAAACTCAGCCTGAACAAGATCTAAGCTGATATAGGCAAAATTTACATTTAAGGAGTCAAAAGCATTTATAATTATTACTATTTAATTATGACCTTGTATTGAATTCATTTATTTATCTTGCTTTTCAATCCAATTCATTTCCACGAGTGCGTTTTACGCTCCATCTCGTATTCCTCTTGGCATATGCAATGCCTATTTCTATTAGGCTTTTCAGAATTAACCATGTAACGAATTTTCCACCAATGACTCTCAAACCAATTGGCTTTAAGGCACTAAGTGTAGAGACACTCCTAAGGGCTTACTTGTTCGAGCAATAAAGGCCACAAAAATAGACTAGCCGAGTTTACTTATCTCATAAATCCATATATTCTTTTGAACTCCCGAACATAACATTTTGCCTATACCATCTTTAGTTACAAATTCATATCAATTATACAAAGTATATGCATTTGTCACTAGCATCTAACCATACACATCGTCTCGAAGTCAAAATTAACTTGATTACACGAAAAAGTGCTCAATGATTAGAGATCATAACTAAAGTAGACACCTATGAATGACCAAAATTTAAACACAACAATCATTTATCCATTCCTAACAAATACTAAATAAAACGCAAATTTCATTATCGGCTTTCATATAAATGAGACTACTTTATTAATCACATGCATTTATCCTAATAAATTAAACACAAAAAGTAAGTTATTCCACTTTCGTAGGTGATCACAATTGCACTTAGCCCGTGCAATAAGTCTTTTAACCCTATAGTTACCCTATGTGGACGAGTTATGTCTCATGAGGGTTTGCAGTGAATATACCCACAAAATTCCTACATGCAATCTAAATGAATCTTAATGCTAAATGAAAATGAACTATCTATAATATAAAACAGAGCGGCTCAAATCCCAATATTTCAACATCCAACAGCTTCAAATCAATTTAGGTTTCAACATCCAATGGCGTCAAATCAACTTAGGTTTCAACATCCAACGGTCACAAATCTATCTCTCATTTCTTCCCCCAATTCAACATCTTTTTTAAAAAAAAAATCTATCCACTCACATTTTTCGCCCAAATCAAATTCACCACTACACTATAATAATAATAATAATAATAATAATAATAATAATAATAATAATAATATTATTATTATTATTATTATTATTATTATTATTATTATTATTATTATTATAATAGTAATAATAATTATTATTTTTATAATTATAATTATAATTATATAAAAAAAATGAACGTAAACAACATGAGTTACCCTTTTAGCATTAACACCATTTTTCTATTTTTCGGGTATTGCGGTCGTTATGTTTTCACATGCAAATTGATTTGGGCGGGAAATCACAATCACGGTTCAAATTCATTCTAATTGATTTGTAAGTTATTTTAGGTTGCAAAGAGTATTTAGGTAATAGAGTATTTTTGAAATTTTAATCTATGTCGTGCCTTCAGGCACGGGCAACTACGTGTCATTTCGTTGGTGTTTTTGCGGGCTATATCGAGAGCAATTATTGTAGTAGGCTCTGACTCATGGTATGAGAATTTTTTGTCCAATTTCAAGAAAAAAATATAGAGAAAAAAATGTTATGGTGATGCGATTTAGTTTATGTTATGACAATACTTTTTTGTTTGACTTTAGTGGACTCATTTT
Organism: Hedera helix; assembly: GCA_947179155.2. Classification (NCBI taxonomy): domain Eukaryota; kingdom Viridiplantae; phylum Streptophyta; class Magnoliopsida; order Apiales; family Araliaceae; genus Hedera; species Hedera helix. The sequence continues at coordinate 11,090,358 of OX359271.1, forward strand.
ATACTTTTGGATATATATGCAAAAGTCTTTCCTTTGGATTTTTACATCTTTTTTTCCCTCATTGGATCCCACCAAATGGCTTGTAGTACTACCCTTTTTTCATAGAAAATATTGTTCATGGATCATATTGATTGATGGTTAGAGATACTGGAGGCAAATAAATGCTGCCAAACTTCTCATTCTGTTTTGTCAATAAAGAAAAGGTGTGTGGGATACCCGAAAATACTATATTACACAAATTTAAGTCCATTGTCGTCAATTAATTAATTGCTCAAACCTGTCAATGTGAGGACCTGAATTTTCGGGATCGCTTTAATAATATTAAATAAGAATTTAATTAACAAAATTGTTAAAGTTATTTAAATTACTTACGATTGATATATTTTATGTAATTTAAAGTGTGTAATAGGATTTTATTGATAAATTAAATTTGTACAGCGATGGTGATAATTGGTATTGAATTAAAATAATTGAAAAGTAAATAAATTGTTTAAAAATAATTTATTAAGAATAAGAGAAATTACATGTAATGGTACAATAAAATTGTACAATAATATTGTTGTGGAGGTGCAGAAATTATTATTTAAATGGTGTTATGTGGTAATGTGAGATATATGAATTAGATATGTATATATATACATTTGCATATATATATGTGTGTGTGTGTGTGTGTGTGTGTGTGTGTGCGCGCGCGCGCGCGCGCGTGTGCGTGTTTAATTGTTAGAATTATAAATTCCATTAATTATGAAAATTAAGGGATTAATAATTAAATTAATCTGAAAATTAATAAAAAGTTAACGAGGGAATTAGTAAAATTGTAATTATTGATTTTAGATTTAATCAATAATTTATATAAGGAAATTAAAGTAAAGTATGAAGAAAATAATAATTATATAAATTATATAAGAATAATTATATAATTTATACGAGAGGATTAAATTGAATAAGGATGGAAGAAAAAATTTATAAATTGTACTTTGGGTAAAATAGAAATTATTAATAAGGAAAAAGTAATTATATAAATTATATAATAATAAATTATATAATTTATATAAGGAAAGTTAATGTAAAGAGTAAGGAAATAATAAGTATATAAATTATATAAAAAATGATTATATAAGTTATATAAGAAGAATAAATTAATTAAGAAATGAAATATAATTGTACAAATGGTACAATATTTTATTATATAGTGTATATTTAAAGGGTGCCAAGTAATAAAGAAATGGAAAATAAATGAGGAAAGGAAATGTTTTAAATTTATTAAAATTATGTTTATTATATAATGAAATTGTTATGATTTTTATGGGGAATAATATTTTAGAAACGTGAACATGTTAGTGAAACATGTTGTCCATGTAACGAAGTGAAAAAGTATGAAAAATAATTGTTATAAGTTGTATGTGTTATTTTATTAATTTTAGAGGTATAAATTACCTTATATAATTACATACATGTCATTATGCGTGTACAAAATTTGTCAAGTAAAGTACCTAAAGATAACTGCAAATTAGTGGCGATTGGATTATATCTGCATTTATAGCGACAAGGGTATTAGTGGCCCGAATTAAAGAAGGAAGCGGAGGACTTGTAAAGATAATGCCTATCATGCCAAGAATACCCTGGGGAGGAGGAGTACGCCTTCATCAATGACATAGCGAACTGGCGGGTTTCGTATGTGGAGTTCTTATAGAGCGACACCCTCTCTGCCGAAAGAAGGACGCAATCGTGTTACAAAGGAAATCACAGAGATTCTACCTACAGGATGGAGAGCTGTTTAGAAAGGGATTCAATGGCAAGCCTTTACGGTGTTTAGAGGTAGGCGAGGCCAATGAATTAGTCTACCAAATGCATAGAAATGAACATCAAGGGGGAGTCAAACTATACAAATAGTTGATTGATCATTGGTACTATTGGTCAAAAATAAAAGGAGACTGCCTAAAATTTGTTAAGAAGTGTTATGCTTACCAAATCTATGGGAACCTGGTACATGCCTTTGAGGTGGATTGACGAACTGTAGCAACACCTTGGCCATTTCATACATGGGGAATGGATCTCATAGGTCATATCCATCCAAACTCAAAAGTGAACATCTAGATTTTGACTACAGCAGACCAGCAATGGAAAATTTTATAAGAGAGCACATCATTTGCCGTTTCGGGATTCCAAAACCCATCTTATCAGATAATGGGACACTATTCATAAATAAGGATGTCAAGAGATTGATGGATAAATATAAGATGAAACATTATAAGTCATCACCATACTACTCGAAAGGCAATGAACAAGCATAATCTACCAACAAAATCCTGATCAAGATCCTTTTAAAGACCTTAGATGACCATCCAAAGGCATGGGCAAAACAGCTACTAGTGGCGATATGGGCCTATCGAGCTTCAAAAAGAAAGCCTATGGGTTAAACCCATATGCCCTAGTGTACAGTGAAGGAGCTATTTTGCCCGCAAAAATTAGAGATTCCTTCTGCCAAGATTAACTCCGAAGCTTAGTCGAGGAAGATAACCGTCTGGCTGCTCTAAAGGCCTTAGCTGAGTTTCAAGATAAAGCCAAAAAAAAATAGAGCAATGCTATGAAAAGTTGCAACGACAATATAATACTGTAGTGGTACCCCGACAAATTTTGGTAGGGGACTTAGTGCTCAAAACTGCTAATCCAGATAGGAGCGGAACACCAACCACCATTTTTTTTTCCCAAATAGAAGGGCCTATATAGGGTACGAGAGGTCTTCAGAAGCTAATATTGCAAAATATCTCGTATGGGATCCGATGTTATCTCAGGCCCACTAAACCTGAAATGGGTGAGGAAATACTATACATGAGATAATCATTGATTTTTCGGTTACACTTTCCAACCGCAAAAAAGTAATGGAGGTACTTGACCCTAAAGTCCTCGATTTTTCGGTTACACTTTCAACCGCAAAAAAGTGATGGAGGTACTTGACCATGAAGTCCTCAATTTTCGGTTATATTTTCCAACCGCAAAAAGTGATGGAGGTACTTGAACTTGAAGTCCTCAATTTTACAAGTTACACTTTATCTTTAAAAGTGGGAAACATTATGCTTTTACACATCAAAAGCAAGAATGATATGTTAAATATTGTCGATTTGAAACGTTATGTTTTACACGTCATAAGGAAAAATGATATGATAAATATTATTTGATTTGAAAGGTTATGATTTATCAATAAAATTGTTCAAGCTTTGACTTATACTTGAATAAATTCTTTATTTGAAAGTATTAATCAAAGTTTTAGTTTATGGAAACAATTTGATTTTTTTTTCTTTTTATATATATTATGTTGCCTTGAAACAATAATTTGAATAACTTATGATGCAAAGACTAAATATTGTTTCATAAGAATTCAAGTTGAACGCAAAGACGTGTACGTATTGAATCAAAAATGTTTTGATAATTAAAACATGATATAAGGAAAAAATTAAGTTTTCAATACAGAAAATGGAAGTCATAGGAAGTCGTGATCTAAAGGTCATGATGCATCGAATTGAATAAGGACAAAGATAAAGTCTCCAAATCAGCAATGTCTATGCCTCGAGCAACAAATTTGAACTCTTGAAGCCTGGCCTTCAAATTGATCATTGTATCTTGGAGGGTTAAATGCTTCTTTAGTCATTGTACTTTATGGCAACTTACAAACGACTATCTAAATTATTTGTTCTTACATTTGACTTACAGAATTGCAATTTTCTAACAAAATGTTAAAAAATCCATTAAATCATGTTGACTTTTAACAGTTTAACATATGTGATTTCACATAAGAGAGAAATCTGACGTAGAACTCTCATGTATAATGTAGTCATGCTAAAGCGAAAATTATGGAAAAAATAACAGAAATTCATTAAAAATTACAAATATGTTAAATAAAAAATCTTGTCAAAATAAAATCTTATTTTACGTACATATTTTTTAAATTATCTTTTAATTGCTAAAAAAACAAAATATTTTTAACATATTTTTTTGTTAATTATATTTTACTCATTTATAAATAAAAAAAATACCTTTTAATTGCTAAAAAAAACAAAATATTTTTAACATATTTTTTTTCTAGCTTTATTTTACTCATTTATAAAATAAATAAATAAATCCTTTTAATTGCAAAAAGAAAAAATCGTATTTTTAACTTCTTCTTTTTTTGCTTGCTTTATTTTACTCATTTATAAAAAAAATGCCTTATAATTCCTTAAAAAAAATTATATCAATATATTTATCTATACATATAAATATTATAAAAAGTATATTCTGTTATTAATTCACCATACATATAAATATTATCGAACTTATATATTTTTACTAAATAAATACTTAAAAAATAAATTATAATAAAATAAATAAATACTTCAATAGGAACCCCAAAAATTAATTATAAGTTAAACACTTAAAAATCTCTGTAAATTTCCCCAATTTTTTTCTGCGTTGGAAAATCAAAAATGGTGGAAGTTTCATACTTCATCTACTGATTTATTCTGAGGTGATCCATGGGTAAAGGACTGACCCAAAACTTTGTTTGAACCATGGCTTGCTAGGTAGTATCCAAAAAGGATTGCAAAGAACATTGCTACATCAGTTAAATGGATGGTTGAAGAATTTCTTGGTGTAGGAATCCCCTTTTGGTCTAACGACTTTGAGGGGTTCAATTTTTACACCTCAAATCTCGAATTTTCGCCTTTGAAATTCCGAATCTACACCGCCCACCACCACCACTGCTCCAGCCGTTATTAGATCTTAAACGAAGACATAACAGATCTAGATTCTTCTATAACAAATATCATTTTTTCGATCGGGAAAACCAAGTGAATTTCTTAATGGATTTAGGTATTGATTTTAGAGTAATTGAATTAAATGACGAAATGGGTTAGAATAATTGAATAAAATGATGAAATGGGTTTGAAAATTCCTTATGAAAATTTGGGTGATTGTGAGAGAAAATTTGGGCGATGAGGAAAGAAAACCAGGTGAATTTCTTGATGGATTTGGGTATTGATTTTGGAGTAATTGAAGAAAATGACGAAATAGGTTTGAATAATTGAAGAAAATGAGTTTGAAAATTCCTTGTAATTATGTTTAATCCTATTAGGACAATCCATGTCATTTTTCTTTTCTTTTTACTTGCCACATGAGATAATCCTTGACACATAAACTTTTTTTTACAAGTCAGCTACTTATGTGTATATTTTAGTTTGATTTAATGGTTATTATAACAGTTTATAAGAAAACAAAAGTTTAGTGAGTTGACTATAAGAAGAAAAAAAATAGTTATCCACTTGTAAGTCGACATTAGTACAATGAGTTAATAAGCATTTATCCCGTATCTTGGACCTTTGACAGTGTCTTTGAGAATGAATCCCATTCATCATGGCAAACAGCGACCGCCGAGTGTAGCATGATAATATGGTGGCTAGAGGAAATAAGGTCCAGTCAGGAACAGAAGAGAGATATGTCAAAACCAAGTGAGGAAAGGTCCTCAACCTCATAACTCAACTACTTTAAATCATCTGCCTGTAGTGACTGGATAGAGAGATTGTGCATTTCAAGAACCAAGTTAGCAAGTTGATCCAGTACCATGGTTTAGAAGGAAGGTCTATAGAGATTAAACCGGTTCAGAATCCGCAGGTAACGGGCCAAGAGTCTCTCAAGGATTTTTAGCTAGAGGAAGCAACATGAAAACCCCTCCAAGGAACAAGTTCTCCGGTTGGATTAAAGGAAGTTCTGGCATGAGATGCTTTCAAGGTAGTCATGATATCCGGAGTAACATAAATCATAGGCTCTGAAACTATGAGTGTGTCCCACAGGAGTTGGGTTGTCAAGAAGACAATCAATGCCTCCAAAAGGTAGGCCACCATCCCGATGAACAACGTCAAATGAGGCGAGGTTCTAGAATGGTATGGGCAAAGCGTCCATCTCCTCAACATGAAAAGAGAGGCAAAACAGAGTAAGAAATAGCATAAAAATAAAGAATAATTGAAAGACAAGTGTATAACAATACTCACAAAGTGTCCAATAGAGAGCTCGTTATGAGAAGCCGCTCCCAAAGCACTATCAGTTGCCCCCTCCCTTTTAGATGCCCTCTCGACAGAATCCTTCTAAGGAGAATCGCCAATATCCTAAAGGTTGATAGTAGATAACGCTGCAGGAGGCTGGGAAGAAGGAACCACATTATCCATGGCTGGACCGAAATTGGCATCAGATAAGGAATCGTTGGCACTAAGATTAACCCGCTGATCATGAGGGGAAGAAGTATTGCCAGTGGTATCATTAATACTTTCAACAGGTTGAGAAGGGCCTTAGATGGCAGAGCCTGCAACCTCCTAGCACCCCTGATAACTCCTATGGGAAGATTGTCGTCCTCATCCTCATCATCCCCAATCACCTAAAAATTACATAAGTAATGACATAAGGAAATATGAGAGAAGGTAGTTAAATATTGAAAAGATAAAATAATGCAAGTAATACAGGTTTTACCACAAGCCTTCTTCTTTGCCTGGTTGGTTCCTCGGCTACTGACCTGCTAGAATCGATGTTATCATCTGTATGCTTAAGCAATCTCAGTCTAAATGTAGTGCTAATAGTAGGGCGTTGGACAACATCTTGACCAGCTAGGTCTGTTGTAGGCGGATTAGCTCTCATTCGAGTGACTCTCATATCCGTTGTGGCAGAATCTTCTTGAGGAGGAAGATGCCGGGAAGACGCAGCCTTATGATTTAGGTTAGGCCTACTGCTTAGAGCTTGACACTCTGGGAGTCGGGAACTGGTAGTCTAATTTTCTATATGAGCATTTGGTTTTGGAGCACATAGCAGTTTATTCCACTGTGGATGTCGGGGAGAAGAAGTTGCTCGGGTAGGCAAGGTGGCCTCATCCATCCATAACTTCAAAATAATACATCAATAGTTTCGTTCATCAGCAGAGTAACGTCCCTCACAAGAAGCATCAGGAATGAAAAATGGGAGATGGTCTTCGTAGGTAAATGATAGCCTCGGAAACTCCCACACGAAAGAATGAGCTGTAAGGATAAAGCTTTTAAGGGCTTTCTCATGATCTCTTCTAAAAGTTGCACTGATAGGATGATGCTGGTCAAAACCAAACTACCTCATCACTATTTGAGGAGAATAAAGCACAGATCCAAACTCGTCGTCTTCTACAGAATAAGGCAACTCCCCGACCCAAATGAATAAGAACCAAAAAAGTATTGATACCTCTAGATCCTTGATGGGTGCAATAGAATGAAGCACCTTCCTGTAATAAGAGGAAGATGTCCACCCTCAGGAATGATGGTGAAAGAATGGGCTACGAAGGAGGAAAAGTCATCAATATACTATCTGAGATTCAAGGTGCCCTTATGGTCAAACCACTGGGCAATGCAGGGAAAGATGTTGGGCGATGTGAAGGGTGGAGGTGACTTTTTATTTTTCTTAGAAACATATGAGGGAATGGCATGGCTAGGAAAGCACTCGAAAAGAAAGATCTGGAGGAAGAAGCCCGGAGTAAAACAGTTCACATCATACCTGAGTAAATCAAAAAGAGTATTAATAAGTATGAGAAATGCACAATAAGAAGGAAATAGTTGTTGCAAGAGGGAGATACCTTCAAACAGATTCTTTCATGACTAATATGGTCTCATCTAAATGGCGGTATATAGTCCACAAAAATAAAGGAGCGAGGGGACTGCAAGGCATCAAGCTAGAAAGGTAGCCAGACAGAACATGCGGGAGAAGGGTCCACCCAACGGAGAGCCATGAAAGATGAAGCGAGATAGCCACATGACCATGTAGGCTGCCAAGTGAAAGGGCATGATTGTCCATGAAAGGAAATGACTCACTCGTTGTGAACTAGACTGTCCCAATTATTTGGCTTGTAATCATAGAAGAAGTACCGCACCCAAAAAAGTCATGAGGTCTTTTGTCGATTGGGAGTTTTTAAATCTAGAAGCAGTTCATCGCCTTTGATTCAGGAAGTGTAGTTAGATTCCCATTTGAAAGCCTCCGTCAAGTATTTTGTGCATTCGGTGTCCCTCTGAAGCAAGTGGGTTGGAACTATTTTCCTATTTTTAACTTAGGATTTCATGCGCAAGTATATATGATCGACTAGCACTATAATGACAAGCAATGTATCGTTCCCACGGAAAATTAAAAGTAATTATTACCAATTACTAATTTTATATCAAATTAATTTTATTTAAAAATTGATTAAAAACTATAAAATCAAAACTAATTAAAATTATCAACTATATTAATCTAAAGACAAGGATAAAAATTAAATTTTAAATACTTAATATTATAATTTTTCCAATGCTTTATTTAAATCTTTTCACTCCCTTTTAAATTAATTAATTATATAGCATTGTTAACGAGAATTTTTTATAGTATTTATACGCTTCTTCCGATAGTCATATAAACAAATCATTCTAAATCTGACCCTAAGGCAACAGAATTGGAAAAGAAAGCCCTATCTAAATAAATCACTATATTTCTATATGAAATATGTTATCAAGAATTTTAAGTTCAGATTCTCTTTAAGGTTGCATAAGATACATAGGTATATTCCTATCCTATATACTAATCATGTATCCCATCCCATGCAGAATACATGGACATATACTATCATATTCAGATCTAAACCTATTCTCCATCTTCCAATTTTGTATAGATTATCACATTAATTACTAGCTAGATAATTAATACATAAGCACACAAAATATGATAAATAATTCATATATAATCATCAATAATTTAAAAGAGAATAAATTAATTCAACTATACATTGGGCTTAATTGCAATCTTAAATAAAAATTAGCCCATAACTGAAAATGAATTCAATTCCATAAAATAAACCATTAAACACAAATTACAAAAATAAAAAGAAAGTGTTTAGAGATTAAAAATAAAAAAAAAATAAAAAATGTATTTAAAGTGCGATCTCCAATTCTTCCTTTAATCCTTACAATTCTCCGCGTTAAATTCTTCTTCAGATCGGATAAAAATCATTCTCTCTAATTTTTTCTAAACTACTCTTATTTTATTATACTCTAATTCTAATCTAATATGCTGAAAATAAGCGTCTCATATTGTATTTATAGCTTACAATATTAATCCTAAGCAAATTAAAATTAAAAACTAATTAAGAATCAAAAATATACTAATAATCCCATTTTCTAACATTAGTGCGTCAACCAAACAAGGCCACTAGCTGATTTGACTGATCAACTGACAACACCCACACGCAGGACGCCATGCATGTAAGGGTGTTCATCGGTAAAGAACCGAACCGGTACCGAAAAAACCGAACTGGTACCGAACCGAAAATGCCACTAAAATAAGAATCGGTACCGATACCGAATTACCGATTTTGGTATCGGTTCGGTACAATTTCGGTTCAGTTTTTTCGGTTCGATTTTCGATTTTTACCGATTGGTAATATATATAATTATTATTAATTATATATATTATTATATATATAATTATTATATATATTATAATAATTAATATAAATTTATTATTATTTTATTTAATTCGGTTTTTTCGGTATACCGATTTTTACTGAAATTCAAAAATGTCCATACCGCTACCGGTATCGAAAAGTCTAAAAAATCGAAAAAACCGATACCGAAAAAACCGGTACCGAAAAAATCGATACCGATCGGTTCAGTAAAAAATTGAAAAAACCGAAATTTTTGAACACCCCTACATGCATGTCTCAGTCTTTAATTGAAATGGCGTTGTTCCACTTAATTTTCCACCGCCCAAACATTTGCGCATGGCAAGGTCACTTATATTTTATGTTGATCCACTAAACGACGTTGCATCAATGCCAGATTCCTTTACTTCCTTAGTGCGCCATGTGCACCAACCACCAACTTTTGATTATTACGATTCTACCACCGGACTTGTTGTAATTATAGATAATAAATAAAATGCTAAAAATACTTTAAAACACATAAATAATTAAGCCTAAAAATATTCAATAAATAAATATAAAATTCATTTATTAGGAACACAGGAAGGCTGAGCCTTTGATGGAAAGACTGCAAGAACACAAGTCAGAACCCCCTAGGGTTCGGCCTCCCCCTATGGTTTGGTTCCCCTAAGGTTTGACCAACCTAGGGCTAATCGTCCACCTAGGGTTGATCTAATTGTACCTCCTTTGAATCCTTACTGCTATGTTAGTTGTTTGACCCAAATATTCCTTCGTCTTAAAAAGGTAATCTTTCCTTAAAAAGCCAAAATCCTGCTAGCGTGAAGTGGCTTAGAAAAGAAAAGATTGAAGACACCTGAAATGAGGAAGAAACAACCATTAAGAAATTTTTAAGTACAAAAAACTATGCAAGTAAACAAGAGAATAGAAAAGGGAAAACAAAACGATGATGTAGGGAAGAACACCTAGCGTTCGGCTACCCGCTAGGGTTGGGCCCCTTGGAGGGTTAGGCCACCTATGATGGTTCGGGCCTTGGGGGGTGATGACCTCTTAATGTGGATCCTTACTTCACTTGCGAAACGTTGTCTTGACCTTGAGGTTTCTCTTTGAACAAAAGAAGAAGAAATTGTGAGAAAGCACATAATATTTGTTCTTGAGATGATGGATTGTGAAGTACTTGGGTCCTCTATTTATAGGACTCCAATTACTAGTGTTATGGAAATCCAAAACCAATAAGAATTGATAATCCTTCCCTAAATCAAAAAGGAGTATTTATTTTTTTCCTTCCCAAAACCAAATAGGAAAGATTTAGTTTCCAAAATTGAGTAATTGGAAGTTTATTTCCTAAAAGCTACAAGGTGGAGATTTCCTTGATTTAGTTTTCAAAAATAATTAGGAAAAAAAGGAACAGGGAAGGAAAATCACTCAAACCCTAGCATGATACTTTCTTGTTATGAAAACCCTAAAGGTTTTTGGACCTAGGGTTTGTCAAAATATTTTATTTTTTAGTTCGTGAACTGTGGATGTTCCTGGTGATGTTTATGAAAGGAAAACTTACCCCTTTGAATTTTCAACGTTCGAAATGCCATATGAGACATATAATGGGGTGAACGTGCAACTTAGGTAAGTACATTTGGCTTGTTATTTATCATTAACAATGGATTATATGCAGCGATTACCCTTGTTGTTGTTTTGTAGAAACTTGAGTTGAACTTATCTCTTGTGAAATACAATTACTAATGTTAACTACTATGTGCCTTTTGCAATGCTCATGACTAAATTTGTCTGTGAAATACAAATACTAATGTTATCTCTTGTGAAATACAAATATCAAGACTTCATTTTAATCTCTCTCTCTCTCTCTCTCTCTCTCTCTCTCACACACACACACACACATTGCAGAAGTAGAATCCTAAGTCCACATTGTCATTTCCTCTTATTCTCAATATTCTATGAACTTATAATTGTTTAATGTTCTTAATCATCTCTGTTTCTATCTATCTAAAATTAATAACTTGGGTTCATGGATTTATTTCTTGGTTTTGATATTGGCCCCTTTATGTTAAGCTTTGGATTTTGTTGCACTTCTCTTTGCTTATTCTTTTACGGGCTATTAGCGAATTTTTCCATAAACATCAGCCTCAAATATTCTATAAATATGGCTGAAACCTTGTTTTAGTTCTGTTGAAGATTATGCATAAATTTTGCAGAACATAATTCTAATTTTATGGGGGGCTGGCTGTCAATTGAGTTTTTTATGTCTCACTCCACTACAGTTTGTACCAGGTTGGACTTATTTGCAGTGGAACCAGATGAGAAGTGAATAATTGGAGGGCTCTTTCAAGGCAAGTTTTAGTTTCTTTTGATGTATTTCATCTTTGTAGCATGTGATGATTTCAAAATGTATAAAGTACCATAAGTTCTAATTGTAAATTACAGCCAGCAAACAGCGCTGCTCTGTACGATTTTTGAAATGTGGCCTAAAAGTCCTACTATTGCTCAAGATGTCAGTTGTTGATTGGGTGATCCCAATTCTGTATAACATCTTGCAGGAACAGTCTTAGTAATTAGATTTAGGAAGGGTGAAGATATGTCAAAGGAATACTTCTGTGGTTGCAATTCTTTAAAATTATAGACTGCGTTGTTTAGTTAGTGCACTAGTTGTTCAAATGTATTCCTTCTAATTGTAGTGCACTGATGATCGCAATCGTTTCATCAGTGTTGTTGAAATACTAAATTCTATGAAGTAGTGAACTTCATTTGAGAATGTGCCTTTATAAGATGCTATTTGTTTTGCTTTAATTATTGTATTGCTATATATATTTCAATATCATCTTCAGCTTATTCATTGTCAAAAATTTTAATACTTAGTTTTAATATAGAGTTTTTTTACTATTCTTGCAGACATCATATATGAGGAAACGGGCACTGATAGCGAACTTTTTCGTCATGTTCAGCAAAGGTTCATGCAGACCAATAGTGATGTAAATGATTTTAAATCATATAAATTTAGTACCAGATTTATTTATTTATTTATTTGCATATTCTTTTTATTTTACTTTTGGTTAACTATAATTTGATGTATTTAACAATTGTGATGTAAATTATATAAATTTATGTATGATTATTACAGGATATTGTAACATGCAATAACAATTTTATTAATAGTTTTTTTTTTAATATTTAGAGGGCCTATAGCGATGGTTGGTGACCATTGCTATAGGCCTTTGTTAAGGTCCAACCGTCTATATAGACATTTTTTTAGCAACGGTCAGAACTGTTGTTATTGATATGCACTGGTCGTCGGTAAAAAACTTAAGCGCGTTTTTGGCCTAATTCATAGCGACGGTCCGACCGTCGGTATAGATATGTATGATCGTCGGTATAGATATGTATGACCATCGCTATAGGTTTTACCGACGGCCTTTTGGCCTAAAGCGACAGTCAGCGACCGTCGTTATAGGCCAAATTTCTAATAGTGATCTCTCCTTATAGGGTTCTGCCCTAGGGCCTTTACTACTTAGGGTTCGGATTGGATGCCTACTAGGGTTCAAAAATGAGAACCTAGGGTTCGGCCCTAAGGTTTTCTTAAACTCCCGAAATGGATTTTAATGCTTGCGAGTAATTCAACGCAAGGATTGTTCAGAAAATTCTTGAAGACTTGAACTTTGGTGCACGATCGCCACTTCAAAGGTGTGAATCACGTGTAAGGGCAAAATATAGGCCCAAGCACAAATTAGGGTTTACATTTAACCTAATGAATTAAATGAACTAAAACGGGCAAGTCGGAAGTAAATGAACAACAAATAACAAATAATGAGCTAACGGATAACCAACGAGCAATTAAAAACCAGAAAAAGGGGAAACCCTAAGGGTTGGCCCTAGGGTTCGACCCCCTAAGGTTCGAACCCTAGGGTTCGATCACCCTAGGGTTAGGCCACCATAGGGTTTGGCCCCCTAGATGGGTCACCCTTGATGAAAATGTTCGATAATGATTGCCCGGTTGAACTTGATTTGAATTACAGAAATGAAACAAGGACAAATTGAGAAAACAAACAAAGACATGATGGAAAACCTAAGGGACCCCAGGGCACCCTAGGGTTCTCCCATAGGGATTGGCCTACAAGGGGTTGGCCTTCTAGGGGTTGTGATGTTTTGTCTCCCCAAAATTTTTTTCGAACAAGTTTCAAGCGGTGCGATGAATGAATAATGAACCCAAAACCAAGGAAGCTTACGAGGGCTTGAAAGTGGTTTCTCTTAACTCTTCTATGACAAGATAAACTTTTCATAGGAATAAGAATAAAGATAAACGGATAAAAATTGATTAAGAAAAGTTAAAACGAACTAAACGAGCCAAAGGAGGAGCGGAACCCTAGGGTTTAGTCCCCTAAGATTCTTCCACCCTAGGGTTCAGCCCCCTAAGATTCGGCCACCCTAGGGTTAGGCCCCTAGGGTTGGCCCTTATCCGCTCCGTGCCGAAATTCTTCAGAGTTTTTCGAGTGTAAAGTTGTTTGACGCGATTTTTTGAACTGTATAACGAGAACCTTTAAAAATGAGACTATAAATGTGCCCACACGATTCCCGAGGTAGAAGGCTCATGGGGTAACTCATTTTGGAAATGATTGAGGGATTAGATTGGTGGCTAGAAAAATTGGACGATCTGGGCACTACTCGAGTAACCAGGAGCATTATGGGAATTTTCCTATTACTAAAGGTGTTTCTGAAATTTCTCCACCCAGAATCACATGCCTGGCACATTACCCCTTGCTAGGGAACTCTATAAATACCCCTTCACTTCATAAGATACTGAAATTTTGACCACTTAGAGAATTCTCTCTAGACCCAAGGGAGCTTGAATCATCTCTGAACTTGTTGGCGACTTAAGATTGAGTTATGACTTAAGACACTCGTGATTACACTTGGACCTTCAAAGTCGAGATTGAATCCTCTCAAGACCCCTAAACACTTGATAGGCTCTTAGCATTAGCGATTACGTCGGGACCTTGAGAGTTCTGTCTTATGTTACTCGAGTAGTTGCTCACCGGTTCTTATTCCCTCTCTAATTAACTGAATATTGTTAAAATTTTCTCTTTATTTTCTACAATGTCTAATGAAGATAAAATGGTCCTTGAACTCTTTTTTTCATTCATTATTCAGATACTGATCTCACTTGGATTGGTAAATAAAATTATGCAACAATTAGCAACATATTTAATGTAGTTTGGAAAACAGGACTACGAAGATCGAATCGACCCAGGATCTGTGGGTAACGGGTCAGAAGGCTCTCGAGAATTTCTCGGCTGGGGGCAGCAACATAAAAATCTCTCCAAGAGACAAACACTCCGGTTGGATTGAAGGGAGCTCTAGTAGGGGATATCTTTGAAGAAACCATAGTATCTAGAGTTACGAGGTGTGTCGTAGGAGCTGGAGTGTTGAGAAGATCATTGATGTTACCAAAAGGAAAGCTGACATCCGGATAATGTTGATCAAAAGAGGCGAGATCCCCAAAGGGTATATCTAAAGAGTCCATCGCCTTAGCCTGAAAAGAATAGAGAAAACAGAATAAGAAGGGGCAATAAATAGATAAGGGAAAACAACGATAAATATGTGACAACCCTTACCAAGTGCCCGATAGAGAGGGTGTCATGAGAAGCCTCTCCCGCAACACTATCGGCTGCACCCTCCCTTTCAGATATCCTCTCAGTCAAATCTTTCAGGGGTGGAGTAGGGTCAACAGCAGGTGAAAGATTTTCCCTCGGAGGAGTAGGAGCCGAGACCATGGCATCAGCCTCATAAGAATCACCAATGCCTTCAAGGTGGTCGGTAGATAACGCCGCAGGAGGAGAGGAAGGAGGAACTGTACTGTGCACAACTGGAGTGGAACTAACATCAGATAGGGAGTCGTCGGCACTAAGGCTTACACATTGGTTATGAGGAGAATGAGTTTTGCCAGTAGTATTACCAACAGCTTCAACAGGTTGAGAAGGTCCACATATGGTAGAGCCCACAACCTCGTGACTAACACCTCTGAGAATTCCTATTGGAAGGTTATCATCCTCATCCTCGCCATCCTCATCAAGGACCTTAAAATTATTGAAAATAGTAACATAAAGAGATTAGAAGACGAAGATTTAAATGCGGAAAAGAAATAATAATGCAAATTTTACCACAAGCCTTCTCCTTTGCCTAGGTGGCTCTTCGGCTGTTGGTTTGTTAGAATTTTTGTCATGTGCACGCTTAGATAACCTCAATCTAAGGGTAGTGCCAGTGGTAGTATTATGCCGGATGATCTCCCGAGCAGGTGGACCTGTGGTAGTTTGGGTAGCCCTCAAACGAGTGACTCTCATATCTTCAACAGCAGGACGTTCTGGAGAAAGGGGGTGCTTGGATGTAGCCTCATTATTGGGGTTAGGCCTACGCCTTAATGACTGAGACTCAAGGAGTCGGGAACTGGTGGGCCAATTTTCGGGGCGAACATTCGATTTTGGGGTACATAACAGTTTGGCCCATTGTGAATGGCGAGGAGGAGAAACTGCAAGGGCAGGCAAGGTTGAGTCATCCAACCACCGTTCTAGAATAATCTGCCAATAGCAACGCTCATTTGAAGAATATCGCCCCTCTCGAGAAGTATCAGGAATGACAAATAAGAAAGGGTCTTCACGAGAAAAGGATAGTCTCGGGAATTACCACAAAAAAGTTCGAGCCGTAGGGATAAAGTTGTCAATAGCTCTTTCATGATCTCCGTCAAGAGCCTCACTATAAGGTCGGTGTTGATCAAAGCCAAACTGCCTCATCACTCTATGTGGAGAATATAACACGGCCCCATAGTCATCGTCCTCTACAGAATAAGGTAACTCTCCAGCCCTAAGGAACAAGAACCAGAGAAGTTTTGATCCCTCAAGATTCTTAATGGGTGCAATGGAACGAGACACCCTCTGGTAATAATGTGGGAGATGTCCATCCTCGAGAAAAACGGTGAAAGGACGAGCAACGAAGGAGGAAAAATCATCGATATAATGTCGTAAATCTGAGGTGCCCTTATGATCAATCCATCGGGCCATGCGGGGTGCAATGTTGGGTGATACGGAAGGCGGGGATGACTTCTTTTTCTTCTTAGATATATACGACGGAACGGCGTGGCTGGGAAAGCGCTCAAAGAGAAAAATCTGGAGAAATGAACCTGGGGCAAAGCAGTTCACGTCATACCTGAGGAAATTGTCAAAAAACATTGGTAAGTATAAAAAAAAAAAAAGTACGTAGTAAGAAAGGAAAAGATAGCAGTTAAGAGATAAGTACCTTCCGACTGATTCCTTCATGGCTAAGACGGTCTCATCTAGGCGGCGATACATAGTCCCCAAGAAAAGAGGAGCTAGAGGGATTGATAGGCCACGAGCTAATAAGGTGGCCAGACAGAACATGCGTGCAGAGGGTCCGTCTACCGGGGAACCAGGGAAAATGAAGCGCGATAGCCACATGACCAAATAAGCTGCTAATGGGTAAAGGCATGATTCTCCATGAAGAGAAAGCACCGACTCCCTGTAAACTAAGCTGTCCCAATTATTTGGCTTGTAATCACGAAAGAAATACCGCACCCAAGAAAGCCAGGAGGCCTTTTGACGACTAGACGTCTCAAAATCTGGTAGTAGATCATCACCTTTGAATCTGGAAGTATGGGTGGATGCCTGCTTAAAGGCATCCGTCAAGTAGAGTATACAATCAGTGTCCTTTTGCAGTAGATGTGTCGGAACACAGGAGGCCGAGCCTTTGACGGGAAGGCTACAAGAACGCAAGTGAAAATGGTCAACACAAGCATAATGTAAAAAAAAAAGGGGGAAATGAATACATGAAGAAATTAAAGGGCTCTCACTGATATATGGCATAGACGTCCTCTAATGTGGGGGTGAACTCCCCCCAAGCCGCAACAAAGGTACATGTGGAAGAACACCATCGGGACAAAAGTGTGCAAAGTGCATCCTGATCCTGGTGGATACGAAGATCCCTGCACAGCTGAATGCAGCGGAAGATACCAGCACTCTTAAGTATCTGCACATTTTCTGGATTGCTTAGTATTTCATCAGTCCAATGTTGCCACCCTTGGAGACGGTTACAAGAGTCGGGCTGAAAACGAACATGGCTGAATGGGAATTCCTGTTTCTCTATGCGTATACGGGGAATACTACTAGCACTAGGAGATCGCTCCCGGTTTTCGTAAGCCGTATCATAGAGAAACAGACCTTCTTTGTCAGGGCGTGGATAAGAATGACGGTCATAACTACTGACACGATCCCAAAAAATGTCTGAAGGCCCGAAGAAAGGGGCTTTTCCCCACTCTGAGATGAAAGGAATTGGCCTAATGGCCTTAGGGGCCACATGATGATCATCAGAACTGGCCTGCAACGATAAAAGTTTAACATAAGGATTCCATGGGAATGAAAGCAATCGAAAATGAAGTGCTTACCATGGCAAATCTGAATTTCTTCAAGGTCGCCTTCAGACAACGTCTCTTTGATGAAGCTCGACAAGAACCAAGTCTGAGTGTTCGAACGAGTACACTTGGTCCGAGGAAAGAGAGATTTAAGGATGCCTGAAATATAAACAATGAATATGAGAAAAGCACATGAGATGAAAGACATAAAGGCACGAAGGGATGAGCTAAACCCCTGGGGTTCGGCCCCTTGGGGTTCGGTCGCCTAAGGGGTGGTTCAATCTTACCTCTTCCAAATCTTGATGTTGCGTCGGATGTTTGACCCGAATCTTCCTTCCCCGCGGAAAGGTATGTTTTCTTTAGAAAGTCAAGATCCTGTTAGGATGAGGTGACCTAGAAAAGAAAAAATTGAGGGCACCTGAAATGAAGAAGAAACAACCATCAAGAAAAATTCGGTACAAAATTTAATAGGATGGGTAATCCTTTTCCAAGCAAAAAAATAAATAATATATATATATATATATATATATATATATATAAGATAAAAAAATAATAATAATAAAAAAAAATTCCAAAGATAAGAAAGATCTAATTACCAAAAGATAATAAATAGGTAAAATATATATATTTCTTGATTTAGTTTTTTAAAAGTAATTAGGAAATAAAAAAATAAAGAAATAATTTTCATAAAAATAAAAATATTCTTGGCCGCGAACTCTAAAAATTCCACGAAGAGCACGAATTCCTTACTTCCCACTAAGAATCGGACAATAAGGAATTGCCTACCGGATTTGAATTTTCAGTTAGGATTCGGATGCCATCTAGTATTTGGAAATTAATATCATCTATGGTGATTTGCCCAAATTGAATGAAAGAAATCAATTCATTATAAGTATATATCATGACTATTAAATTAATAAAATTAAAGGGAAAAGGTAATCCTGTAAACATATAGCCAACATAGATGAAAATCT
Source organism: Hedera helix (assembly GCA_947179155.2). Taxonomy (NCBI): domain Eukaryota; kingdom Viridiplantae; phylum Streptophyta; class Magnoliopsida; order Apiales; family Araliaceae; genus Hedera; species Hedera helix. Next base: position 11,109,199 of record OX359271.1, read on the forward strand.
AAGCATATGCATGAATGACCCGCGGGTACACCTTTTTTGAAGTTTCAAAGTTAACATCACATGTATATATGCATAATAAAGTTTTACAACTTACATGGATACTTGGAATAAAGCTTCAGACTTGGATTGCATCATAGATGTACGTATGTAAAGAAGAATGATATCCCACTAGGGTTCGGACAACTCATATATTACCGAGGTATGCTAGGATTCGGGTGAATGTATATAATACTAGGAGGGTTTATTCGGCCCATAAGAATTGTTTATATACGCGTGTTAATAATAATAATAATAATAATAATAATAATAATAATGAAATAAAATAAATTTGAAGACTAGATTTTTCGTGCACGATCATCACTTTAAGGCGTGACTCACGTGCAGGGGGCAAATGTAAGTCCATGTATAAAATTAGGGTTTACATTTGACCTAGTGAATTTAATGAACTAAGGCGAATAAAACGGAAATTAATGAATAACGAACTAACGTAACTTGAGAGGTGTTATCACGAGTCCCGAGGCAAAAGGCTCGTGGGGGCAGCTCATTTTGGGAATCAATTGAGGGATTGGATTGGTGGCTAGAAGAATCGGGCAAAATGGGCATTACCCGAGTAACTAGGGGTGTTCTAGGAATTTTACTATTACTAAGGGTATTTCTGGAATTTCCCCGAAGTCACATGACTGGCACATGACCCCTTTGCCAGGAAACTCTATAAATAGCTCCTCATCTCATAAGAGAAGGGACTTTTTTTCTCTTGGAGAACTTTGAAGCCACAAGGAGAATTCTCTATGAACTTGCGAGAGTAGAAATATTCTTGGAACTTGTTGGTGATTCGGAATTGAGTTCTAACTTCAAGATAATCGTGATCTCGTGATTACACGAGGACCTTCGAAGTTAAACTCGGATTTCCTCGAAATCTAACACTTGATAGAGGCTCTCGGACACTAGCGATTACGCCGGGACCCCGAGAGTTCTGCCTTGTGTTACTCGAGTAATTGCTCACCGGTTTCTTCTCCCCTCTCCAATCTCCCGATTGATTCCGTATTATTCGCAGATTTCTCGCCTCCACCATTATTACGAACCCTAACCCTAGCAAGGTACGAGATTTCCTTGCCTACAGTAACAATTAGAAAATTTTGGCATTTATATATGTTACGTATAGCGCAATACTGCCATACAAAAAGTCTTGCAAATTTGATGGTGAAATGTATATAGACTTTCATTGAGCACGTTCTTAATTCATCAATTTCAATGGAGGGGATGGGAAATAAATGTAATAATGTAGCTTGTTATGGATTGATTAACTATATTAAAATATTTATGAAACAAAATAAAACAAATTAAAGAATCTCCATGGTGAGATGTTGAGTATAGGAATTGCCTGATAAAGGTGTATAGTATTATATTTGTTGAAATGAAAAGGCAAACACGACACAATTATTAAGTAAGAAGTGTGCTTGTGAAGTAAAATCCTAGCTAGGCATGCAGCTTCTAGCTAGATAATTAAGGAGAATGAAGGTCGATCATTCTGGATCTTAATTTTATTCATGGTTTCAAAGTTTGAGACTGGATTATGGAGCATCAACGCAAATCCATTGACCCACAAAGATGTTATCGCAGCCAATATTGGGATTGATCTGAATGAAGAAATCAGCTGCAAGCTTGAACTTGTTAGCAACGCTTATGCAAGTATCCCCACCTTTTGCTCTATAAACCGACTTGCAAACCAGACTAGTACTTGAAGCTATGTTTCTATAACCTACTGCATGCATAATCACGCGTGTTAATTTATATCAACAAATATCTTGTGTAGTCCATAATATATGGAAATGAATATATATATTCTTATAATTTTAACCAGACTAGTACTTGAATTTTGGCTTCTAACAAAACAATCATCTGTAAATGACCTACTGCATACATAATCACGCGTGTTAATTTATATATGTCGACAAATATATTACGTACTCCATAATATATAGAATAGAAATGAATATATATAATTTTATAATTTTAACCAAACTAGTACTTGAATCTTGGCTTCCAAAAAAACGATAATCCATCTTTCACTACAGCCTACAGCGACAAATATATTACGACTCCATAATATATGGAAATGAATATATATATATATATATATATATATATATATATATATATATATATATATATATATATAATTTCACACTTCTATCATGTTTATAAATAGTACGTAGTATATTCGTATTTTCGTTATGACTGTCATTAATTAAAACTTACTACTGCCATACACTTTGCTGTCTGCTACAGAAATTATGAGAAGCAGAGACATAACTAAAACCAAGTTAAAGAACTTGTTTGCACTGCCGTTAAATTGACCCATGATCGATCAATCAAACATTTTTTATTTTCAAGCTAGTAACTATTTTTGAGGTGATATATGGGTTCTTGAAATAAAATCAGCTTTTATAGGGGAAACACATGCATTGGAGAGATCACCAAGTGAATGAGAAATCTATAGAATTTTTCCTAAGCTCAAGACAACACGGCTTCTCCATATATATTATATACAATTTTGTGATATATACTAATATACATATATGTTCGTTCAACTGTGATAGTAAGAAGATATGAAGCATATATAATTCAAAGATCAATGCGGATAATACAATTTCATCTAGACAAAGTAGTAGAATTTTCCAGAGGCAGCCGGCCTAAGATCTTAGAGAGAAAATGCAGTTGATCGATACAATAACACTGAATAATCTTTTAAAGCAATTTCACAATTGTGGACTACTTATTAGAATACCATTCAATAAAATTCTCTCTTTATTTTTTATACGGTAACAGAGCAATAAGTTAGATCCCAGTAGGCAGTTATAAACTTCTGCCGTCATCGACGAGATACTACATCTATTATATTTTTGCTTCGCAACGTCAACCCTGATTTTCAATATTTAACACTATTAATGAAAGTTTAGCAAAGTGTTTTACTACCAGAAATCAGGCTATATATTTGAGACGGAAAAATTCATCTCTAATACAACAAAATCGGTTTCAAAATTTCACCAATCTCAAAATTCGTGTCAATAAGTCATTAATTTTGAAATCTTTCTGTATTCGGCTCAAAGAATCATTAGAAATCGTACATTGCTCCGCCCTTGTTCCAATGAGCACATTGCGTCCGTTGTTGCACTTTTTGACAGGTTATGTTTGCGGGATGTCTTTATCATATGAAAATCACGATGGTATTATTATTACATGGATGTTTTGTTTAAAAAGTTGAAGGTTATTGATATCAGAAGGTGTTAAAATATTCTAACTATTATTATAATTGACTTGGTATATTTTATAGTAGGCATGTCTTGGTCATTACTTTGTGTGACATCCAAATTAAATAAGATTGTATTTATATCTACATAATTATCTCTTCTAATTAACTGAATATCGTTCAGTAAAATTTTCTCTTTATTTTTTAAAATGTCTAATGAAGATAAAATGGTCCTTGTGCTATTTTTTTCATTCATTATTCAGATACTAATCTCACTTGGATTGGTAATTAAAATTATGCAACAATTAGCAAAATTTTAATATCTTTTCTATAACAAAGGTTTAATACTCCATCCGTTCTCCATTTGATTTTTTTTTCCTAATAAATTTGCAATATTTTAAAATTGATGTAATTTTATTTGATTTTGATTAATACAATATTTAGTATTGTAAACTAGTAGTTAAGAAAAAATATAACTAAGTACATTTTTTGTTATTTTGAAATTTAAATAAATTTTCCTATCGCAATTTTGAATTTTTATTATTTCACAAATCACAATTTAAATTTTAGTTGCTTCTTAATTTTAATAAAGATTTTCAATTTAAATTGTTTTTTAATTATTTTTTATTTATTTTGATATTATAATAATAAATATGTTGTTTGTTCTGTTTCACTATCAATTTGAATGAACTTGTTATTCTAATTATTTCTTTCAAATTTTTAAATATTTTTTTTGGAAAGGCGAAAAAGCATTTTATTTCTTACCTTAATCCAAAAGGCATGGATTCAAATGTAACTATACAACTAATTCTTATTATGTTTGCTAGTCAAAAGACTTCAAAATAAAAGCTGAAACAAGAATTAGGGAAATGACTGAGATCATGATGAAATAGTATTTGAAATAGTATACCATGTTTTGACTGGCATAGCCTAACCTTAATTTTCATATCATACTCTAAGTGGCGTTCAAATTGTTAATGAGATAATACTTTAATAAATAGATCTGCAATGTTATTTTAAGAGTCAACTTGCTTTATATATAGTGACATCTCTTCTTTTAATGATTTCTCTAATCAAATGAAAGTGTCGCAACACATTTTTGGATTTTCGATGAGACTTGGATTCCTTAGCTTATGCAACAGCTTTAGTGTTGTCACAATATAAAGGCATTGATCGTTGAATGCTAGGGCCCACTCTAAGTTCTGTGATGAACTTCTGTATCCAAGCATCCTCCTTTGCAGTTTCACTTGCAGCTATTTACTCTATATTTATCACTGAATCAGCAATTATTTGTTGCTTGAAACTCAGTTAACACACTGCACCACCGTTCAATGTAAACACATAACCTGAAACGGATTTGTTGTCGTCTTGACCAATTTAAAAAATTGAGTCTATATAGCCCTCTACTTTTAAATCAAACCCACCATAAACTAAAAACACATCCTTAGTTCTTCTCAAGTACTTTAGGATGTTTTTCAATGCCTTCTAGTTTTTTTTGTCCAGGATTGGACTAATATATGTTTGTCACACTTAGCGCATAAGCAACATCAGGTCTAGTATATATCATCTCATACTTGATAGATCATATCGCTGAAGCATAAAGGATCTTACTCATGTGATATCTCTCTTCAGGTGTCTTTAGGGACAATTTCTTATAGAGATGCATTCCATGGCTCATCGATATGAGACAACTCTTGGAGTTTTCCATGATAAACCTCTTTAGCATTGAATTAATGTATGTTCCATGGGTGAAACCAAGCATCCTATTTCGATCTATCTCTATAGATTTTTATCCCCAAAATATAAAATGTTTCTCCTAAATATTTCATGGAGAAGTGTTTAGACAACCAAATTTATATTGATTGTAACATTGGTATGTCATTCCAAATATGTAGTATATCATCAGCAACAGATGTTCTTCTAGTTAATCATAGAATAGAACTTTTGAACACTTAAAATTTTAGCACTTAATTCTTTTCAAAAATCATTAAGTTCAGTGTTGAGGTCACAATCTTTTTATAGTCTCTTATTAGAATTTATCCTTTGGATTGTTATCGTTACTCCAATTTATTTAAGATACTTGTCAAATTGTAATTCTTTTCATTTTGAATTGTTGTTTGCAAGACCACTTGTTGTTGCTTTCGATAGTACTATATTTAGTGCAGTAGCAAGCACGTATCCCTTGACCTTGCTCAAATAACTATTGGAAAAAACTGTGTTGTCTCTCGTCTTTATCACAAACACATTTGAAGATATTCTTTGAGAAGTGCTAAGAAGATTTATGACCTATGTCATCAACCTGCCACTAATATGTCAGGAAACTTCACTTTACGATTTTGGTTGAATTAGCCTTGAATCGTAGAGTTAGTCCTCATATCGTTGAGTAACTTTACTCAACGATTTCTGTTTTACGATTTTTAGTGGCTTTGCAATCTGGATTTACGATTTGGCATTTTACTTTACAATCTTTAAAAGGCTTCTGCTTACTTTATGATCTTAGAGTAATTTTTCTTCTGCTCTACAAAATACCAGTTTGCCTTGAACGGTCTTCAGCTATTATAAGGATTACAAGGCTATACTCTATAATTTGAATCAACCTAATAAATTTGATCCATAACTAAGTTCTTTTACATAAAATCTTTGAAAAAGACTTTACAAAATATACTTGTTTATACAAATATACTTTAATAACAGTATCGCCATCAAATCAAATAAAAAAAACACAAATGCAAATACTAGCACAAAATTTGGAATATCATCGTCATTCATTAAACTCAGAAAATTATTATGCACCGGTTGAGCTTGGTCACTTTCTTTTGGAGCAATTTATTCAGACAATGGCTATTGTGTCAAACTAATATGGAATTAATTTCCTCTGGCTGTTAGTAATTTACCACATGCACTTAACCTTTTTTACACCATCAAATTTTGACTCTACGATTTGATGGTCTAAAAGACAAAGGAGTCAGAATTGTTGACATTACACCAGTTGATAAAGAAAATAAAATGGGGGTGGGATTAAAACTTGAAGAAGCCATAGTTAAAAATAAATAAAAATATAGGAAACAAAAATCATAATATATAAATTTACAAGTTGCAAGTATGTTAGAAATATTGTAAGATTACAAATAGACTAGAAATTAACTTAAAAATTAAATTGCTAATTGAAATAAGTTTGGTAAAAAAGTAAGAGCGAGAGAGAATATTTGTAATAGGTAAGTGTAAGAATGAATTTTGAAGAAAATATAATAAAATTTTAAGTATTTTTAGGTGTAGAAATATTGGTGTTGAAATTTGTTGGACCAAAATACTCTCAAAATTAACCGTTATATAGCTTTTAGAAGTGTTAAAATGGTCCCCAAAAAAAAAAGTGGGGATCCAACAACATGCCTGATAATCGGGTTTTAGGCCTAATTTTTAGGCTCCTAGGCCTAATTTTCAGGTCCAAACATGTCGGTATAGGCTTCGAGTTGGACCAAGCATTAAGCCTAGGGTTAATTACATATTCTAGTACTTTTTATGAAAAAATTACAATAAAAGTGCATTAAAAACATATTTACAAAAAGAGTTCATTTTTAATCTTTTATTTACATAATAAATACAGTTAGTTTTAGTTTAAATTAATTGGAGTGACGATGTGGCCATGATCCCTTTAATTGAGTTGGGTAATTTCAAAATTTAAAATTCTAATTAAATTCACTTATCTTTTTTTTTCTTCCATTTTCTCTTCTTCCGCCATTTTCATCTTCTCCATCTTTCTCTTTCCTCCATTTTTCGCTTTCTCTTTCCTCCATTTTCATCTTCTCCATCTTCTTCCGCCATTTTCTCTGTTGTTGTTTTTTTTCATCTTTCACGTTCATGGTGGTGGTTGTGGTGGAGGAAGAAGATGGTGGTGGTTGTGGCGGAGGAAGAAGATGGTAGTAGAGGCGGAAGAAGATGGTGGTGGTTGTGGCGGAGGAAGAATATGGTGGTGGTGGTTGTGGTGGAGGAATATCTTTGTATTAAAGGTTGGTTATCCATGTATTAAGGTTTGATTACCTTTGTATTAAGGGTTGGTTACCTTTGTATTAAAGTTTTCGTTTAGTAAATTTAGGTAACCAAACAATAGTATATAGGTAACCAAACACTAGTACGGAGGTAACTAATTCTTGAATGTGTAGTAACTAGTTTTGGTTACCTTTGTATTTAGGTTGGTTACCCCTGTATTAAGGTTTGATTACCTTTGTATTAAGGGTTGATTACCTTTATATTAAAGTTTGGTTACCTATGTATTAAAAGTTGGTTATTGGTTACCTTTGTATTTAAGATTGGTTACATTTATATTAAAGTTTGATTACCTTTGTATTAAAAGTTGGTTACTGGTTATCTTTTGCAGACTTCGGCGAGGAAGAAGGTGGAGTCAAAGTAAGAGAGAGAGATGAAGAAATTGAATTGAAGTAATTTAATTTACTTCTCCTTGATTTAAAGAATTTGTAGAATTTAATTTAATTTTCCTTGATTTAAGGGATTTGTGTAATTTAATTTACTTCTCCTTAATTTAAGGAATTTGTAAAATTGAATAATTAATGTGATTATTGTATTTGTACTCTTTTTGTAATTATTTTGTAAATGTACTATTCTTGTAATTATTTTCTAAAAGTTGTATACTTCTGTAAAGGACCCTTAAGCCTATCCAAGCTTAGAATTTGGCCCGTCCACAATTCGAGACCCAGGCTTTTTATGCATCCTTAATTGCAATCAGCCAAAATAAGTCACAAATTTACAATTTTATCCTTCTTTTGTTGAATAAAAATTAAGAACTCCTCCACCCATTTTATTATAAGCTTGTCAATAATTTTTATAAGTATTTTTACAATTATGTAACTAAAATACGATTTTAACTTTCTTATAAGACATTTTTCAAATTATTATGAATTATATCAAGATTACCATTTCTTAAACCTAACTCATGTCTCTTTTCTACTTTGTTTGTTTTTATGCTTTATCAATGTTCCTGACACACACTATATGTGTGTGAAATTAAAAAAATAAGAAATAAAACTTAGGAGTTGATAAGAAGTGAGAGAGAAAAAAGAAGAAAAAATTAAAGAAAAGACGGAGAAAAAGATAGTATCAATTTTTAGATAATATCACGGTTTCAAAAGAACTAGTTATTTTCTTTACTCTTCCTTAAAAATTTTAATGTTTTTTAAGCTCTCATTTTTGTGATATTCGTACAACTATAGTAATTCTCATAATTAATATTAAGTGACAAAAATATTTTATTCTTGTATAAATATGCAAGTCAAATAGGAGAAATACAAATCTTAGGATCTCAATTTTAATCTATTAGTGCTTGCATTTATGTGATTACCCTATTTGATTTGATGATAACTATGTTATAATATATACATATATATATATATATATATATATATATATATATATATATATATATATATATATATATAGGAAAATTTTCAAAAGTGAACTTTAAAAAACGAACTAAAGACGAACCGTCGTCTTTGGTATCTATGGCGACGGTTCGACCCGTCGTCATAGAGTGCATGGCTATGGCGACGGGTCGAACCATCGCCATAGATACCAAAGACGACGGTTCGTCTTTGATTCGCTTTTTAAGGTTCGCTGGAGAAGGGGACTATATATATATATATATAGTAAGTTTTGTAAAGTGCTTATAAAATTTTTATGTAAAAAGATTTAGCTAGGGATCTAATATGTTAGGTAGATCCATAATCGTAGGGTAAGACCATGTAATTTTAAGTATTGCTAAAGTTGATCAAGAAGACGAGCAAAATCATTAAGTAAAAGCTAAGTTCACTCTAAGATCGTAGAGTAAAGAAGACTAGTATCTGGAAGGAACTCTAAGATCACAGAGTAAAGAACCAGAATCATAAAGCCATATGCAAAGCCACCAAGAATCGTAAAGTCAATATCATTAAGTAAGGACACTCAACGATCTAAAGACTTACTCTACGATTTAAGATAAGATCATCGAAATTCGTAGAGTATAGAAGTCTGACAGGTCAGTTACAGGTTTATGACAAGATTCATACAACCTTAACTCTCAAACATTCAAAATTGATATCATATACGTCAGCAATAAGGTTGAAAAGACAACACTGCTTTTTCCAACAATTGGAAGTGATATGCACTCAAGCCAATCATATTTGATGTGATAGAGCACTTACTTTGTAATCTTATTTGTTTATTAATAAAACATTTAAAGGCATTTATTGTTCATGATTAATTAATTAAATGGATAAACCCATAGTCTTGAGCAATATTTTAGAATCATAATGATGATTATGCTAATGATATCTAAATTCATGATAGCTCAAAACTAAAATTATTCCTAATAGTTGGATCACTAAAAAGGGAATTAGTAGATCTGGATAGATTGGTACATACTATGTTTTCTCTAACAAAGAAGATGATTGATCTCATAATTATTTGTGTAGAGACACTAAAGCAAGTATGTAGGTGCTTATTGGATAATAAGTTCACTAAACATGACTCACTCAAGGAACACTTAATGGAGTTTTACTTGTCTGTCAATAGGAGTTCCTTATGTGATAGTCGTACAAGTGATCCTTATACTTGAGATCATCATAGTATCTTGTGTGTACTGAGTTATATTTTGACATATTCCTCACTGCTTGTTGGTATATCAAAGGATATGCTTAGGTATAATAAAGTGCACATGGAAATAGATGAATGATCAACAAATGATCTACTACTTCCAATAAAGGGAGAGAATATCATATGCGATTTAATAAGTGGCAACTCAGAAATCCCTGGCCAGTGTTGAATGAAATTAGAAATGAGTTTTTAATTTACATTAATTAGAGTTGTGTATTTGTGAATTGAAATGCATGATCAACTAAATAAGACTTGAAAAAATTCCATGTCTTATATTTGATTGGGACATTGTATGGTAGAAGTATTAAATTGTACAGTAACTATTCGCGAAATAGGTTCATGTGATCAAATGTTGAAATTTGTATTATCTTAAAAGTCGTTAATTGCTAAAGGGACTTACCCTTATTGTGGAATAAATATTTGTTAGTTCCCAATGACACGATAGATATCTAGAAGGGGGGGGGGGGTGGTTAATAGATTCTTTTAAAAATTTCTTCTACTTTAAAGATCTTACCTTAATTAATTCTTAATCAAAAAGTTTAACACGACGGAATACGATTTAGTTACCCTTTTCTTGATATGTTAGAGTAATAATTCAACAAGCAATCATATGGCAGATATAGCAAATAAAAGACACAATAAGAAAGACTCTAGGTTTTAAGTGGTTCAGAGCTCACAAGACTCCTACTCCACTGTTCTGCTCTTCCAGCAGCAAATCCACTAAGGATACTTTTACAATTTCAGAATCACTAAGATTCCTTCAAGACCAGCAGTCTTGGAACTCTAGTTCACTAAGAACTCTACAAGTCTAACAGACTTGGATACACTAGTTCACAAAGAACTCTCCTGGAGTGATTTAGATTTGGATGTGCTACTAAGTTGCTATTAGCTTGAGTTTTCGAAGGACTTAGTAGCAATGCAAGCTTTCTTATCAGTTTGATCTTTTTCACTTCTTGTGTATATTTTTCTTTGTGTAATTCACTACTTTTTCCTTTTGCCGATCTTAGTATTTAACAAGTGAGGGCTTCAGTTTTCTTTCCGTTGGAACATCTGCTTGAGCTTTTGTTTCTTTCCGTTACCTCACAGAGGAGAGCTGCTGTATATTATATTAATATAGCTCATTAAAGCTCTGATGAGATTTTATTTGATCTGACCTGTTAGTCCATGGAAGGTTGTTTTTTTTTCCTTGGGGACAGATATGTCAGTCGTAGGTTCCTACCAACTTTCATAGAGTCGTTTGGTCCCTCCATACTATAGGACTGATAGGACACAGTCCTCTGACTTTTCTGCCTTGAAAGTCTTCTTTCTGTTGCATGGTGTGCTTTGGTCAGTCCCCTGACTTTTCTGACTTTGATCGATTTGCAGAAGTTTTCTTTTTGGTTACATCAATGCAGATTGAATTCCTGAACAGAATAGCTCTTGATCTGAGAGTCGTGATGTCTCTTGCCTTTTTGCTCAATGACCCTCCATGATCAACTCTACGAATATCCTTGCTGTCGTGATTGATCTGTAAAGGATCATCTCTTATTGTCATCGTAGAGTTTACTCAACTGTTAGATTGTTGATCGTAGAGTTCGTTTTACAGTTTCTCGCTTAGAACATAGTCTGTTGGTCGTAGAGTCTTCTTGGCCAAAATCATAGAGTCCGTTCTACGATTGGTAGTCTTAATTGTAGAGTCTGTTGATCGTAAAGTCTTTTTGACTGAAATCGTAGAGTTCATTCTACGATTATATTACAACAAAAGATCAACCTAACAGTTTTGATCTATCTAAGTCTTGGTACAACATAAAAGACTTTTATAAATTCATACATTTATATCAGGAGATCAACCTAACAGTTTTAATCTTATCTAATACAGCCCTTGTACATTATTTCTTATCATCAAATTTAACCATTCAATGTTCAACAATATTTATTTATTTATTCTGAATTAAAGAGTTTAATTCGTAATAAATAAATTAGAAGTATTCTAATTTATTTATTATACAACCGATTTAATATGGAAAACCTAAAGGGTCACACCGCAAAAGAGTAATATTTATTTTAGAAGTGGATTGGCATAATCGTAATAGTAAATTAACTATATTTAATTTATACTATGGTAATAGAATAAATTAAATAGTTTAATATTTATAATTTAATATTTTAAAAATACTAATTATAAATTAATAAGATGAGTCTTATTATTATTATTACTATTATTATTATTATTAAGTTCCTAGATGGTTTAGGAATTGTAATTCTTATAATAATTAATTTAGTTCCTAAATGATTTAGGAATTAATTAATAAGTACTCTCAATATTAAATAATTAAATTTTTAAACGTTTAGGAATTATAATTAATTAATTTAGTTTCTAATTAAATTGAGAGTTAAATTAAAATCGTACTCCTAAATAATTTAAGAAGGTTGACTATATGTATAAATAAGAGAAGTCTTATTATAGATTGAGATTACACATTCTTTCATAAGAATTGAGAGAGTATTTCATAATTTTATACATCTAAAGAGTTAGAAAGAGAGAGATAATTATGGCTAGTCATCTATGATTTGAAGAAATCAAAATTTACTTATTTAATTCATAGATCTCTTGGTGGATCACCTCTAAAGACTTCACACTTGAAGAGCTAACATTGATCCATAAAATCTAATCGGTGAATTTGAAGAAGAATGTGAAGGATTAAAGGGAGTTGAACTTATACCTGTAAAAGCTTGGTTCTATAAATGTATAAATCTTTTATCTTTTCTCAATTAATAATTATCGCATAAGAAATATCCTAGTTATTGGTTTGTAGAAAAATTTTAAAATCTGATTTTACTTGTTTCCGTTACAATTATATGTATGCCGTGTTTTTTAAAACCAACAGTGGCATCAAAAATCAAATTTATGTGAAATATTAATTATTTTGATTCTGTATATATACAGTTATGTGTTTAAAATAATTTATTGGGCATAATATATTGTATACAATTATTTATGAATCATGATCCCATTTATTAATTAAATAAAAATTCGCGAATTGGCGTTCATGTATTGTTTACGGTTTTACGCGAATTGAATATTTAAAATACCAAGTTGATCCCTGATTCGATTTTCAAAAAGGTCGTTGATATTAATTTACAGTATTCTGTGATTCAAGTTAGTTAATATATGATATATATTATAAATATGTTAGCAATCACCTAAGTGATTCATGAAAAGGGAATCTCGGATTTGGTATATATATATATATATATATATATGGGTGTGCAGATAGTGACATTGACCTTGCAGAACAGGGGTTGACTACTCACAGTTCATAATCATAAATAAATTATGCATGATGCAAGGGGTAATAGGAAAGGGACCGCACAGTTGAATATATAAACTGAAATTATAATCCGACCATTTAGGCGGTAGAAATGCAGATGTAATTAATCTGGCCAACAGATGCCAGTCTAATATGATTACTTATTGAAATCTGAAAATATTTACATACAAGAAGTACAATACATAATACTGAAAATAAACAAAGTAAAAAATTAACTAGACAGAAGGACTCAGGAAACAGAAAAGAAAACTTAAGATTGGTCAGAGAAGGATCTCTGAGTCTTACGAAGTTTTCTCAGGTTTCTGCCTAAGGTGGTGTCCCTTTCCTATTACCCCTTGCATCATGCATAATTTATTTATGATTATGAACTGTGAGTAGTCAACCCCTGTTCTACAAGGTCAAGGTCACTATCTGCACACCCATTAGTATGGTGAGTGGTGAAAGCCCGTGCTTTTGGTTCTCTGATTGGATAAATTCTCTAGTCAGAAAATCTGGGATAGAGTTTTGACTTCCTTTAATATATTCAATATCAAAATCAAAAATAGATAAAATAGCTTGCCATCTTGCAAAAATCTGTTTAGAAGCAATATTTTCTACATCTTTTTCTAAAACGTATTTTGCAGATTTGCAGTCAATTCTGACTAAAAACTTTTGATTTAATAAATCACTTTGAAATTTATTAATGCATGAAACTAGAGATAGAATTTCTTTTTTAATAGTTGAATAGTTTAACTGGGTTGGATTCCAAGCATGAGAGTAAAAACAAACAAGTTGCTCAGAAGAAGTAGGAGTTAACTTTTGCTTGAGAATACCTCCAAAGCCAATTTCAGAGGCATCGGTTTCAACTATTTTGAAGGCAGTAGGGTTAGCTATTCCTAGACAAGGAAGAGTCTTAACATGCCTTTTTAATTCTTGGACAACAGAAGTATGAATATCTGTCCAAGGAAGAGGATTACTGTTTAAGCGATCGAAAAGAGGTTTGCAAATAATTCGCAGATTTTTATAGAATTCACTAATATAATTTAGAGATCCTAAAAATCTCTGAAGTTGATTCTTGTCAGAAATAATATCTGGGAATTTACTAGCAAATTGGATAGCTCTATGAATGGGGTGAATATGACCATACTGGATATTAAGGCCAAGAAATTTTACTTGAGTTTGGAACAAACTATATTTTGACTGGGATAAAACTAATCCATTAATTTGAATAGTTTTAAAGAATGAATTTAAGTGTTTCCAATGTTCTTCAATAGAGTTTGAGAAAATTAGAACATCATCAATATAAACAATTGCAAAATGACTGAACTGGTTCAAAATATCATTCATAATATTCTGAAATTCACTAGGAGCATTCTTAAGGCCAAATGGCATGACATTCCATTCATAGTGACCAAAAGGTGTAGTAAAGGCAGTCTTATATCTATCTTCCTCATGAATCTGGATTTGCCAAAATCCACTCTTAAGGTCGAATTTACTAAAGACAACTGCTTGACTTAATCTACCAATTAAATCCCTTTTATTTGGTAATGGATACCTAATCCATTCCAAAACCTTATTTAAAGGTTTGTAATTAATAACAAGTCTGGGAACTCCTCTTTCTATCTCAGAATTCTTATTGACATAGAAAGCAGGGCAAGACCAAGGAGATTTACTTTTCCGAATTAAATCCGTAGCAAGTAAATCATCAATCTCTTGCTTACAGAATTCCATTAACTCATGATTCATTTGTATAGGTCTAGCCTTAGTAGGAATTAAATGTTCCTTAAATTCCTTAGCATAAGGTAGCCTAACAATATGCTTTTTCCTATGCCAAAAAGCATGAGGTAAATTAGAACAAACATTTTCATTTAAAAGTTCTTGGAAATCTTTTATTTTCTTTTTGAGTTCAGGGGTTCTTAAACGTTCCTCAACTCTTTTATAATCTATTTCATTTTTTAAATAAGTTAAATGCTTTGTTTTATTATTTAAAATATTTAAACTTTTACTGATTGATTGTTCTTAAATACTCCGAAGGTCTCTCTCTTAAGGTTCAGTTATGAAGCTAAAGGTGACCTTATGTCCAAGGTGATCACTTGACAATCCCTTGGTAGTAGTGGTAAATGGATATAATAAATATATAAATGGTAATCCTAAAATTATTTTGTCAATCATGTTTCTGATTAAAACAAAAGATGTTTTAAAACAAACATTATCTTGACAAATATGAACTTTAGGCAACTTATATTTTATTTTCATTTGACTACCATTAGCGGAGCTAAGTCTTTCCTTAGTTTTTGCATAAAACCTGGTAGGAATTAATCCTTCTTGAATACAGTTAAGATCAGCACCTGTATCTACAAGAGCAGGAAGTTCCAAAATAAAGGTTTTATTAATAACTAAGGTTATATTAATATACCATTTTTGGATAGTAATATCTTTTAAAATTCTTAAAGAATTACCTTGTTCAATTAGTTCAAATTGACTATTTGAAGTTTCAGCTTTATCCTTATTAGAAGAATGAGATTCATTTTCCGAAGGGATATCAGCTTCTTCTTCATCACTACTGCTATTAACAGCAATAGTTTTTTCAGTTTTAATGTTTTCAATTTCTTGTTTTAACAAAGAAATTTCTTTCTTCATGTTTTTTACTTCAGCATGTAACTCTGGTAAAGTAATTTCTTTAACAGGGTTCTTAAATCTTTCAAGAGTTTTATTAAGGCTAAAAACAGGCTTTTCTTTAACCTTATTAAGCTTATCAGCAAGGTTATCTTTTATTAATAAATCTTTTAATTGTTTGGTATATCTTTTCTTTAATTTAGGGTCAGTAATTTTACCTATTAATTCAATAAGTAAGTCTTGTTCTTCCTCATTAGCAGTAAGAACATTGACTTTATTAATGACGTTGAGTTTTTTATTACAGCAACTATCCACACATCCAAGGGTGACATCTGGATTATCACTGCTACTAGAATTATCAGAGAAATCAGAAAATGTATCATCATAGTTATTATCACTAGAATGATTTTCTATTCTCATTAAATCTAGAATTTGTTCAGTATCTTCATCAGTAATTTTTAACTGTTTAAGTTTTTCTTTTACTTTGCATTCATTTTTATAATGACCTGGTTTACCACAATTATGGCAAATAACTTTTCTTTTATCGAATTTTTTATAACTTTTCTTCTTGGGGTTATAAGAGGGTTTTTTATAAGATTTTTTCTTATAAGGTGATTGTTTTTTATAATAATCATCTTTATTATTATAACTTTTATGTTTTCTTCTAGGTTTGTAATTATCTTTTTTATAGTGTTTAATATGTTTTCTTCTAGAAGGGGCAACAGGCGGCAAACCATATTGTTCACAGAATGTTCCCAATTCATATTTAGCTTTGTTTTTATCTTTATTAGCTTGCTTACTAAGTTTAAAATCAATACACATTTTTAAACCAGTTTTTTGAATTTGACTAACAATATCACCATAGGTTAAATTATCATAATCAATAAAACCTAAGGTCTTAGATAACTCTTCTCTGATCTTATGAGCAAATAAACTAGGTAAACCATTTATGAATTTTTCTTTCCAAAATGATTTGTTACTATCTTCACGCATCATAACTCTATTAATAAACACATCCTTATACCAAGGAAAGTCACTTAAGGTAGGGCAATTAAGGTTACTAAGTTGGTCATGGATCCTATCAGTAACGTTGCTAGGAGTTCCAATAAAATGCTTAATTATAGTATAAATAAGAGTATTGACACCATCAGGGGGTCCAATACCTAAGATTTCATTAACTATTGGATTACCATCATTATCCACTTGGATAGCATGAATTATAGAATGTTTAGAAGTTTCAGTAAGATGATTCTCCCACCAACTTCTAAGTGTTCCAGTAAATCCAGTAGCCAATAACTCAACAATACCAGCTTGACTTATTTCAGGGAAATTAGTCAAGTAACTGTTTGCAACCATAGACATATGATTTAATTTATTTAAAATCTGTTGCTCACTAAAACCATCAATATTCCATTCATAAATCTTATTAGCAGAAACAGAAAATTGATTATCTAGATTCCTTTCTTCAAACTGTAAGTCTGGAGGGGTTGGTCTAGTGTACCAATTTTTTGTAGTACTAGTAGGATTTGGAGTTTTAAAGGTTAGTTTACTAAACTGATTAATTGTTTCATCAAGTTCAGAATCATCAGATGATATATCTGATTGACTTTGAGCTTGAGTTTGATCAATCACAGCTAACATTCTTGTTTCACTAGTTTCTGGCTTATCAAGTTTTTTAATAAGTTTGTCAATGGTTTTAGCAAGCTCTTTATCTGAAGTAGGTAAACTTAATCCTACTCTCTTCTCAGGGAGACTAAGTAAAGGCTTTTCAGGTCTACTTAGTTGGGTATTTAATTTTTCATCAAATTTTTCTTCAATTTTATCTAACTGTTTACCTATAGAGGCAAAGTACTGGTTAGTAAAATTGTTTTGTTCAATAATTCTCTTGTTAGTGCCATCTGGGTCTTTAAAAGGACTAGCAGTAACATGAGCATCTTTTACCGTGATAATTATTGACTCAAGAGGAGGGTGGCTAGAAGAAATAGTGGATTTATCCTCTTTAGTCCATTTATGTTTAGTTATGACATTACATTTTCCATAATATTTATCATACCATGAATAGAATGTAATATTTATTTTTTCTTTAGTTACAAATCTTCTCCATTTTTTAACTATTTTTTCCCTTTCTTGTTCATTATGGTTAGCGCGAAAAAGATGTCTTTTAGGCTTATTTTCTTTAGAATTAAAATCATTAATCAAATATTGATCATTTATTTTAAATTCTTTTTTAATAACTCTAAGTTGATGATGGACTGGTTTAGGTCCAAAATCAGACCGAGTAGGAGATAGATTCTGGGATTCATCATCCTCAGGTTGATTAACTGGTTCAAACTTATCATAACAGGGATGACTTGTTTGTCCTGCAGTATAAATTCCTTTTAATTTTACATTAGGTAAATTAGTCTTTCCTAACAGATCAGAATCTTTTCTGCTATGAGTGGAAGACTGACTGGTAATATCTTCAATAATTAGTGGACGTCTAAGTCTTGAATCATCAAAACTTATTCTAACAGTACCATCTAAGTATTGTTTAACATTATCAAAGTTAATAACTTCATTTATAACTGGTCTTTGAGGTACCTCGTTATCTAATATCCACTGACTCGGAAGAGTCACATCTTTCCAAAGAAGAGTCTTTGGGACCTGAACATTAGCATCACTGGTACTACTTTGAATTAAAATAGTCTTGTCTTTAGGACTTTTACTTAAAGCTTTTACATTTAAATTAGTTTTCATTGTTTTATAATAAATTCTGTATATTAAAGCTAAAGCTTGAGATCCTTCAATCATCTGAGTAATCTCACCAGCAGTTTTAATATTCAGAGTTAAAGCTTTTAATAAATGAGGGTCACTTAGGCTTAATGTAAAATCTGGAAAGCAATTACAATGGACGGGTCCATTGTGCAAACTAGATTCCATTATTCCTAAGATACTAGGATGAAAGTATAAGTATCTAGCATCTCTAAGACACAACAAGATACTTGAATTTATTCCTTTAATACTTAAAGGGTTAACAACAACTTGAATTAATCCGATATGGATAAAGTTGTACTCTTTTCTTCTTTGTTTGTTGATGACTTCTGTAGTGAGCAAACTACAAGTTTCATGATCTTTATTAATAGCATAAATTTTTTCAACAGTTTTAACACTATAGTCTGACTTGAAATTATCTAAAAAGGTAGACTGATAAATTTCTTTGGGAGAAATACTGGGGATATTCCAGTTTCCCAAATCTTGACTAAGGTTTTCATAACTATGTTCTTCTTGGTTCACTATGTCAGGAATAGAAGATAAAGAAGATCTAGAGCTGACTGAAGAATTAGATCTGAATAAACGATTTATAAAATTTTTGAAAAACCCATTCTACAAGGCTGGTCATCTATTCTGCACAAGGAGGATTGATAGAAATCCGAGATACTAAATCCTGAGTTGAGGGATTTAGGAGCCACAAAGGTGGATTCTCGTTGCATGTGATACTTCAAAAGAAGCCACTGCTAAAATAAAAGGAATAGAGACCAAGAAATGAATATGCACTAAGTAGTGAAACGAAATAACAATCATATAAACACATCCATTGCTTTACTTATCTGCTGTAACCAATATGTCTAAGATACAGACCCACTTACATATGTAGACACAGACCGTAGTGATCATTCCTGTAATTGCAGAATCACTGCTCAATCCAAGAGACTTACGACTGCTTCGGAAAACATCAAGGTGGTCTACTGTAAGGAAGGTGATCAAAGGATAGAGGAACAGACGTAGACAGTAGAAGCATAGATACATAAATATGAATAGCAAATCAAAACACTGATAGCACATACACATAACTTGGCTCTGATACCAAGAGGGCGGAAGGACAAGAAGAAGAAATCAGAGAACCAAAGTACGGGCTTTCACCACTCACCATACTAATGGGTGTGCAGATAGTGACCTTGACCTTGCAGAACAGGGGTACCATAAGGGCAGCGACTAAAGATTTTAGATTAAAATCTTAAACAGAAATATAAAGAAATAAGTAAGAAGATGACCGGTGTATTCAAATGATTCTTCATTCTTTATATTTATACATTGGTGGAAGGTTTACAAGATAAATGGAAGACAGAAGTATGGAAGACTTCTGCTTCATCTTTCTAGAAGAAGGAAGCAACAAGCTTCTTCTTCGTTTACTAGAGAGAGAAGGTAAAGAGAAGGCAGAGCGAACCTCCTAGTGAGGCTGTTCTGTCTAGAACAAAACCTGTCGAACTCTAACACTTGAGTTCGTTTAAATAGAAAACTGAAAAGTAAATTACTATTGAATCACGCAGGATTCACTATTACATTTACTGGAGTAAAAGTACAAAGTAAAAGTAATTTACTAAAGTAAAAGTAAAAGTAAGAAACATTTTACATTTACTAAAGTGAAAGTAAAAGCAAGAAACATTTTACATTTACTAAAGTGAAAGTAAAAGCAAAAGTAAAAGTTAAAAGTAGATTCCTTTAACTTTACTTTATGCTGATTGACTGGGGGACAGCATCTGCTTTTGCTTTATGCTGTCTGGGGACTTTGTCAGATGCATGCACATCTGATGATGACTGTGGGGCCCGTGGGGCCAGCTGATGATGACTGCGGGGCCCGTGGGGCCAAGTCGTCTGACTGGAGGTCCGACTCCTTCTATCCTTCTGGTCCGGCTCCTTCGGTGCCGGAGGGTTCTGTTGATCTTCTTCTCAGATAGATCACCATCTCCCCCATACCATTCCGCTGCGGAATTTTTATCCAGGTTGATAATTCCCTTCCGCCACAAAATTAGATATAATTTGAAAAGAAGAGGGAGAAAATTTTTCACCGAAAAACTGGTCATCAACAGAAAAATTTCAGTAATTCTGAAAAAATTTATAAAATAAAATCAGACTGTGTCTGATACAAGGGATCACACGGTTGACGCCTGAGCTAAACAATGGACTCGATCTAATCAGTAAACTAGTTTTAGCTGTTTACTGCCAAAACTGTAATGAACTTGACTCAAATCAAAACTTGTTCAACTAAGACCCATCAACCCTACGACTCAATCGCTAGACGATACAGACCTTTTGAAGACTGGTGATAACCCATACTGATTTTTTGGACACATACCCTAATCTGATTCAGACCCATGGTTAAACGCCTTAGCCTACACTGCTCCACTCTGAGACTTACAACGGCTCTACTGGCTACTACCAGGGTGACACTATCAACTTGGGTGGACCAAAAATGTACTTCAGTGGTACTAACACCAAAAGACATCAGGTGACCGTCGTGACGCCAAAGAATCGCGACACGGGGTTGAAAAGACGGAGAACAGGTAAAGACCTTAACAAGAACAAATACTGTTCCGACCGCTCACAAATCTAACTATATGTACTATTTTTGACCGGGAACCACCAATAGCACCAAGAACCAACCGGTGGCTCTGATACCATATGGGCAGCGACTAAAGATTTTAGATTAAAATCTTAAACATAAATATAAAGAAATAAGTAAGAAGATGACCGGTGTATTTAAATGATTCTTCATTCTTTATATTTATACTTTGAGGGAATAATTACATCAAAACTGGAAGGATAAATGGAAGACAGAAGTATGGAAGACTTCTGCTTCATCTTTCTAGAAGAAGTAAGCAACAAGCTTCTTCTTCGTTTACTAGATGAAGAAGGTAGAGAGAAGGCAGAGCGAACCTCCTAGTGAGGCTGTTCTACTTCTTACAAAGACTAAAACAAAACCTAAAGAACTCTAACACTTGAGTTCGTTTAAATAGAAAACTGAAAAGTAAATTACTATTGAATCACGCAGGATTCACTATTACATTTACTGGAGTAAAAGTACAAAGTAAAAGTAATTTACTAAAGTAAAAGTAAAAGTAAGAAACATTTTACATTTACTAAAGTGAAAGTAAAAGCAAAAGTAAAAGTTAAAAGTAGATTCCTTTAACTTTACTTTATGCTGATTGACTGGGGGACAGCATCTGCTTTGGCTTTATGCTGTCTGGTGACTTTGTCAGATGCATGCGCATCTGATGATGACTGTGGGGCCTGTGGGGCCAGCATCGTCTGACTGGAGGTCCGACTCCTTCTGTCCTTCTGGTCCGGCTCCTTCGGTGCCGGAGGGTTCTGTTGATCTTCTTCTCAGATAGATTACCATCTCCCCCATACCTGATTGACTGAGGGACAGCATCTGCTTTTGCTTTATGCTGTCTGGTGACTTTGTCAGATGCATGCGCATCTGATGATGACTGTGGGGCCTGTGGGGCCAGCGTCGTCTGACTGGAGGTCCGACTCCTTCTGTCCTTCTGGTCCGGCTCCTTCGGTGCCGGAGGGTTCTGTTGATCTTCTTCTCAGATAGATCACCATCTCCCCCATACCTTTTTCTAGTCTTTGTAAGAAGCAGAACAGCCTCACTAGGAGGTTCGCTCTGCCTTCTCTCTACCTTCTCTCTCTAGTAAACGAAGAAGAAGCTTGTTGCTTACTTCTTCTAGAAAGATGAAGCAGAAGTCTTCCATACTTCTGTCTTCCATTTATCCTTCCAGTTTTGATGTAATTATTCCCTCAAAGTATAAATAAAAAGAAAGAAGAATCATTTGATTACACCGGTCATCTTCTTATTTATTTCTTTTTATTTCTGTTAAAAGATTTTTACAAAAAAGTCTTTAGTCGCTGCCCAAATGGTATCAGAGCCACCGGTTGGTTCTTGGTGCTATTGGTGGTTCCCGGTCAAAAACAGTACATAAAGTTAGATCTGTGATCGGTCGGAACAGTATTTGTTCTTGTTAAGGTCTTTACCTGTTCTCCATCTTTTCAACCCCGTGTCGCGATTCTTTGGCGTCACGACGGTCACCTGATGTCTTTTGGTGTTAGTAACACTGAAGTTCATTTTTGGTCCGCCCAAGTTGATAGTGTCACCCTGGTAGTACCCAGTAGAGCCGTTGTAAGTCTCAGAGTGGAGCAGTGTAGGCTAAGGCATTTAACCATGGGTCTGAATCAGATTAGGGTATGTGTCCAAAAACTCAGTATGGGTTATCACCAGTCTTCAAAAGGTCTGTATCGTCTAGCGATTGAGTCGTAGGGTTGATGGGTCTTAGTTGAACAAGTTTTGATTTGAGTCAAGTTCATTACAGTTCTGGTAGTAAACAGCTAAAACTAGTTTACTGATTAGATCGAGTCCATTGTTTCGCTCAGGCGTCAACCGTGTGATCCCTTGTATCAGACACAGTCTGATTTTATTTTATAAATTCTTTTCAGAATTACAGAAATTTTTCTGTTGATGACCAGTTTTTCGGTGAAAAATTTTCTTCCTCTTCTTTTCAAATTATATCTAATTTTGTGGCGGAAGGGAATTATCAACCTGGATAAAAATTCCGCAGCGAAATGGTATGGGGGAGATGGTGATCTATCTGAGAAGAAGATCAACAGAACCCTCCGGCACCGAAGGAGCCGGACCAGAAGGACAGAAGGAGTCGGACCTCCAGTCAGACGACTTGGCCCCACGGGCCCCGCAGTCATCATCAGCTGGCCCCACGGGCCCCACAGTCATCATCAGATGCGCATGCATCTGACAAAGTCACCAGACGGCATAAAGCAAAAGCAGATGTTGTCCCCCAGTCAATCAGCATAAAGTAAAGTTAAAGGAATCTACTTTTAACTTTTACTTTTGCTTTTACTTTTACTTTCACTTTAGTAAATGTAAAATGTTTCTTACTTTAGTAAATTACTTTTACTTTGTACTTTTACTCCAGTAAATGTAATAGTGAATCCTGCGTGATTCAATAGTAATTTACTTTTCAGTTTTCTATTTAAACGAACTCAAGTGTTAGAGTTCTTTAGGTTTTGTTCTAGACAGAACAGCCTCACTAGGAGGTTCGCTCTGCCTTCTCTCTACCTTCTCTCTCTAGTAAACGACGAAGAAGCTTGTTGCTTCCTTCTTCTAGAAAGATGAAGCAGAAGTCTTCCATACTTCTGTCTTCCGTTTATGTAATCCTTCCACCAATGTATATATATAAAGAATGAAGAATCATTAGATTACACCGGTCATCTTCTTACTTATTTCTTTACTCTGTTTAAATTTTTAATTTAAATCCTTTAACTTTAATTTATGCTGATTGACTGGGGGACAGCATCTGCTTTTGCTTTATGCTGTCTGGTGACTTTGTCAGATGCATGCGCATCTGATGATGACTGTGGGGCCTGTGGCGCCAGCGTCGTCTGACTGGAGGTCCGACTCCTTCTATCCTTCTGGTCCGGCTCCTTCGGTGCCGGAGGGTTCTGTTGATCTTCTTCTCAGATAGATCACCATCTCGGAACAAATATTGTTCCGACCAATCACAGATCTAACTTTATGTACTGTTTTTGACCGAGAAACACCAATAGCACCAAGAACCAACC
This sequence comes from Hedera helix, assembly GCA_947179155.2. Classification (NCBI taxonomy): domain Eukaryota; kingdom Viridiplantae; phylum Streptophyta; class Magnoliopsida; order Apiales; family Araliaceae; genus Hedera; species Hedera helix. Next base: position 11,133,391 of record OX359271.1, read on the forward strand.
GGTGGCTCTGATACCATATGGGCAGCGACTAAAGATTTTAGATTAAAATCTTAAACAGAAATATAAAGAAATAAGTAAAAAGATGACCGGTGTATTCAAATGATTCTTCATTCTTTATATTTATACTTTGAGGGAATAATTACATCAAAACTGGAAGGATAAATGGAAGACAGAAGTATGGAAGACTTCTGCTTCATCTTTCTAGAAGAAGTAAGCAACAAGCTTCTTCTTCGTTTACTAGAGAGAGAGAATGTAGAGAGAAGGCAGAGCGAACCTCCTAGTGAGGCTGTTCTGCTTCTTACAAAGACTAGAACAAAACCTGGTATGGGGGAGATGGTGATCTATCTGAGAAGAAGATCAACAGAACCCTCCGGCACCGAAGGAGCCGGACCAAAAGGACAGAAGGAGTCGGACCTCCAGTCAGACGACTTGGCCCCACGGGCCCCGCAGTCATCATCAGCTGGCCCCACGGGCCCCACAGTCATCATCAGATGCGCATGCATCTGACAAAGTCACCAGACAGCATAAAGCAAAAGCAGATGTTGTTCCCCAGTCAATCAGCATAAAGTAAAGTTAAAGGAATCTACTTTTAACTTTTACTTTTGCTTTTACTTTTACTTTCACTTTAGTAAATGTAAAAGTAATTTACTAAAGTAAGAAACATTTTACATTTACTAAAGTGAAAATAAAAGTAAAAGCAAAAGTAAAAGTTAAAAGTAGATTCCTTTAACTTTACTTTATGCTGATTGACTGGGGGACAGCATCTGCTTTTGCTTTATGCTGTCTGGTGACTTTGTCAGATGCATGCGCATCTGATGATGACTGTGGGGCCCGTGAGGCCAGCTGATGATGACTGCGGGGCCCGTGGGGCCAAGTCGTCTGACTGGAGGTCCGACTCCTTCTGTCCTTCTGGTCCGGCTCCTTCGGTGCCGGAGGGTTCTGTTGATCTTCTTCTCAGATAGATCACCATCTCCCCCATACCAGGTTTTGTTCTAGTCTTTGTAAGAAGCAGAACAGCCTCACTAGGAGGTTCGCTCTGCCTTCTCTCTACCTTCTCTCTCTAGTAAACGAAGAAGAAGCTTGTTGCTTACTTCTTCTAGAAAGATGAAGCAGAAGTCTTCCATACTTCTGTCTTCCATTTATCCTTCCAGTTTTGATGTAATTATTCCCTCAAAGTATAAATATAAAGAATGAAGAATCATTTGAATACACCGGTCATCTTCTTACTTATTTCTTTATATTTCTGTTTAAGATTTTAATCTAAAATCTTTAGTCGCTGCCCATATGGTATCAGAGCCACCGGTTGGTTCTTGGTGCTATTGGTGTTTCTCGGTCAAAAACAGTACATAAAGTTAGATTTGTGTTTGGTCGGAACAGTATTTGTTCTTGTTAAGGTCTTTACCTGTTCTCCGTCTTTTCAACCCCGTGTCGCGATTCTTTGGCGTCACGACGGTCACCTGATGTCTTTTGGTGTTAGTACCACTGAAGTTCATTTTTGGTCCGCCCAAGTTGATAGTGTCACCCTGGTCGTAGCCATTAGAGCCGTTGTAAGTCTCAGAGTGGAGCAGTGTAGGCTAAGGCGTTTAACCATGGGTCTGAATCAGATTAGGGTATGTGTCCAAAAAATCAGTATGGGTTATCACCAGTCTTCAAAAGGTCTGTATCGTCTAGCGATTGAGTCGTAGGGTTGATGGGTCTTAGTTGAACAAGTTTTGATTTGAGTCAAGTTCATTACAGTTCTGGCAGTAAACAGCTAAAACTAGTTTACTGATTAGATCGAGTCCATTGTTTAGCTCAAGCATCAACCGTGTGATCCCTTGTATCAGACACAGTCTGATTTTATTTTATAAATTTTTTCAGAATTAATGAAATTTTTCTGTTGATGACCAGTTTTTCGGTGAAAAATTTTCTTCCTCTTCTTTTAAAATTATATCTAATTTTGTGGCGGAAGGGAATGATCAACCTGGATAAAAATTCCGCAGCGGAATGGTATGGGGGAGATGGTGATCTATCTGAGAAGAAGATCAACAGAACCCTCCGGCACCGAAGGAGCTGGACCAGAAAGACAGAAGGAGTCGGACCTCCAGTCAGACGACTTGGCCCCACGGGCCCCGCAGTCATCATCAGCTGGCCCCACAGTCATCATCAGATGCGCATGCATCTGACAAAGTCACCAGACAGCATAAAGCAAAAGCAGATGCTGTCCCCTAGTCAATCAGCATAAAGTAAAGTTAAAGGAATCTACTTTTAACTATTACTTTTGCTTTTACTTTTACTTTCACTTTAGTAAATGTAAAATGTTTCTTACTTTAGTAAATTACTTTTACTTTGTACTTTTACTCCAGTAGATGTAATAGTGAATCCTGCGTGATTCAATAGTAATTTACTTTTCAGTTTTCTATTTAAACGAACTCAAGTGTTAGAGTTCTTTAGGTTTTGTTCTAGTGTTTGTAAGAAGCAGAACAGCCTCACTAGGAGGTTCGCTCTGCCTTCTCTCTACCTTCTCTCTCTATCCAAGTGGATAATGATGGTAATCCAATAGTTAATGAAATCTTAGGTATTGGACCCCCTGATGGTGTCAATACTCTTATTTATACTATAATTAAGCATTTTATTGGAACTCCTAGCAACGTTTCTCTCTACCTTCTCTCTCTAGTAAACGAAGAAGAAGTTTGTTGCTTCCTTCTTCTAGAAAGATGAAGCAGAAGTCTTCCATACTTCTGTCTTCCATTTATCTTGTAAACCTTCCACCAATGTATAAATATAAAGAATGAAGAATCATTTGAATACACCGGTCATCTTCTTACTTATTTCTTTATATTTCTGTTTAAGATTTTAATCTAAAATCTTTAGTCGCTGCCCAAATGGTATTAGAGCCACTGGTTGGTTCTTGGTGCTATTGGTGTTTCTCGGTCAAAGACAGTACATAAAGTTGGATCTGTGATTGGTCGGAACAGTATTTGTTCTTGTTAAGGTCTTTACCTGTTCTCCGTCTTTTCAACCCCGTGTCGCGATTCTTTGGCGTCACGACGGTCACCTGATGTCTTTTGGTGTTAATACCACTGAAGTTCATTTTTGGTCCGCCCAAGTTGATAGTGTCACCCTGGTCGTAGCCATTAGAGCCGTTGTAAGTCTCAGAGTGGAGCAGTGTAGGCTAAGGCGTTTAACCATGGGTCTGAATCAGATTAGGGTATGTGTCCAAAAAATCAGTATGGGTTATCACCAGTCTTCAAAAGGTCTGTATCGTCTAGCGATTGAGTCGTAGGGTTGATGGGTCTTAGTTGAACAAGTTTTGATTTGAGTCAAGTTCATTACAGTTCTGGCAGTAAACAGCTAAAACTAGTTTACTGATTAGATCGAGTCCATTGTTTAGCTCAAGCATCAACCGTGTGATCCCTTGTATCAGACACAGTCTGATTTTATTTTATAAATTTTTTCAGAATTACTGAAATTTTTCTGTTGATGACCAGTTTTTCGGTGAAATATTTTCTTCCTCTTCTTTTAAAATTATATCTAATTTTGTGGCGGAAGGGAATGATCAACCTGGATAAAAATTCCGCAGCGGAATGGTATGAGGGAGATGGTGATCTATCTGAGAAGAAGATCAACAGAACCCTCCGGCACCGAAGGAGCCGGACCAGAAGGACAGAAGGAGTCGGACCTCCAGTCAGACGATGCTGGCCCCACAGGCCCCACAGTCATCATCAGATGCGCATGCATCTGACAAAGTCACCAGACAGCATAAAGCAAAAGCAGATGATGTCCCCCAGTCAATCAGCATAAAGTAAAGTTAAAGGAATCTACTTTTAACTTTTACTTTTGCTTTTACTTTTGCTTTAGTAAATGTAAAATGTTTCTTACTTTTACTTTTACTTTAGTAAATTACTTTTACTTTGTACTTTTACTCCAGTAAATGTAATAGTGAATCCTGCGTGATTCAATAGTAATTTACTTTTCAGTTTTCTATTTGAACGAACTCAAGTGTTAGAGTTCTTTAGGTTTTGTTCTAGACAGAACAGCCTCACTAGGAGGTTCGCTCTGCCTTCTCTCTACCTTCTCTCTCTAGTAAACGAAGAAGAAGCTTGTTGCTTCCTTCTTCTAGAAAGATGAAGCAGAAGTCTTCCATACTTCTGTCTTCCATTTATCTTGTAAACCTTCCACCAATGTATAAATATAAAGAATGAAGAATCATTTGAATACACCGGTCATCTTCTTACTTATTTCTTTATATTTCTGTTTAAGATTTGAATCTAAAATCTTTAGTCGCTGCCCAAATTCCTTTAACTTTACTTTATGCTGATTGACTGGGGGACAGCATCAGCTTTTGCTTTATGCTGTCTGGTGACTTTGTCAGATGCATGCGCATCTGATGATGACTGTGGGGCCTGTGGGGCCAGCATCGTCTGACTGGAGGTCCGACTCCTTCTGTCCTTCTGGTCCGGCTCCTTCGGTGCCGAAGGGTTCTGTTGATCTTCTTCTCAAATAGATCACCATCTCTCCCATACCTGGTGACTTTGTCAGATGCATGCGCATCTGATGATGACTGTGGGGCCCGTGGGGCCAGCTGATGATGACTGCGGGACCCGTGGGGCCAAGTCGTCTGACTGGAGGTCCGACTCCTTCTGTCCTTCTGGTCCGGCTCCTTCGGTGCCGAAGGGTTCTGTTGATCTTCTTCTCAGATAGATCACCATCTCCCCCATACCTGATGATGACTGTGGGGCCTGTGGGGCCAGCATTGTCTGACTGGAGGTCCGACTCCTTCTGTCCTTCTGGTCCGACTCCTTCGGTGCCGGAGGGTTCTGTTGATCTTCTTCTCAGATAGATCACCATCGCCCCAGAACCCTCCGGCACCGAAGGAGCCGGACCAGAAGGACAGAAGGAGTCGGACCTCCAGTCAGACGATGCTGGCCCCACAGGCCCCACAGTCATCATCAGATGCGCATGCATCCGACAAAGTCACCAGACAGCATAAAGCAAAAGCAGATGCTGTCCCCCAGTCAATCAGCATAAAGTAAAGTTAAAGGAATATATATATATATATATATATATATATATATATATATTAGTTGAATAACTTTTGCAATTTTGAGCGTATTTAAAATTTTAAAATAAAAGTGTTTATTTTAGATAATTTTAAAATAATATAAATAAATAATTTATTTCTAAATAATTTTATAATTAAAATAAAAGGTTAATTTTAAATATGAAATTGGATTTCATGCAACTTTAAATTGCTCATTAAATGGTACCGATATGTATACTATCTTGATGTATAGCAGTCAAGATAAGTGCTTACTGGAATAAGTGCTTATTGGAATGTAAAATGAATGATGCAATGGGATTTCTGGGAAAGGGACCTCACAATTGAATATATAAACTGAAAATAAACAAATCATATATATATGTATTTATGAATAATGCAAGCAGATTACTAGGAAAGGAACCTCACAGTTGAATATTAAAACTGGAAATAAACAGATCATATATATATATATATATATACCAACAGCCTGATAGCAGCAGACAACAGTTTAATAAAATTAAAACAAAGTAAATAAAACTTATTTATTGAATCTGAAAACTTTAAACTGATAATAGACTTATTAAGGTTTACAAGTTCATAGGGTTCTAAAGGGGAGAGATGAGAGAGAATAAGAGGTTAAAACCAATCTGTCTCCCTCAAATGACTTAGCGTTCCTTTTATAGAATAAGGAAAACACTATTTCAAGACACAATTACAAAAAATAAATGATTACATATATTTTACTATTCATGAATAGTGACTTTTTACTATTTATCTCTACTTTCGGTGGAAAAGTAGCATCTTCTGACTTGGCGTTTAGCAACTTTTGACTAGGAACACATTGGGTGCGTCTAAAGTAGGAACCGACAACATTGGATGCTTGACTGGATCTAGAATACTGGATTACTGAGGGCCACAAAACATTGAATGTCTTAGATAGCCCAAATAAGATACTGGTTCGGACCAGAAGTGATTAGTGGCTCACAGGAGCTGAGAAGGACTCACGGGAGTTGACTATGCAAAAGGATCTTGAGCATCTTGAAGGTTGATGCTACCGTAAAGATCGTTATTAATGCTAGAGGATGACCTTTGGGAAGACCTTGAAGAAAATGACGAACTATCGCTGGCTTCTTCATAGAGTTTGCTGACTTTTTCTTGAATGACCTGAGCTAAAAGTTTTAACTCAGTGCTGGAATAATTCTTAACATCTGAAACATCAATAGAACCAGAAACAGAAGGACTGAGACTAGATCATTTCATTTTTGACTTAAATTTACTAGAAGAACTTTCAATAGGAACAAATTTAATGGGAGAAATTGGAATAAGAGGAAATTCCTTTTGAACTTAACCAATTATTCTTTCGACATTAAATTCATCCCACCATTTAACAAAAAAACACACAAGTTACCATGGCTACTTGACTGATTTCATTAACAACAGTTTTCTGAAATGGTGAATGAAAAATATGTTCTACAACTGGCGTATGGATATTATACTGCCATTTGAGAATCCATGGAATTTTGTATTTACTCATAAACTGAAGTAAACTAGGAATTCCATCATACCTAGGGTTATGAATAGTATGATTTTTGTAATGGTGAACTTGTGACTGAAGTGACTCGGGGGAAATATCAATGGAAGGTCCGTATCTTGACCACCAAAGAATAAACCAAAAGGGGATTTGACTCTTAAATTTATGATCAAATTGAATAAACGAAGAATGACTCATTGACTGATTTTGGTATAGGAAAACATTTTGCCAGGCTTCAATATAATCATAATAACAAAAATAATTACAGAGGGAAGGTTCTTTTCCTTCTGCAAGAGGACGAAAATCAAAAGGATGTTTTCCCCACTCAAGAATGGAAATAATTTTCTTAATATAGAGTGAGTGAAAAATAACCTTTGAATCATCATTTTTATTATAAATGGGCTTACTAAAAATTGACTCGGTATTAAGAAGGATGTCCTTATAAAACGTTAATGATTTATAAGAGGCAAAGGGAACAAAGTGCCAACCATTTGGGAAGAACTGGGAAACAAGTATGACTGGATCATCTTTGGGATTCATATGAGGCTCAATATGAAAAAATGTTAATTTCATAGTTTGGTGAAAATTGTGAAGATTTTGGTTGACTAGGGTTTGAAGCCTGTGAGGAACTCCAAAAGGGATCAATAGGTTTAGGCTTACTAGCCAAAACAGTATTATAGGGTTTTGGGATGGCACCAAGAATTTGATACATATTGACTAAGTCCATAGAAGGGACTGGGTTAACTGGATGAGGAATCATGATTCCTTTATTTTTATTGGATTGACTAACAACAGGGAATTTATCTCGACCATGGCCACTTAGGCCACCTCTTTCACTCATTTTAGTGTACCTGTTTGAAGAAACTCTCTAGTGAGAAAATTGGGAATTGAATTTTGATTACCTTTAATATATTCAATATCAAAATCAAAAAAAGATAAAATAACTTGCCATCTAGCAAAAATCTGTTTAGAAGATATATTTTGTACATCTTTTTCTAAAATATATTTTGCAAATTTACAATCTATTCTTACTAAAAATCTTTTGTTTAATAAATCACTTTGAAATTTATTAATGCATGAAACAAGAGATAAAATCTCTTTTTTGACAGTAGAATAATTTACTTGTGTATTATCCCATGCACGAGAATAAAAAGAAACAATTTGTTTAGATGAATTAGGAGTTAACTTTTGTTTTAGAATACCTCCTAATCCAATTTCAGAGGCATCAGTTTCAACAATTTTGAATGCATCAGAATTAGATATGTCAAGATATGGAAGTGTCTTAACATGTAATTTGATTTCTTGGACTATAAAAGTATGAACTTCAGTCTAAGATGGAGGATTATTTTGCAAGCGTTCAAACAATGGCTTACAGATTCTTCTCAAATTTTTATAGAATTCTCCTATGTAGTTGAGGGAACCTAAAAATCTCTAAAGCTGAGTTTTATCAATAATTTTGTCTAGAAATTTACTAGCAAACTGTATAGCTCTAGCAACTAGCTGAATTTGACCATACTGAATAATATGACCAAGGAATTTAACTTTTGTTTGGAATAGACAGCATTTTGACTGGGAAAGAACTAATCCATTAGATTAAACAGTTCTAAAGAATGAATTTAAATGCTTCCAATGTTCTTCAATAGAATTTGAAAAAATAAGAACATCATCAATATAAACAATGGCAAAATGACTAAAAGGGTTTATAATATCATTCATAATATTTTGAAATTCACTAGAGGCATTTTTTAATCCGAATGACATTACATTCCATTCATAATGACCAAAGGGAGTACTGAAGACTGTCTACATATCCTTCTCATGAATCTGGATTTACCAGAATCCACTCTTAAGGTCAAATTTACTAAAGACAACTATTTGACCTAATTTGTTAATTAAATCCTTCTTATTAGGTAATGAATACCTAATCCATTCTAGGACTTTTTTTAATGGTTTATAATTAATAACTAAGCGAGGGGTTCCTCTTTCTATTTCAGTATTTTTATTGACATAAAAGGTTGGGCAAGACCAAGGAGATTTACTTTTTCTAATTAATCTTTTTCTTAATAAATCATCAATTTCATTTTTACAATAATTCATTTGTTCATGATTCATCTGAATAGGTCTAGCCTTAGTAGGAATTAAATACTCTTTAAATTCCTTAGCATAAGGTAGCCTAACTATATACTTTTTCCTATGCCAAAAAGCATGGAGTAAATCTGAACAAATATTTTTACTTAATAAATTATGGAATTCTTTTATTTTACCCTGAAGATTATTATCTTTTAATTGACCTTCAATTCTCTTATACCTAATTTCATCTTTTAGGTATTTTAAATGATTTCTTTTATTATTAAGTATATTTAAGTTTTTTGAAATTGGTCATTTTTTAATAATCCTAAAATCTTTACTTTTAGGTTTTTGAATAAAACTAAATGTTACTTCTTGACTTAAGTGTTTACTTGTTAAACCATTTGTATTAGTAGTAAAAGGGTACAATAAATATATAAATGGTAATCCTAAAATAATCTTATCTGTCATGTTTTTTTTATTAAAATAAAAAATGTTTTAAAACAAATATTATTTTGACAGATATGTGTTTTAGGCAATTTATATTTTATTTTCATTTCATTACCATTGGCTGAAGTCATTCTTTCACTAGTTTTTACATAGTACTTAGTAGGGACTAATCCCTCCTGAATATAATTTAAATCAGCACCAGTATCTACTAATGCTGGAATTTCTAAAATAAATGACTTGTTAATAATTATAGTTACATTAATGTACCATTTCTGAATGGTAATAGCTTTTAATATTTTTAATGATAATATTTGTTGACTAAAGGTTTCATTTTCCTATCTGGGTTATTAATTCTTGAAGTTTCAGGTTCCTCCATATATTCACTATCAAAAGAATCATGTATTAACAATTCATCTCCTTTTCTAATTTTACTAATTTCTTCTCTTAGCTTAGGAATTTCTTGTTTTAATTTAGAAATTTCTTTTTTAAGGTTATTAACTTCTTGGTTTAATTCTGGTAAAGTTATTTCTTTATTTTGATTTTTAAATCTTTCTAAAGTCTTGTTAAGACTAAAAATTGGTTTTTTTTTAATCTTATTTATTTTACTAGATGAGCTATCTTTGTTAAATAAATCTTTTAATTGTTTAGTATATTAGGATTTTAGCTGAGGGTCTGAGATTTTACGTATTAAATCAATTAATAAATGTTCTTCTTCAATATTTTTATCTAAAACATTTAGTCTTTTATTACAACAAGTATCAGTACATCCTAAAGTAATTTTAGGACTCTGACTAGATTTACTACTAGACTCAATTTTTGAAGTATTAGAAGAATTAAAATCTTCATATTCATTATTACTATAATCATTTTTAATTCTCATTAATTCAATGATTTGATTTGTATCTTCTTCAGATATTTTTAACTATTTTAATTTTTATTTAACTTTACATTCATTTTTATAATGGTCTGGTTTGCCGCAATTATGACAAATAACTTTACTTTTATCAAACCTCTTAGAAGACTTTTTCTTATAAGGTTTTTTATAGGCTGGTTGTTTTTGTGATTTCTTATAATAATTATCTTTAGAATAATGTCGTTTATATTTCTTAAAATTTTTCTTTTTACTGATTTTATGTTTTCTTCTGGATAGCGTAACAGGGGGTAAACCATATTGCTCACAAAAAGTTTCTAATTCATATTTAGCTTTCTTTTTATCTTTACTAGCTTGTTTACTAATTTTAAAATCAATACACATTTTAAAACCTATTTTCTTTATTTGACTGATTATATCTCCATATGTTAGATTATCATAATCAATAAAACTTAAGTCTTTACTTAATTTCTCACGAATTTTATGGGCAACCAAATTCGGTAAACCATTGACAAATTTTTCTTTCCAAAATGGCTTATCACTATCATTCCTCATCATAATCGTGGAGGTAAAAACGTCTTTATACCATCTAAAATCACTTAAACTAGGACATGATAAATTAGTTAACTGATCATGAATCCTATCTGTTATATTACTAGGTGTTTTAATAAAATGTTTAATTATTGTATGTATTAATGTATTAACTCCATCAGGATGACCTGATCCTAATTCTTTATCAAAAGTAGGCATTCCTTCGTCATCTCTTTGAATAACGTGAATTATATTATATATAAAATCTTCAGTGAGATGTTTTTTCCACCAAGATCTAAGAACACCAGTAAATCCGCTAATCAATAACTCAACTATATCTGGTTGTATTAAATTATTATAATTTGTTAGATAACTATTAGCTACCATTGACATATCATTTAATTTGTTTAATAATTCTTGTTCACTTAATCCATCAATATTCTATTCATAAATTTTATTTGCTGAAACAAAAAATCTAGAATACCAATTTTTTGTTTAACTGGTGATAGTTGGATTTTTAAAAGTTAATTTTTTAAACTGGTTTTCAATTTCTTGAACTGTAGTATTAGTTTTTGAATCATCTTGAACTGTGGTTTCAGTTTCGGTATCTGAACCATTATTCTCTTGGCTTTTATTTTGGTCAATAACTGTTAAAGTTTTACTAGATTATGGTTCTCCTAGTTTTTTGAATAATTTATCAAGAGTTCTTGTAATTTTTTGATCTTTAGCAGGTAAACCAAAACCTTGTCTATTTTGAGGCAGGTTTAACAAAGGTTTTTCAATTCTATCAGCTTGACTACTTTGAAGTCTATCTTTAATTTTGTCTTCAATTTTATCTAGCTATTTTCCTAAAGTTGCTAGGTACTGGTTAGTAAAATTATTTTGTTCAATAATTTTTTATCATCATTATTACCATCTGGAATTTTAAAAGGGCTAGCAATAACATATGTGTTTTTAATTGGTAAAATAACTGTTTCTAAATGAGGACGACTAGAAGAGATTTTTGACTTATCTTCCTTTACCCATTAGCTTCTAGTAATTACATTACATTTACCATAATATCTTTCATACCAAGTATAAAAAGTAATATTCACTTTTTCTTTTATCATAATTTTTTTTTCATTTTTTAACTATTTCCTCTCTATCAATTTCACTATGGTTTTCACGGAATTGATGTCTTTTACTTTTATTTTCTTTTGAATTAAAATCATTAGTTAATTTTTCCCATTTAACTTTCAAGTCTTTCTGTATTACTCTAAGTTGGTGGTTAACTGATTTTGTCTCAAAATCTGACTGAGTAGATGATAATTGTTGTTCATCATCTTCATCTTGACTGACAGATTCATTATTATAGCAGGGTTGACTAGTCTGACCTTCATTAATAATTCCTTTTAACTTGATATTCTGAAGTGTAGTTTTACTTAGTAATTCTGAATCTTTTCTAGACGATGCAACAGTACTAGCAACGTCTTCTATTACTAAAGATCTTCTAAGTCTTGAATCATCAAAACTTATTCTGACTGTACCATATAAGTATTGTTTAATATTTTCTAGGTTTATTATGTTACTATTAATTAACCTTTGGGGCATTTCATTTTCTAATATCTATTGTCTCGGGAGATTTATCTCTTTCCAAATAATAGTTTTTTAAGACCTGGATATTGGCATCACTAGTACTGCTTTGAATTAAAACAGTCTTATCTTTAGGGCTTTTGTTAAGTGCTTTAACATTCAAATTTGTTTTCATTGTTTTATAATAAATTCTAAATATCAAAGCAAGAGCTTGGGATCCCTTAATCATTTGAGTGATTTCTCCAGCTGTCTTGATGTTTAAAGTTAATGCTTTTAATAAATGTGGGTCACTTAGACTTAATGTAAAATCAGGAAAGTAATTAAAGTGGGCGGGTCCATTATGCAGACTAGACTCTATTATGCCTAAAATGCTTGGTACATAATTTAAATACCGTGCATCCCGAAAACACAACAATATACTTGAGTTAATTCCTTTAATACTTAAAGATTTTACTGCAACTTGAATTAGACCTATATGGATAAAATTATATCCCTTAAGTCTATGTTTTTAAATTATTTCATTTGTTAATAAGGAACAATTTTTATGTTCTTTATTAATTGCATAAACCTTTTCAACAGTTTTAACATTGTAATTCTATTTAAAATTATTAGAAAAGGTTGACTTATAGATTTCTTTAGGTGAAACATTTGGTATATTCCAGTTACCAAAATCTTGACTTATGTTATCATAACTATGTTATTCCTAATTAATTATGCCTGGGATTGAGGACAAAGCTGCTGATCTTGAACTAACTGATGAACTAGATTTAAAAAGTCTATTCATTTTAACTGATTTATCAATTACTATTATCTTTGATCATTCCACTTATGTCTTCTTACAAACCTTAAGTAGACTCATACCTGGGTTCTAAGATTCCTTAAGCCTAAACTGCCCCTATCTGGAGACTGACAACGGCACAACAGGACTTCTGGCGAGCTAGGTGTTCTGCAGTATAGTATATATATATAATGATTTATTTAATTTGTGAGATGAATATTTTTATTTATTGATATATATGTTGATATATATGATAATAAATAGGCTTAATTATGGACTATTGATCAATATGATTAGATTTATTTTATGTGGATGATTTAATGAATGAGTTTTAATAAATGGAGTCTGTGTATCTCGTCTTATCTAATTTTTCTTGATGTAAATTCTATCCCCCTCCTATGTACTTTCTCTTGACTGTTGATCAAGGTTTTTATTTAATGTAAATAGTTTGTAATAGAATTAGTTATATTTATTTTGAAGAATTAGAGGTAAGGAGCAAGAAGCGCTTGAAGACTCGTTTGTATTAGAGTCCAAGTTAAATGTGACAGTTACATTTATGTATTTATTCTTGCACCCTAGCTTTGACCATTTGGTTTATTTTGTGGCTCGAATAAACCAAACAAAAATAAAATTCATAATCAATCTAAGTAGAATATAGTATTCTATATGTACATGCTTATTTATATATATTATATATTATCAAACATGCTTCGCATGATAATTCATATGACGCGTATTTTATATATATGTGTGCATGTGTGCTAAACAAGATGAGACAATTAATATTAACAAACACCTGATGATGTAGAATAAATATTATTTATAAAATGGATTAAAAGGTTTAATTTATAATTTAAAGAAGTTAAATTCAACTAAATAAAATTAGAACTTAGAATTGTTCTAATTTATTTATTCTACTACTCATAATATTAAGTTGTAACGTTCAAAGATTTTTATTAAAAATATCGAACGTCGCCTTCTAGCATGGTAAAATAATAGAGTATCAAATAATTATTATGAGTTTGTTGTATTGCACAAAACTTGTATTAATTATTTGAAATATTATTTTATTACATAATTGATGTTTATAAAGAAATTAAACATTACTATTTTGTAGTGTCGCACAAGAACAATCTTTTTCTCTTCACTTATATGAAAATACTAGGTCGCACTTAACTTGGATAATTTTGATTTGGATGTGTCGCACATGATCATAATAATTCAAGAGGCAAAATACAAGTAGTTACATATTGATGTAATTGACAATAAGTTGTCTACCTATTTATTTATATATAGTTTGTTGTGTCGCACAAGACTATATAAATTTGAACTATGATCCTTATTCTCACTAGCGAGTCTTTAATTAGATTTGTCGAACTATATAAGGAGGATAATATAGTTTAATGAAAATAGTGGGAGACACTATTTTAATTAAAGACCAAATTAACTTGGTAATTAATAAAATGAATGTATATTAAGAATATTGTTATGTTTAATTCACTGACACTACATAGCATATTGGATGCTAACAATTAATCGAACCGAATTGTTTAGATTGATTAAACAAATTAAAGAATAGTTCTCATTACTGAAAAGCTAGTAAATGTTAGTGACGGTCCCAAATCTGGGCCCATACAGCCCAAACTTGAGTCGTCAAAATACACAACTATTACAATACATTACAACGTACAATAATATAGTGCTTAATAATACACAACTAAGTCTTCACTATTATTGCCACACTATTTTTATAATATGGTGAAGACTACTATAGCAACTATCTCAAACCATCACTCCATTCCCTTCTTTTTTTCCGCTAGTCCTGACTACATTCTCATTTTCGGAACAATTGAACAAAAAAGAAAGGGTAAGCTCAAATAGCCCAATAAAGAATATCATGACTAAGATAATGACGAATAAATTATCATTAGCCTTCAACAATTGAGTTCTTGATAGAATAATATAAACAGCAAGTTTTAATTCAACAATTACAGTTAAGTTCTTAAACAAAGTTCAGATCAACAAATGCAGTAGAACAACAACCATTAGGAAAATTATGTGGATCAAAATGTTTGCTAACTTCTCTTTTTCAAAAAAATTATCATCAATATTTATCATCTAAAATACCACTGGCTATGATCATGCCAAACAACAGTTCTTTTTTGCCTCAGGCCAAAGAGAATATTTATCACGTGCCCTAAAAGACACATCACCATTATATCGTCTTTATCCTATTATATGTGCCTCAGGCCACATATATAACAACATGATATTTAGAATAGGTAGTGATAGAAATGATGAATAGAGGAAAGAGAATAATATGATAAACAATAGATATCGAAAGTTTATAATTTTATTTTGTGCAGATTCAAATAATGTCCAAATTATTAACATGATGTGGAATCAAATTCAAGAATGATATTCAAGATCCATGGTTCAAAAATAACGGTTAAAGTTCAATAGAAATGTTCGGGTAAATAGAAAGGTTCGCTTAAAATGATATTAAATAAAGCGCAAACTACTAATCATTTCAGGAATTTTACCGACCAATACTTAACATAGTAAGTTTAAGAGTATGAAAGAAAATGATATCCCTTACCTTAACACGTGATTGGTTATTGATTAAAATGATGTTAATCAACATATATATATATATATATATATATATATATATATATATATATATATATATATATATATATAGGGGGTGATCTGTTGGTTTGCAAAAATTATGGCATACATATAATCAAATTATATAAGCGCAACGGAAGCAATAAAATCAGATTTTAAAATTTTTGTACAAACCAATAACCCGAATCTTTCTTATGCGACTATTATTAATTGAAGAAGGATAAAAGAATTTATACCTTTGTAGAACCAAGCTTCCACGGGTACAAGTTCATCTTCCTTTAATCCTTCACGTTCATCTTCATAATTCACCGATTAGATTCCACGGATCAATGTTAGCTCCCCAAGTGTTGAGCCTCTAGAGGTGATCCACCAAGAGATCTATGAATTAAAGAAGTGGATTTTTGGTTTCTCTAAACCATGGGTGGCTAGCCCTAATTCTCTCTCTCTCTCTAACTCTTAGATCTAGAGAATTATGGAGTACTCTCCCTCTCTTATGAAAGAGTGTGTAACCTTGATCTATGATAAGACTCCTCTTATTTATAGATCTAGTCAACCCTCCTAAACTATTTAGGATTAGGGTTTTAATTTGATTCCTAATTTAATTAGGAACTAAATTAATTAATTACAATTCCTAAACCATTTAGGAACTTAATTATTTAATAATGAGAGTACTTCTTATTAATTAATTACTAAACCATTTAGTAACTTAATTAATTATTATAATTACAATTCCTAAACTATTTAGGAACTTAATTATATTTACTAATAATAATATTACTACTTATTAATTAATTACTAAACCATTTAGTAACTTAATTAATTATTATAATTATAATTCCTAAACTATTTAGGAACTTAATTATTTAATAATAATATTACTATTTATTAATTAATTCCTAAACCATTTAGGAACTAAATAATAATACTAGTAATAATAATAATAGTAATAACAATAATAATAAGACTCCTCTTATTAATTTATAATTAGTATTTCTAAAATACTAAATTATAAATATTAAGCTATTTAATTTATTCTATCACCATAGTATAAATTAAATATACTTAATTTATTATTACAATTATGCCATCCACTTCTAAAATAAATATTACTCTTTTGCGGTGTGACCCTTTAGGTTCTCCATATTAAACCGGTTGTATAATAAATAAATTTGAACAATTCTAATTTATTTATTACGAATTAACTCTTTAATTCAGAATAAATAATTATTCCACAATAAGGGTAAGCCCCCTTAGCGATTAGTCGACTTTCCAGATAATATAGATTTCAACATTTAATCGTAAAAGAACCTTTCAGCAAATAGTTACCGTACAATTCAATCCTTCTACCACACAATGTCCCAATCAAATATATAAGACACGGAATTTCTGTCAAGTCTTATTTATTTGATTATATGCATTTCAATTCACAAATACACAACTCTAATTAATGTAAATTAGAAACTCCTTTCTAATTCCATTCAACCCTGGCCAGGGATTTCTGAGTTGTCACTTATTGAATCGCATAGGACATTCTCTCCCTTTACTGGAAGTGGTAGATCCTTTGTTGACCATTCATCTATCTCCATGTGTACTTTATTATACCCAAGCACATCCTTTGATATACCAATAGGTCTTAAGGAATATGTCAAAGTATAACTTAGTACACACAAGATACTAAGATGATCTCAAGTCTAAGGATCACTTGTACGACTATCACATAAGGAACTCCTATTGACAGACGAGTAAAACTCCATTAGGTGTTCCTTGAGCGAGTCACGTTCAGTGAACTTATCCTTTAATAAGCACCTACATACTTGTTTTAGTGTCTCTACACAAATGATTATGAGATCAATCATCCTCTTCATAAGAGCAAGCATAGTATGTACCAATCTATTCGGATCTACTAATCCCCTTTTTAGTGATCCAACGATTAGGAACAATTTTAGTTTTGAGCTATCTTAAATTTAGATCTCATTAGCATGATCCTCATCATGGTTCTAAAAGCATTGCTCGAAAACTATGGGTTTATCCATTTGATTAATTCAAGTAATTAATCATGAATAAAGAAATGCCTTGATACTTTTATTAATAAATGAACAAGATTACAAAGTATATGCTTATCACATCAAATGTGATTGGCTTGAGGGCATACTACTTTCAATCTCCCACTTGCACTAAAGCCAATCGCCCTTTGGTATCCATATACCATTCTTCTCTAAGTGGCGTACAAATTGCTTAGTAAATGCTTTAGTTAATGGATATGTAATGTTGTTCTAAGAGTCTACCATATTTATGGTGTCGTCTCCTTTTCAATGATTCATCTAATCATATAAAAGTGCCGCAACACATGTTTGGATTTCAGATGAGACCTAGGTTCCTTGGCGAATTAAACTCCTTTAATGTTAGGAACCATTATAAGTTCTGTAAAGAACTTGTTTAACCAAACAATCACCTTTACAGCTTCACTTATAGTTATTTACTATGTCTTTGTCACTAAATCAGCAACTATTTACTGTTGGAACTTTTCCAACTCACTGCAGCACCGTTCACGGTAATCATATTACCTGAAACGGATATGTTGTTATCTTTGTTAGTCTGAACAAACTTGAGTTTGTTAAACCCTCTAGTTTTATATCAGACCCATCATTAGAAACTCTTTTCTAATATTCTTCTCCAAAATTGAACTGATATCTGCTTATCATACATAAGTAATATCAAGTCTTGTACATGTCAACGAATTAATGTATGTTCCTTGGGTCAAGCCGAGCATCCTTTATGATCTATCTCTATAGACCTTTATCCTGAATAGAATGTTAGGATGCTTCTCCCAAGTCCTTAATGGAGAAGTTTTAGACAACCACATCTTTACTGATTGTAGCATCGGTATGTCATTCCTTATTGATATTATATCGACATATACTACTAGAAATGTCACAGTGCTCCCACTAACCTTTGTACACACTTGGTTCATCCTCGTCTTTGATAAAATCAAACTCTTTTGATTGTCTCATCAAAAACGGATGTTCCATCTTCGAGAAACTTGCTTCAATTCATAATTGGAGCGTTGTAACTTACATACTTGATTTGCTCCATCTATATGGAGACAAATCCTCTTGGTTGTATCATACATACACCCTTTTGTATAGTAAGCTGCAACTGCAAGTAAAATCCGAATGGATATATGCATTTTCACTAGTGAAAAATTTCATCATAGTCAACTCATTGACCTTGTTTGAAATCTTTTTACCACTAGTCAGGTCTTATAGGTCTCCACCTAGCCATCTGCTTTAGTCTTTCTCCAAAGACCCATTTCGGATTTTATGGTCATCAGCCATTTCTCTTGAGTATCTAATACTCATACCTCATCGTATATATCTGGATCATCATCCACTATGATGCGTACCTTATCATCATCATCTATGATGAATCCATACCATTCAGGTATCTTCGGTACAAAACCAGATTTACGACTTGGTTGTGGTACAATAGGTTTATCTACTTGTACAGATTCCTTCATTTTATCTGTAGTGTTTTGTGATTCTTGAACTTCTTCAAGATCTATTTTACTCCCACTAACCCTTTAAGGAAAAACTTATTTTCCTGTAAAGCAACGTGTTTCAAACAAACACCTTTTAGTTAGTCGGATTATAAAAGTGATACCCTAAACTTTCTTTAGGATATCCCACAAGTTTACACTTATCAGATCATGTCCTTAGCTTATCTTTGTCAAACCTTTTAACATAAGCTGAACAATTCAAATCTTTAACATGCTTAAGACTTGGTTTCCTCCCTATCCATGACTCATATGAAGTCTTAGGGACGGAATTTGAAGGTATCTTATTTAGTAGATATGCGATCGTTTCTAGAGCATAACCCTAGAAGAATACTGGAAGATCGGTAATACTCATTATGGATCATCACCATGTCCATTGTGAGAATACCATTTCGCTTGAGATGATCTAGAAACTTACTGCTTTAAGTATTCCCTTCTCGATCTAATCGAAGAACTTTAATACTTTTGGCATTTAGTTTCTATACTTCACTTTTGAATTCTTTGAACGTTTCAAACGATTTGGATTTGTATTTCATTAAATACATATATCAAAATCTAGAATCATCAGTGAAAGTAATGAATGAATACCCTCCTCTTGCATTTGTTGTCATAGGTCCCACACATCACTGTGTGTACCATCTCTAACAACTCTGTAACTCGCTCTCCATGTCCACTAAATGGAGATTTAGTCATATTATCCATGATACAAAATTCACAAGTTGTATTTGATTCATAATCAAAAGCTCTAAAAGCCTATCTTTATACAACTTGTTTAGTCTTGTTTCATTAACGTGACCGAGTTAACAGTATTGCATGGAGGTATGATTCATATCATCTCTTTGCCTTTAGTTTGTTCAATTTGAAATAATTTTCATGTAAGTCAAGTATACAAAATCCATTAAGTAATCAACCAGTTCTAAATAAAACATTATCATTATAAACAGAACAACAATTGTTCATTATTATAATGTCAAAAACCCTTTCTTGTTATCACATGGAACTGAAATAATGTTTCTAAGAACTGGAACCTTGTAACATCTTACTAACTTAATAGGCTTGCCTGTAGGCAGTGCTAAATTATAAGTTCTCATGGCTAATGCAGCAACCTTTGCTTCATTTCCCAGCACAGGATTACTTATCATTTGTTTAGCTTTCTACTTCTGCTTAGTCTCTGCAACGTCTTGCATATGTGAGACCACCAGCCGGAATCTAATTCCTAAGTAGAAACTTGACTTATAGAAAATTCTATTTTATTATGAACAAATCTATATCTGTAGCTGAAGCTTCATTAAACTTCTTCTACTTAACTACTACAACTCTCTTGCAGTTGTTCTTCCAGTGTCCCATCTTATCGCAATGAAAGCAAACTCCTTTGCCCTCAGGATCACTTTTATTTATGTCATTTGTTTAGCCTTTCTTTTCCCTTCTACTCTTTCTGACTCCTCAGAAATACCTTTGGTCATCTTCCTCCGCTTAGAAGATTCATCTACGAGTAAGACTTTGTTTTTCTAGGAAGGAAAATGACTCTCAACAGTCTTCAACATATTTAAGCAAATCAGTTAAATGACTTCTAGCTTAATAATGTTTGAAGTTCACAACATATTGTGAATTAGAGTCAGTGAGTGACTGCAAGATCAAATCTTGACTCAACTCTCCATCCTTGACAAAACCTGTTGTCCTAATTGATCAATCCAATTGATCATCTTTAGGACATGTGTCTTTTACTGTAGTGTCATTGGTTATTATAGATCGAAAGAGCTCCTTAGATATCTTATATCTAGTTGACCTACTTTGCTCACCATACAACTATTGAATGTGCAGCAATATAGTAGGTGCATCCATTTTCTCATGTTGACGCTGTAACTCGATACTTATGGATATGAGCATGATGCATTGAGCCACCTTTGCATCATCTTACCATTTCATAAAATAGCAATCTCTTTCTCAAAGGCTTAGTCTACAATGTTTGTAGGAATAGACAAATTAAGGACATTTGCTAGCTTTCCAGCATTGAGAACTATTCTCAAATTTGTTTAATCAATCCGAACAATTCGGTTCAATTAATTTTTAGCATACATTATGCTATGCAGTGTTAGTGAATTTAAACATAGCAATATTCTTTAAGTGAATTAGTAACAACATTAACATGCATTCGTTTTATTAATTACCAAAATAAATTAGGTCTTTATATAAAATGGCGTCTCCCACTATTTTCATCAAACTATATTACCCTCTTTATATAGTTCGACAAATTTAGTTAAAAATTTGCTAGTGAGAAAAGGATCCTATCGACATAAGTACAGCCTTGTGTGTGCACAACAAACTATAGTTTATTCAATAGGTAGACAACTCCTTGTCAATTACATCAACATGTAACTCCTTTGTATTTTGCCTCTTAGATTATTATGATCATGTGTGTGCACATCCAAATCAAAATTATCTAAGTTAAGTCAAACCTAGCACTTCCATATAAGTGAAGAGAAAAATACTGCCCTTGTGTGTGCACAACAAAACAGTAATGTTCAATTCCTTTATAAGCATCAAATGTGATAAAACAACATCTCAAATAATCGATATAAGCCTTGTGTGTGCACAACAAACGTATATTGACTATTTGATACTCTATCGTTTTATCATGCTAGAAGGCGACGTTCGATATTTTGATAAATATCTTTGAACGTTACAACTTAATATTATGAGTAGTAGAATAAATAAATTAGAACAATTCTAATTTTATTTAATTGAATTAAACTCCTTTAATTCATGAATTAAACATTTTAATTCATTTTATAAATAATATTTATTCTACATCATGAGGGGTTTATTAATATTAATTGTCTCATCTTGTTTAGCACACATGCACATATATATATATAAAATACGCGTCATATTAATTAACATGCGAAGCATGTTTGATAATATATAATATATATAAATAAGCATGCACATATAGAATACTATATTGTACTTAGATTGATTATGGACTTTTATTCTAGTTTGGTTTATTCGAGCCACCAAATAAACCAAATGGTCAAACCTAGGGTGCAAGAATAAATTAAATTAAATGTAACTATTACATTTAAATTCGGGCTCCATTACAAATGAGTCTTCATGCGCTCCTTGCTTCTTTGCTTCAATTCTTCAAAATAATTCTAACTAATCCTATTACAAATTATTTACAATAAATAGAAACCTTGATCAACAGTCAAGGGGAAGTACATAGGAGGGAGATAGAATTATACATAAGAAAAATTAGAAAGACGAGGTACGCAGACCCCATTTATTAAAACTCATTCATTCATGCATTTAATTAAAATTAAATCCAATCACATTGGTCAATAGTCCATAATCAATCCCATTTATTATCATATATATCAACATATATATTAATAAATAATATTCATCTCATGAATTAAATAAAACATTCCATATATGTATTGGTATCATTTAATGGGCAATTTAAAGCTGTATGAAATCCAATTTCATATTTAAAATAAACCTTTTATTTTAATTATAAAATTATTTAAAAATAAACTATTTATTTTTGTTATTTTAAAATTACCCAAAATAAACTCTTTTATTTTAAAATTTTAAAATCTGCATAAAATTACCAAACTATTTGGGTAATTAATATATATTATAAATATATCGTATATATTAATAATATATATATAATAACCGGTTAATATATATACTATATAATACACGGTAGTATATATATATATATATATATATATATATATATATATACAAAACTGCCATTACCGAAAACTGCAGCTCCAATTTACCAAAAAAAAAATTTTGAACATGCTGCTTTGTTATAGCAAAACCGTGGGCTACATTGCTATGCCAATATATCACACACATATATATATATATATATATATAAATAAGGCAGCCCACAGCCTCTTTTTCATGAATCATGATAGTTAATATATATACAACCGAATTCAATTTAATTTTGTGACACTAAAACCGGGACAAGGTTATATAATATATACCCAGCTTTACCGAAAGCCTGCCAGTTGATATATATATATATATATATATTAAAACCGAAATAGTGGATTGCCTACTATATATATTATATATATCATATATATATATATATATAGCACCGAAATAGTAGACCAAAATTCGGTAAACATAGATATTATATATATCCCAAAACCGAGAAAGCCACTTTCGGTAATTAAATTATTCCAGCCGTGAATAAATAAAATCAGTCCGTGATTCAATTTCGGTATATAAAAAAAAATAATTTTATATAATAAATTATGCCCAATAAATTATTCTAAACACATACCCATACATATATGAAATTAAAACAATTAATAATTCGCATAAGTTTGGCTCTTGATGCCACTGTTGGTTTGCAAAAATTATGGCATACATATAATCAAATTAAATAAGCGCAACGGAAGCAATAAAATCAGATTTTAAAATTTTTGTACAAACCAATAACCCGAATCTTTCTTATGCGACTATTATTAATTGAAGAAGGATAAAAGAATTTATACATTTGTAGAACCAAGCTTCCACGGGTACAAGTTCATCTCCCTTTAATCATTCACGTTCATCTTCATAATTCACCGATTAGATTCCACGGATCAATGTTAGCTCCCCAAGTGTTGAGCCTCTAGAGGTGATCCACCAAGAGATCTATGAATTAAAGAAGTGGGTTTTTGGTTTCTCTAAACCATGGGTGGCTAGCCCTAATTCTCTCTCTCTCTCTAACTCTTAGATCTAGAGAATTATGGAGTACTCTCCCTCTCTTATGAAAGAGTGTGTAACCTTGATCTATGATAAGACTCCTCTTATTTATAGATCTAGTCAACCCTCCTAAACTATTTAGGATTAGGGTTTTAATTTGATTCCTAATTTAATTAGGAACTAAATTAATTAATTACAATTCCTAAATCATTTAGGAACTTAATTATTTAATAATGAGAGTACTTCTTATTAATTAATTACTAAACCATTTAGTAACTTAATTAATTATTATAATTACAATTCCTAAACTATTTAGGAACTTAATTATATTTACTAATAATAATATTACTACTTATTAATTAATTACTAAACCATTTAGTAACTTAATTAATTATTATAATTATAATTCCTAAACTATTTAGGAACTTAATTATTTAATAATAATATTACTATTTATTAATTAATTCCTAAACTATTTAGGAACTAAATAATAATACTAGTAATAATAATAATAGTAATAACAATAATAATAAGACTCCTCTTATTAATTTATAATTAGTATTTCTAAAATACTAAATTATAAATATTAAGCTATTTAATTTATTCTATCACCATAGTATAAATTAAATATACTTAATTTATTATTACAATTATGTCATCCACTTCTAAAATAAATATTACTCTTTTGCGGTGTGACCCTTTAGGTTCTCCATATTAAACCGGTTGTATAATAAATAAATTTGAACAATTCTAATTTATTTATTACGAATGAACTCTTTAATTCAGAATAAATAATTATTCCACAATAAGGGTAAGCCCCCTTAGCGATTAGTCGACTTTCCAGATAATATAGATTTCAACATTTAATCGTAAAAGAACCTTTCAGCAAATAGTTACCGTACAATTCAATCCTTCTACCACACAATGTCCCAATCAAATATATAAGACACAGAATTTCTGTCAAGTCTTATTTATTTGATTATATGCATTTCAATTCACAAATACACAACTCTAATTAATGTAAATTAGAAACTCCTTTCTAATTCCATTCAACCCTGGCCAGGGATTTCTGAGTTGTCACTTATTGAATCGCATAGGACATTCTCTCCCTTTACTGGAAGTGGTAGATCCTTTGTTGACCATTCATCTATCTCCATGTGTACTTTATTATACCCAAGCACATCCTTTGATATACCAATAGGTCTTAAGGAATATGTCAAAGTATAACTTAGTACACACAAGATACTAAGATGATCTCAAGTCTAAGGATCACTTGTACGACTATCACATAAGGAACTCCTATTGACAGACGAGTAAAACTCCATTAGGTGTTCCTTGAGCGAGTCACGTTCAGTGAACTTATCCTTTAATAAGCACCTACATACTTGCTTTAGTGTCTCTACACAAATGATTATGAGATCAATCATCCTCTTCATAAGAGCAAGCATAGTATGTACCAATCTATCCAGATCTACTAATCCCTTTTTTAGTGATCCAACGATTAGGAACAATTTTAGTTTTGAGCTATCTTGAATTTAGATCTCATTAGCATGATCCTCATCATGGTTCTAAAAGCATTGCTCGAAAACTATGGGTTTATCCATTTGATTAATTCAAGTAATTAATCATGAATAAAGAAATGCCTTGATACTTTTATTAATAAATGAACAAGATTACAAAGTATATGCTTATCACATCAAATGTGATTGGCTTGAGGGCATACTACTTTCATGATCCATAGCAAATACATGCTATGAATTTTTTTTGGGCAAATACCATCAATTCCACACGTTTTGGCCAGCAACGGTGGAGATTTAAAATAGCAAAACTCACGTCCGCTAGTTCAAACAGCGAACGGTTTAATCATATTTGATGGACACTCTTACCCCTCAGTTCCGTGAACGACATCGCATTGCGTGAATGTTACCCGTAATTTATACACCATCCGCTAGTTCAACTAGCGGATGTAAAGCAGCAAACCGACTTATTAGCTTATATTAAACAGGGGAGTCCATAGCATTTAACAGTCCTAATTCTAATCGAATTACATAGCAATTGAACTAGCTGTGGGAGTGATATGCAATTCAGTCATTAAATCCTAATAAGCAATTGATTCATGGAGGCTACGCTAAAAGAGATTTTGTTGGGTAAATCATAAACGAAAGACAATTGATTCAGATTTTGTACATTAATGTACCAAATTTAATTTTAATGGTAGGGTATTTTTAGTGTGTTTTCAATATAAAATCTATTTCCAACACCAAGGAGTATCCATAAGTCTCAGGGGTTTTTGTATATTCATAAACAGAACGCGTTACATATCAGATTTATGGTGGTAAGTTTTCTTTTTATGGCTAATAATATGTTTAATTCTACTTCTTCAGATTCTTCTCATGATGTGATTGACTTTGATAATATTGGTTTTTGTAATATGCAGTCGTCTCATATTAATGATTTAAAAACCCCATACGAGGGTCAAATTTTTTCTAGTATCCAGGAGGCTGAAGAATTTTATAGAGTCTATGCACGTAGTACTGGATTTGAAATAAAAATTGGGGCAAGTCATAAATATGCTCGTTCCGACATCTTGTCCAACAGACTATTTACATGTAAGAAAGCTAGAAAACCAATTGGGAAAAAAACAAGAAGTTGATGAAGTCGAGGGTAATAAGGTGAAAAGAAAAAGAGATTCTATAGGTTGCACAATGTGTAAAGCTAGAATGTTTGTTGTTCATCTGAAGAATGAAGAAAAGTGGAAAGTCTTAGAAGCCGAGTTGAGTCATAACCATGATTTCATCACTCCAAGTAAGGTCAACCTCATTGAAACACGAAGAAATATAACTCATGTTGCTCAAACTTTAATTGAAACATTAAATATCCCAGGAGTTGGCCCAAGTAAGATGATGCGGCTTTTCAGTGAAATAGCAGGAGGGATGGATAATGTGGGTTTCAGTGATATAGATGTTCGAAATGTTGTGCGAGATATAAGACGTGACACAATAGATTCAAATGATGCCCAAACAACATTGTAATACCTGAAAAAACTTTCTGCAGAAAATCCTCTATTTTTTCACAATATCAAACGAGATGATGATAATCGCATTTCATGCATTATGTGGATAGATTACAAATCAATTATAGCTTACAAGAATTTTGAAGATGTAGTGACATTTGATACTATGTATAGGACGAACAAGTATTCAATGTCGTCTGTTCCTTTCACGGGTGTAAATCATCATTATAATTCCATCTTGTTTGGCTTTGCTCTACTAAATGATGAAACGAAGGAAACTTTTGCATGGGTTTTTCAAACGTGGCTTGAAGCGATGAACAATAAACCACCAGTTACCATTATCACTTATCAGGACAAAGCTATGACCAATGCGATTGGTAGGATTCTTCCCAATACACACCATGCTCTTTGCACATGGCATATTAGTAACAAATTCCCTAAGAAATTACACATGTTGTATGATGAGTACCCAACATTTAAAGATGATTTTAATTATTGTGTGTATAAATCATTAACAACTGAGGATTTCGAGGAGCGATGGGAGAAGTTAATGATTGATTATGAGCTGCATGATCATGAGTGGCTCCAGTCACTTTATACGGTGAAACAGAAATGGGTGAAAGCATACACAAAGAAGTTTTTTGCAGCGGGAATGACGACTATATCAAGGAATGAGGGAATGAACGGTTTATTCGATGACTATGTGAATCCTACAACAAGTATTAAGAAATTTATTGTCAACTCATAAAAAGCCATTGAGAAGCAGGTTATTGCAGAAAGAAAATCTAATTACGCAACTTGTCATCGGACGCGAAGTATAACAATAGAATCTCCATTGGAAACACATGTTGCGAGGGTTTATACAAAGGAGATGTTCAGACGCTTTCAGGTTGAAATTGTAAAGTCTCATAAGTTTATAATGCAGAAGATTCAACATTTAACGACACTGGAAACAAAGTCGTATGTAGTGTACAAGCCAAACAGCGGTAAATATTCATACAGATACTTTACTGTTGTTAATAATGTTCAAACTGGAGATATCACTTGTACTTGTCAAAATTTTGAACATTCAGGTATATTCTGTAGACACATTTTAAGACATATGATTGCCAAAAGTACTGAACAAATACCTGATAAATACATTTTAAGCCGTTGGTGTAAAGATGGTAACAAAGTTAATGCTGAACAACCAAAGATTTTGACAGAAATATCTAACTATGAGGAATCACAGACAATGCGATACAATTATTTAGTAAAACTGCTTTTACGCTTAGCTTCTACCGGATCTTGCTCAATCCAAGGTTTTAACCATGTTGTACAGCTATGCATTGACAACCAATCCATCGTTGAGCAATTTGACCCCAATAATATTAATGCAGAAATTGTTCCAGAAATTAGTATTAAAGAAGATGAAGCGGATGATGATGAGCCATTATTGGATCCTATTTGTTCGCAAACAAAGGGCCGCAAAAAAGCTAACAAAATAAAGAGTGGGATCGAAAAGGCTGCTAGTTGTAAACCATTACGAAAGTGTGCAATATGCGGTAAAATGACCAATCACGATAAACGAAATCACTACAAAATATTAGGACAAACAAAAGCCATAGTTTGATTTTATTCTTCTTATAGTACTTGATTGTTTCTTGATATTATAATTAATTAATATAATTTTAATTGCAGTACAGTTATTAATTATGGTTGTAATTTTTTATTCGTAAAAAATTAATAATTACGGTCGTTACTAATTATGGTTGTTACAATCACTAGTATAGTCCATATAACTCTATAATTGGTTCAGTGATGCAGCAAGAGTTTATGTTATATCCAAATCTCTAAATTTACAAGCTTGGTTTATTTCTCCATGGTCCAAATGCTAGGGAAATCGTTGCAGCTACCAAAAACAAGGCCATTATCATTATTAGGAGGAAATTAAATAAAGTCATTAATGTGATCAAAGCATTTATAAAACTGCATGTATATTTTATATTCATTAAAACTGCATTTATATTCATGTTACATCACTGTGTATATATCCCCAATCAAATTTCATGTTACATCACTGTGTATGCTCCAAAGTCCAAATTAAAATTGAAGCGTAAGAATACCATAGGAGAAAAAAATGCAGCCAATTCATTTAATTGGCATTCATTTTCCTAAACAAATATATTATCAACTACCACCAACTTCCTGTATTATAAATTTTGCTAACAATACAAGGTTACAACTAAGGAATTGAAAGTATATTAAAAAAAGGAGGATGGTTTGACATTGGTTATAACTAACGGGATGTGAAGGACAGAGTGACATAATGTTCAATAAAATTACCACGGGTAACTACATTAGTAAAGAACAGATATCTAAAACCATAGCAAGTCAACTTACTCTATAATGCTTCTGCCCTTGATATTTAGTTGCAGCCCTTGATAGGGTAAATGGTAATACAACACAAGGATACACAAATACACCCACTAAAGAAACACATTAAGAGTTTAATTACCTCGAAGAATCCTTAATTTTTCCCATGCATTAGAACCCATGGGGATTGCACACCGACTTAAAAGAGCTTTCCATATAGATCCTGCAGCAGCTGGTAGCATCATTAGTGAGAACCCTTCTTCAGAGATGAGATTCCCCACTCCTACAGTTACTGGCATCCCATTCACCTGCATATGAGTTTGACTTGAATTTTTTTTCTCTCTTTAAATTATAAATGTAAATTTCAGTTCATCAGATAGCTCATTTTTTGTCCACTTTTGACCATACAAATGCTTTTATAATTAATGAGAGCGAGCGAGAGAGAGTTCTGCCTAACGTAACATGAGAGAGACATGGATAGAGAGAATGGCTGGTCGAACATAAGTACAATGATGTGATTCATTAACTGGGAAAATCAAACAGGTTAATGAGACCCAATATAATATCTTTCAGCCAGAATATTGGAAAATCAAATTGGATAGCCATGGAAAACTGAGGCCGCATTATGAAATGAATTTAATAATCTACCATCTTGAATACTGCAGACATTGCTCCCCATCTTTCAACTAGGAAATGCTTTTCAAACATGTTATACATCTATTCTTTTAAAAACCAAATAATCAGTGAATGAATTCAATGTTTGATCTTATATTACATCAATTGAGGCCAAAATATAAATTAATTAATTTATAAATCCTTAGAATCTCCAAAAAACTGCTTCTAAGTAACAGTTTTGGATCTGTTGCCCAGAACACATAGCATTCTCATAAAACTTAACACTCACAAGTCAAACCATGGGAACAAACGGCCTGATAATGCATCTCTATATTCCAATTAAATTTTTCGACCCAACAGCAAACCAGACTCCCTCATTGTAAGTTGGACATCACAACCAACTACTAGCTATGCTTGTGTATATATATGTTTCAAGCATGGGGCAATGACAGATACACCCACTAAAGAAAATATTTGTCTCTATTGCACAAAAAAAGTTGTAAACCAATTATAGATGATTAAATATGATATCTAGAACATACTACTATGATGCCATCAGTGAAATCAGTCAAAAAAAATAATGTCAAAAATGGAATTAATAAAGAAGAGAATACTAAAGGATGAAATTAATAAGGTAATGTCAAAAATGAAAATATATACATTCAAGAAAATTAGACTTTCAATTCGATTCTAACGGTTGTTCATTACAAAGGTAAGCTTGAGGAATGTTCCTAGCTTTGCACATCCTAATCTCATGCGCAATTCTAAACCAAAATACATTCGCATCGTTTGCACTCCACCTCGGTTCTTTTGTAATATCAATCTAGTGCAAGAAAAAATCAATGTACTTGGCTACATATATACTGCAGTCATCTGAATTCCATTGCGTTGGCCTATTCACACATTCTTTAACTTTCGGCTTCGATTTAGGCCAATTTCCATTTGGATTTGCCTCACGAAGCAACAAAGGAATTACATTGATCTGTATACCACAAACGCACAAATCAAGTATTCCACTACACGTCTTTGTTATACCAAAAAAGAGAGGATAATAATAAACTTACCACAACTTTGAAATATTTTTGGTATAATTGCGATAATGGCATGGCTGGTTTGTCGTCATATAGAGGATCCAGTAGCTGTATTTTCCATTTTTTCACACTCCAAACAAACAATAAAAAATGTGAGTTGCTTTTGTTCACCACTGGAATAAATATGTAATCACACTTGTGTACTGGTGAACCAACTTCAGGGTTGATGTAACTTCTTAAAAATTTTCATGTGGTTGCCTTAATACATCCCCCACTCGGCAAGTGTTCGGTAGCCAACTCCGCAAAGTATATAGGCATGAAATAAAATAATACCCATCTCTCGATTCCTTCGGTCCACATATTAGCTTCTCTATCTCTCAAAAGCACCAAATATGCATCCAAGGCGTTTGACCATAACCAACCAGTGGGCCTCAAAGAGTTCACGTCTATAAATTGCAATTCGTATAGACCACGTGGATGTATATGTGGAAAGACTGAAGGATAGTAAGTTGGACTAAACCAATTAATATTTAACCACGTAATTTTCTCAATCTTTAACTCCTTAATGAAATGAGGGTGTTTTGTGCCCTCCATCCTCCTTCTGACTGGGAGTTTCGTACCCTGTCGAGTAAAAGGCCCAACGACATGTTGAGACTCTTCAACCAGAGGCTGCGATCCTGTCATGTCCATCTCCATTTGTCCAAAGTTAGGTTTGTTTGAATTTGGATTTATTGGAACCCCTTTGTAGTTATTCATGATGGGCTAGTAGAGTGTGTTGAACCATGTCTGATACATGGTTCTAAATTCTGGGGTTGTTCAATTGTAAACATCTTTTTAAATATATAATTTGCAGACTCAAGCTACAAAAAAATAAAAAATAAAATTTTATATTACTAAAACAAGATAATCAATGTATCTCTCAATTTTTTTTAATAAATATTATAAATTGAACAACTTACACTGTTTACAGCAGCATATTGGTCAATGAATGCCCGTGGCTCATAATCTGCCCCTTGAACCCTGTAGGCTGGAGGATGGTGTATCCGTCTTCGACTAATCTCCCTGTACCATCTCATATAATTCTCGGTAGATATATGTTGCAAAGCTTCCAACACTTGCCCTACTAAAGTCTCCATGTACGCCTCCCACATTCGAATGTAATTGGCTCTATGATTTTCATAATTTATTTTCTCAAACAATTTTTTTTCCTCCCTTAATTCCACCATGTTTTCAGCAGTAGATGGATAAGACTGCAAATATCCAAATTGCCTCATGAATCTGTTAGGCATTTGGAACTCGACATTAGCATAATGTATTAAAGGTATACGTGCAATTCCACCTAACCTTGCTTCAAAAAAGTCCCAACCCAAGCGTCTATCGAATGACTGATATGGATGCCACACACAATCTGTTTCTAACATATTATCAAACTCTCCTCGGTAAAACAGAAGATGGTGATGCGGATTTTTTAGACATTGATAATCTTTTAAATTAGGATCAAGATAATAGTATGCCCAAGATAATACCCTAGGTATCAACTTCTGGGACTTAGGCCTAGGGTTTGGTCGACCAATGTTGAACCTTTCATGTGCCCATATCAGAAGAAGGGTTACATATCCTGCGAATTTTATGGCTGTTTTGCGAGTAGCTTCATGCAACCCCCTATACAAATGCCCTAAAACTGCTGCCTCCCAAGCATATGTAACTATCTCATCTAATCTTTCCAATAACAACAAATATTTAGGATGCACAATATTTTTACTTTTGGTTGGAAACAAAATAGCACCACATAAATATAACAAATATGCCTTAGTGTGTTTTACCACATCATCTGGAGTAGCATCCTCAGGTAACTGTCCATATCTATGTCTTAACCAAGTCAAACTTATGATACCTCTTTTATAACATTATTCCCAATTATCTACAGCAGCTTGTTGCCCAAAAACCCTTACAAAATAGTTTATAGGATACTCAAGTTCTCCACAAGTTAGAGGTTTTCCTAATATGGGCAGCCCGAATAAAAATCCCACATCCTCTAGTGTAATGCTAATTTCCCCACAATTTAAGTGAAACGAATTTGTTTCACTTTTCCAACGCTCAACTAAAGTAGATAAAAGAGATGCATCTTGCTTTGAGACTACAAATTGGTGACAAAATATACCAAATCCTAATTTTTCCAAAAGAAATTCTTGTTGTGCAGTCAAATTCCATTCATGTAATTTTGCAGACATTTGACATATGTCTAAGACACCCCTATCCTACAAGCCTAACAACATAAAAACATAAATTTAAACAACATGAATGTTTCTAACAAACGTTTAAGAAAATGAAATTATTTATACAATAATACACTTACAATATTTCGCCATAAATCTGATGAAACATGATTTTCTTGATCCCATAAAACAATAGGATTATAAGGTCCGGGATTAATATCCATGGATTACCTAAACATTCGTCACAATGTCAACTATTAAACAATGTAAAACAATTACGACTAAAACGTTTATCAATCTTACAGAACTTTAAAACGTGTATAAAGGAAAATGAAATGTTTGCATGTAATTCCTCCATACACAAAATCAAGTCCTAAGACAGTCTACGTAACACATCAAATCTGTAAGACCCCGAATTTTATGAAATATAAAATTTAATTTTTCTTCATATATATTTTCATGAAACAGTAAGTGGTTAAATTGATAAAGTTAAAAGTTAAGGATGTTATGTGTAAATTATATTATGTCAGACAATATTCGTTCTGTCGGAGAATATTCGTACGACGGCGCCGTACGAACCAATCATTGGTGGACCCCACAAAGAATAATTGTCGGATATAGAAAATGACATAAACAATTTTTAATTGGTTAATGGTACTATTACTTTTAATTGTTATAATATCCGGTGGTAAAAGAATAGTAACATACGGTATTGCACAGTAGCACACGACATTGCACAGTGTTTCGTATTATTGAACTGATAAAGTAGTCATCGTACAATATTTGACTTTATTGTCACATCCAAAATAATTCATATTATTAAATTGATAATTGTCACAGTAGAATATGCACAGTAATTCACATTATTGGATCAATAATTGTCATGACACAGTAACGTATTCCTTCTTTTACATGCTTTCTGCATTATTGTTCTCTCTATTATGATGTTATTTAAACAGTTGTATTTTATTAATTAATTGACTTGATATCTAACTCAGAGAGTCCACTACACTGTATTTATAACAATTAGTCATGATAATGAATAAGTGTGAATTATTGTTGAATAATTGAATTGATAAAGTTATTTGTTTATAATATAAAGTTAGGTGATGTAAAATGAATGGTATAGATTAAAGATAATATAGAATTTGAAATGGATGATGTAGATTAAAAGATGATATTTAAATGAATGGTTTAGATAAAATGAATGGTATAGATTAAAGATAATATATAATTTGAAATGAATGGTGTAGTTTAAAGATGCTCTTTAAATGAATGGTTTAAATTAAAGAAATCTTAAAAGATGAAATGAATGGTATGGATTAAACATTATCTTGAAATGAATGGTTTGGATTAAATTAGAAAATTTTGGTTATGATAAGATTTTTGGCTATAAATAGAGGACTTAACTTAAGAAATTTTTCATAACATTCTTACATACATTTTCTTCCACTCTCTAAATACTTCTTTGTGTAAGTTCTCTCTAAGTGTTCTTAAGTCATTCCTAGTTTTGAAATCTTTTGCATTCTTCTTTGAATTCCCGAGTGGAATTTTCTTATGTACAGTAACTCTTTCGAAAAATCATAGTAAATTCATTATTTATCATAATTTAATGAATTAAAAGTCTGTCTCTTCAGTTTTTCGTCCTCTACAACTTTGAAGAAGGAAGAAAATTCATCTAAAGTCATCTTCATGCCTTAAAATACTAAAAACCGTAACCTATTCTGATTTTCGTCACTATTTTCAGTCTTAGTTTTGAAAATTCATAACTCATTCATATTAACTCCGAATTGAGTGATTCTTGAGTCTATGTCGTCTATCTTTCCGAGAGTAACATTATTTTAAAAACATAAAGAGATTTTAAAAACTCTAGAAGACTCAAAAGTCAGATTCTTTACTGCTACAAACAAGGAAGGATTTGTTCGGCTATAAACTTGTTTCACAATATCAAGGTAAGGAATATCATCTTCTTTCATATTCTATTATTTAAACTTACTACGGTAAGGGATTATCATTATTTGATTCTCAAAAATAATATCGTTTCTTCCTTACTCATAAGATGTGCATTTTATTTCCATGTATTAAATTGTGGGAATAACCTTACGGCGCGGATTACCGCCTGTTGGTGAATAACCTTTCGTATTCATTCCTTATTAATCTCTGAGAATAACCTTACTGCGCGGATTACAGCCTGTTTGGTGAATGACTCTTCGTATTCAATTTTTATTAAATTGTGGGAATAACCTTACGGTGCAGATTACCGCCTGTTGGTGAATAACCTTTCGTATTCATTCCTTATTAATCTCTGAGAATAACCTGATTACGCGGATTACCGCATGTTTGGTGAATTACTCTTTGTATTCATTTCTTATTTGACTCTTGTGGAAATAAGTTGTTTACACGAATTATCACATGACACTTTTATTCCATATTTTTTTGTAATATCATTTTCTTTCATATTCGTAAGTGATATTATTTTCCTTTGTATTCATAAGGGATACCATCTTTTTCATCTTCCATTATTCAAACTTACTATGGTAAGGAATATTAATTTCCTTCACCTTTTGTTAATCGAACCTGTTACGGTAAGGGATATTATTTTCTTTCATACACTTAAATCGAAACTTATTATGGAACTATTGCTTCTATAATTCCTGAAAATATTATATATTCCATAATAGTTGCACTTCATCATTTCAATTGAACCATCCTATTTACGTGAACCTTTCTATTGAATTGTAACCGTTATTCTGAACTGTGGATCTTGAGTATCATTTTTAAATTTCACTCCACATCATGTTGACAATTTGGACAATATTTGAATCTGCACAAAGTAAACTTCTGATACTTATTATTTATCCTGTTTCTTCTGTTCATCATTTATATCATTATAATCATCCAAAATCAAGTTGTTGTGAATATATGTGGCCGGGGGCACAGATGCAATATAATTGTTGAACAGATGATAGATTAAAGGCGATATAATAGGTTAAAGGCGATACATCTGTTCGGTGTCTTTTATGGCACGTGGTGAATGTTCTCTTTGGCCCGTAGTGCAAAGATGAACTGTTGTTTGGTATAATATGACCAAAGGTTGAATCTGGTATAATCATGACCGTTGGTGTTATATTTAATGTCTTTGGCCCGTAGTGCAAAGATGAACTGTTGATCTGCATGATTATGATCAGGAACTGTGAATTGTATTATCTTGACTAAAGGTATTTCAGATGATAAAAGCTGATGATGTTTTTCCTAAAAAGAGAACCGAGTGGACATTATAGTCTGCATTATTCTTCTAATAGATTGCTCATTCCGCTGTTAT
The DNA here is from genome assembly GCA_947179155.2 of Hedera helix. Taxonomy (NCBI): domain Eukaryota; kingdom Viridiplantae; phylum Streptophyta; class Magnoliopsida; order Apiales; family Araliaceae; genus Hedera; species Hedera helix. Next base: position 11,169,663 of record OX359271.1, read on the forward strand.
TATTGATCTGAACATTGTTTAAGAATTTAACTGCAGTTTTTGATATAAACCTTGTAGTCTATTGTATTATATCAAGAACTCAACTGTTGAAGACTAATGATAATTTATTCGTCATTATCTTAGTCATTATATTCTTTACTGGGCTATTTGAGCTCACCCTTTCTTTTGTTCCATTGTTTTTCAACAGGAGATGAGAACATAGCTGGATCTAGCAGGGGAATGGAGTGAGAGTCCGAGGGATAGCTATCGTAGTCTTCACGTGTTGTAAAATAGTGTGTTAATAATAGTGAAGACTTAGTTGTGTATTATTATACACTGTATTGTTGAAATTTGTTCTACCTTGTAATAATTTTGTTGTAGTCTTTTGACAACTCAAGTTTGGGCTGTGTGGGCCTAAATTTGGGGGTGTCACAAAATCAGTAAAGGAATCAATCCCAATTCCCATCATATGGAGCACAGATAATGTTGGCTAGCCAGAGGATACTATAGCAACAAGCTAAGTATGGGAAAATAAGAAACATGTTGAACAAGCGAGACACTAAACTAAAAGGTTTTAAGTCAATTAACACATTGAAGTCAAGTCAAACCTAATTGTTGTACTGTATAAAAACTATGTTAAATGGAATGCAGAATTATTTTACAAATTTCTTCAATTAACTTACCGATTAAATGTTGATAAACTTGATTTGTATCATAAATCTTCCACGATTTTCTGCATTGTCATTGTCTTGTTGCCGTCGATGGGAAGATTGTTGGGTCGCTCGTCACAACAGTCCTAATTCACCGGAGCCTTGCTGTAAATTAGGGTAACAAAAATTTATCCCCAAATCTTTTAACATGGCAGTGAAAACAGAGGCAGCTACGGCGTCGTATGTGGAACATGGCGATGAAAATTTGGGAAGCAACGACGTCGTATGTGGACCCATTTGATTATTCAGTCGTCCGCTAGTTCAACTAGCGGATGGTTATCGTTGCTATGTTCTTGTTCGACGTCGTTTGTTGTTATGTGAATAAATCGTACTGCTGATTTCCTTCTTACAATGCGACATCATTCACGGAATGAGGGTAAAGAGTGTCCAGAAAATATCATTAATAAGTCTGCTAGTTGAACTAATGGACAGGTTATTTGTTGTTTTAAATCTCCACCGTTGCTGGCCAAAACATGTGGAATTGATGCTATTTTGCTAAAAAAAAAATACACAGCATCTATTTACTATGGATCACCCATATATATATATATATATATATATATATATATATATATATATATATATAATTTAATTAGCAACTACCACATATAAAATTTCATGGTACACAATAACTCGTATGTTATGAACTATCAAAAGTGTTTATATAATATCAATTTTTATAGTTTAAAGAATAAAATATAATAACTTCAAAAATAGTTTTTTTTTTTTTTGAAATAATATTTCAAATAAATCTTTCAAGTGAAGTTTTTCAAAATAAATCTTCTAAATGAAGAGTCTTTTAAAAGAAGATTTTTCAATACTGTGAAGTGAATATTTATGCAAATATTCTTTTAAATAAAATACTCATTTGAGAAATTCTTGCATTCTTTTTGACTTTGCCAAAATTTCAGAGGAATTTTTCTACACTCAAAGTATACTCATAATATAGCAGAAGGAGAAAAGAATTGTGTGAGGAATTCCTCTACCGGAGTTTCCCTTTTATACCTAAAATCCCACCAACCATCCTGTCTAACAATACTAAGTTCCTCCCCCATTCTCCTATTTTTCTTCCTTACAACCAATAAGAAGTAATTAAGTGGTCCCTACAAAATGTGGTAACCAACAAAAAAAATATGCATACACATTTTGTTTTCCTTTGTTCTTCACCAACCATTCATTTCACCATCTCACCTAATAATAATCTGCCGACATGAATTCATTTACTTGTCCAAGAATATAATTCCAACTAACAATTAAATATAATAATAATGTTACAACAGTGATAACAATAATTCCAAAAAAATAATGTAAGAATATTTTACTGTGATAATTATTAATTTAATACAATGTATGAGCTACTGTAACAATTATTGAATCAATAATATAAACTACAGTGCAATAACAATTATTAATTCAATAATATAAAATACAGTGAAATAACTATTGTGATAATTATTGATCTAATACTGTAAAATATTGTACAATGACAATTATTGATTCAATAATATAAAATATTGTGTATCAACAATTATTAATGAATACTGTGTAATAGCCACGTTATCAGATCAATAATATAGATACTATGTAATGTCGTGTGCTACTATAGAATATCGTGTTCTACTATAGAATACCGTGTGCTACAGTAAATACCATGAAATATCGTATATTACTATTCTTTTATTACCAGGTATTTTAATAGTTAAAAGTGATAGTACTATTGACTATTTTTATTTTAAAATGTTACTCATGTCGTTTTCTATATCCGACAATATTCCGTTGTAGGGTCCACTGATGATTGGTTATTTCGGCGCTATCGTACGAATCAAATATTCTTTGACAAGATAAAATTTGCATAAAATATTTTTAATTTTTGTCAATTTAACCACTTACTGTTTCAGAAAAAAAACATATGAAGAAAAATTAAATTTGTATTTCATAAAAGTCGGGGCCTTATAACCTCTCATCCTTATGAAATTTCTATAGGGTTTCGACACATAAACACAACGAAACTTCAAAAAAATTTTGAAACCCTAAAACAGGATCCATGCGAAAACATATGAATTCAGAGGTTTAGATATATTTTTATTGATTATCCGAGCTTGAATGGAGACGATGGAATTCTGGAACGGCTTTGAATCTTTAACATAATCTAACGGAACTGCGTCTCTACAGTATCCACACGAACGCCCCGTGAATCGTCTCACGATCTGCAGCAAAGAGAGTCACGGTACTAGCCGCCAAGATCTGGATCTGGATTTACTGAGTTTTTCTCTCTAGCCTCTTTCTGAAAGCGGCTAGGGTTTAGGTTTTGATTTTCACGTACTTAAAACAGCTGATATATCATGTATATATAGCAGTTAAAAGAATCAACCAAAACCTAATTAGAAAAATAAAATCTGAATTTATATATATTATATTTTAATTAAGTCTTACTTAATTAATATACATATATACAAATTATCCTATTAATTTAAATTTGTAATTTAAATACTATCAATCATATTGACATATTTAAATCCTAACAATTTAAATTAATTCCCTTTTAATTACGTTCTAAGTGTGTGACCTTATAGGTTATTATTATATTAGCAATAATTTTAAAATCATATTATAAAATTATAAACAGTGAGCGGCATCTAGTAATGCATCACTGCTACCCAAATAATAATAAGATCGATGATTCGATGTAACATTTTCGTGACTAATGTTTCAATGTAATTTAATCCTTTTAACCTTGACATCCTAGATTAAACTCGAGGCATAGAATGTGTCATACTCTTCATAATTTAATCTGAGTTTTCTTGATCAATGAGTAGACTATATGAAACAAATCACTATTTAAGCATGGCCATGCATTTCATAGTCCTACTCAATCAAGAGGCCTATGGATATCATCCCTAATATATAGGAGGGTTAAATTCCATCTAGATTACTCATATTCCTCACACGATTCATGATGTACCCAATAATCACCTTTATTGTCCACCCTATTAAAGGTGACTTTTGATGATATCAAAGTACATAAATTTCTGTGTAATAATATAGTAATTTCAGGTCGAATGATCATTACATCATTGTCACTATGAGAATTTCATATGACACTTTGCATAATGCTCTACGTAGAATTCTCATGGTGGATTTATCCAGTACATTGTTTTTTAACATGTACATATGCATTGACTCAATATCTCATATATTTATGACCAATGAGATTTGACCATCAGTCAATCCACATATTAGTCTCAATGCATCATTGTTGTCCCATTAACAATGATACTCTACTAGGGACATTTAAGAACAATGATACTAATTGTAATTATATAATCTCATGCTCAAGTCACATACTTGAAGCTATATAATCCGAATCACTATTCTAAGGACTTTTATTATGCTAATATTTATATAACGCAGTAAATAAAATCATAATAAAATAATTCATTTATTCAATCAAATATAATATCAAATTGTTAAGCAATTACATCAAATAATTGGCCTCTAGGGCATGAACTCTAACAATCTCGTCCTTGAAACTGACATACCTGATATTTCGAAGAGGTAAGGATACTTAGATTTCATTTCAGATTCTAGCTCCTAGATCATTTCCTCAGTATCTTAGTTCCTCCATAAAACCTTGTCTTGAGATATAACCTTTAAGCGTAGGACCTACTCCTTCTTATCTAAGATCTTGACAGGTATCTCCTCGTACGTTAAATCATCTACTATAATGTCCGGTTCTAACTCAATGATGTGGTTTGATTCCTTCGCATATTTACGTAATATATATATGTAAAAAACGTTATGGATGCGAGACATGTTTGGCAGTAGAGCTAGTCTATAAGCCCTAGTTCCTACTAGATCGAGGATTTCAAATGGGCCAATAAATCGAGGGTTGAGTTTTCTTCTCTTTCCAAATCTCGTAACTCCTTTCCATGAGGAAACACGTAAAAATACATGGTCTTCGATGTTGAAACTTTCGTCCCTTCGATGAAGATCAGCATAATTCTTTGTCGTTCTTGTGCGGTCTGTATTCGTTATCAGATCATTTGGATCTTTTCTATTGTCATGCGCATCAATTCGGGTCTCAACAATTTGGTTTCTACTACCTCATTTCAACATACTAGAGAGCGACAATTTCGTCTATATAAAGCCTCGAACGGAGCCATACCTATACTTACTTGGTAACTATTGTTGTAAAAGAATTCAACCAATGACAAGTACTTGTCCCACCTTCTCTTGAAGTCTAGTACACAAAGTCTTAAAAAAATCTTCGAAAGTCTGGATCGTCATTTCTGATTGTCCGTCCATTTGAGGATGGTATACAAAACTACAATGTAGTTCAGTGCCCATAGCTTTTTGTAAGGTGATCCAAAAATGTGAAGTGAATCTAGGATCTCGATCAGAAACTATCGATACTGGCATATCATGCAATCTCACAATCTCATTTATGTATATACTGGCAAGACGCTCGAGCAAAAAGTTTTCTCGGATAGGCAAGTAATGAGCGGATTTGGTCAATCTATCTACGATGACCCAAATTACTTCTAAGCCTTGAGAAACTTTGGGAAGACCCGTCACAAAATCCATATTGATGTGTTCCCACTTCCATTAGAGAACCTCAAGTGGTTGCAATGGACCCTTAGGTACTTGATGTTCTGCCTTGACACGTTGACAAGTCAAACACCTCGAGATTAACTTGACGATCTCCTTCTTCATATTGTTCCACCAAAATGTATGTCGAAGATCATGATACATTTTGGTACTTTCATGGTGGATAGTAAATGGTGTGTTGTGTGCTTTCATCATGATTCTATGCTTCAATTCAGGGTTATTAGGAACACATAGTCTAGAGTTGACTCGAAGTATCCCTTTCTCATCGATTCTCACTTCCGAAATAGTACCTTCTTATACTTTCTTTATCATGCTCACCAGTTCTGGATTAGTAATTTGAGCAGCTTTAATTTTATCAATTAAAATTGGTTATACTCGTATATGTGCCAACCTCATGTGGGTCCTTGACGTCTTTAGCTCTATCTCCATCTTTTATAAATTGTATAAAATGAGCCTTTGTGTTTTCAGAATTACATTTGTACTCGTATATAATCTTCTACTCAATGCGTCAGCTACAACATTTGCCTTTTCTGAGTAATACTAGATGGTGTGATCGTAATCCTTTAACAGCTCAAGCCAACGTCGTTGTTGCATGTTGAGTTCCTTCTGAGTGAAGAAATATTTAAGGCTTTTATGATCCAAATAAATATCCACTTTCTCCCCGTATAAGTAATGTCTCTACATCTTTAACGCAAAAAATTACCATTGTCGATTCTAGATCATGAGTAGGGTAATTTTTCTCATAATCTTTGAGTTGTCGAGATGCATAAGCTATAACATTTCCATGTTACATAAGAACGCAACCTAGACCTTTTCCTGAAGTATCGTTGTAGATGACAAATTCTCCTGATCCTGATGGTATGGTCAGAACAGGAGCTGAAACAAGTCTCCTCTTGAGTTCTTGAAAGCTCTTCTCACATTCCTCGCTCCATACAAATTTTGTGCTTTTTTGAGTCAGCTAAGTTAATAGAGTGGCGATTCGAGAAAATCTTTCTACGAATCTCCGATAATAACCAACTAAGTCTAGAAAGGTTTGTACTTCAGTTACTGATTTAGGTTGCTTCCAATTTAATATTGCTTTAATCTTCTCAAGGTCAACTGATATTCCCTGACTAGAAATCACATGTCTAAGGAACATGACTTTCTCAAGCTAAAACTCACATTTCTTCAACTTGGCATACAACTTGTTCTCACGAAACTTTTGGAGTATCAATCTTTGGTGTTATTCATGATCCTCACGACTCTTAGAGTATATAAGGATGTCATCAATAAAGACAACCACAAAATGAACCAAATATACCTTGAATATTCGGTTCATCATGTTCATGAAAGCTGTAGGAGCATTAGTTAGTCCAAAAGGCATGATTAAGAACTCATAATGCCCATAACGAGTTCTGAAAGTAGTCTTTGGAATGTCATCGTCTTTAACATTTAACTGATGATATGCAGAATGAAGATCAATCTTCGAGAAATATTGAGCACCCTGCAATTGATCAAACATGTCATCAATCTAAGGTAATGGGTACCTATTTTTAATGGTGACATGGTTCAATTCTCGGTAGTCAATACACAATCTCATACTCCCATCTTTCTTCTTCACAAATAGAACAAGAGAATCCCCCGGTGATGCACTCGGACGAATGAAACCGATATCCAACAATTCCTGTAGTTGGACTTTTAACTTTTGAAGTTTAATGGTAGTCATTCAGTATGGGGCTTTGGAAATGGCCTTAGTACCGAGTTTAAGATCAAAACATAATTCAATTTTACGGTTTGAGGGTAATTCAGGAAATTCCTCAAGAAAAACGTTAGAAAACTCATTAACAATAGGAATATTATTCAAGTTTGACGTGTTTTTGTTTAAATCGGTGACATGAGCTAAAAATGCTTGACATCTGTTTTTCAATAAACGAATGACTTTATGGCTATAAATAACAGTTATAGATTTTAATGGTTTAGTTGCTTGAATTAGCATGACAGATTGATTAGGAATATGAAAACTAATTATCTTATAAAAATAATCAATTTTAGCATGATGGGTAGTCAACCAATCAATTCCTAAAATCACATCAAATTCATGCATTTCCAAAGAAATAAGATCAACGAGTAATGTGAGGTTGTTAATTTGGACTAGGAAAGATTTATATACAGTAAATGTAATGGCTATTTCTCGTAATGGGGTTTCAACTGATAAGTCGAAGTCTAAGTTTTCATGGATCAAGTTTAAACATTGAGCATATGTTGGGAGATAAAAGAGTAGGTATAGCCAGTATCTAACAAAGTATAGACTTCACAAGAATTTATGAGTAGCTTACCGGTTATCACCTCGTTCGGGTTCTATGTCTTTTGGGATGTCACAACAAAAAATCTCCCCTGAACTATAGATTTTCCCCTATCTGTGCTAGCTTTTGGAGCCAACATGCTGGACTTGATTTGTAACAAGACAAAATCGCACAATATATCCTTCCTTCCTACAACTGTAGCACAACTTGGACTGCTGAGTATAATTCGGGCTGATGTGACCTTCCTGACCACATTTGTAGCACCTTACTAGTGGTCGATCTCCTCCCCTTGAAATTAGTGTCGGTGCCGGTGCCAGTGCTGACGTTGATGCCCTTCCGTAATCATTATAGAATATCTTCCTCTTAAAGTTGTTCTCACTTGATTCCCCTTTGCTATTATTTGAGCCGGGATTACCATTGAAGTGGTTACCATTTCTGAAATGGTGATTGCCTCCTTTATAGTTCTCGTTCCGGTGATTGTGGTCGTTATTTCTTTCTCTCTGTTGGTCATTGACTCTTGGCTGTAATATTTTATTTTCTTGTTCCACCCTTTGAGCCTTATCCACAACATCTAAATATAAACAAAATTTATGAGAGCTGAGGTGTTGACGAATTTTGGGTCTCAAACCTCGCAAGAACATACGACTCATTCGTGTTTCGTTGTCCACCAGATGAGTGGCAAATCAAGATAAATCGATAAACTTGGACTCATACTGTGAGACAGTCATGTTCCCCTGCTCCAGCTTGATAAACTCCACCTCCTTCATGTGGCGAATACTTTCTGGAAAGTACTTCTCGTTAAATAACTCTTGAAATTCTATCCAAGACATCTCGAGTGGTGAATGATGAATACATTTTACCACTTCCCACCAATGGTCTGCCTCACCTCGTAACATGATGATGGCAAATGAAACCTTATGGTCATTGGCGCATCGTAGGATATCAAATATTTTTGTCATTTGTTTTAGCCATGCTTCCGTCTTGAGTGGGTTCAGCTTCCCGAAGAATTCAGGTGGTCTCAACTCCTTAAATTATTTGACAGTGACCATCCGGGCATTGCCAATATTTCTACCGTTATTGTTGACTGAATTTCCTTTTGCTTGGTTCTACATGAACTGCATGAAGTTTCTAAATAAACCATCATAATTTACATGGTCACCCACATTATTTTTCGAGGCTGCAGGATGATTATTTATAGCTTCTTGGTTCTCGGTCACATTTACCTCGGGTATTAGATATTTCATTTCTTGATTTTCAGAAGTCATTCTTAACTACGGTCACAAAATAAATATTAGTTAAAGAAACTGACTCGTCACTTATTATCCCCATATCCAACCCGATTGATTAGATAACAAAAATTATATTACTTAGAATACACTAGTGACTGATTCTATTTTTCTCTCCCTTCCTAGTTCTAACCCTAGATCTCCATTAAAGGGCATATCCCTAAATTCTGATACCAACTATGACAGTCCCAAATCTAGACCCACACTGCCCAAACTTAAGTTGTCAAAATACACAAAAACTATTACAATACAGTACAACGTACAATAATACAGTGCTCAGTAATACACAACTAAGGTTGTGTTTGATAAAATTAGTTGTTAAGATCTGAATAGTTTAGACATCTGAATAATATAGAGCGTTTGAATCAAATTGTATCTGAATAAAAAAAAGTTTTTTGATAATTATATTTTTTAAAATGTTTAAATAAAAGTATTTTACTATTTTATCCCTATGCACAAAAATATTATTAACAAAAAAAAAAAAAAGATAAAGCAACAGCTGCTGCTGCTTCTTCTCCCACCCCCATCTCCCTGACCCCCCCCCTCCCCCCGCCCCGCCCTTCCCCCATCAGCGCCACCACCGCTCCCCCGCCGGCCCCCTCCCCCACCCCCTCCCCCCGCGCAGGCCCCCTCCTCCCCCCATCCCCCCACCGGCCCTCTCCTCCCCCCACGCCCCACCCCCACCCCCATCGGCCCCCGCCTCCTCCATCCCTGCCGTCCTCCGCTTCCCCCATCCCCTGCTTCCTCCTCCCCCATCCCTGCCGTCGCCGTCCTCCTCCTCCCCCTTCCCCGGCGCCCCCTCCCCGGCACCCCTTTCCCCCTTCCCAGATCTGGCGTGGTGTGGTGTTTACCGGCGAAAGCAACGAAGGGGATAAAAGAGGAATTTGATAAAATTAAGGAGGTTATATTTGTCCAAAAAAAATATAAATTCAGTCATATGTGCCTCTGGATGATTAAGCATCATATTTGTCTCTTACCGATTAAGTGGCAATAAGAGGTAACAAAAAAATTACCAAACAAGTTTAGCCTCTGACCGATTAAGAGCCACCTCTATTAAGAGGCATTCAGAGCTAATCAAACACACCCTAAGTCTTTACTATTATTATCATACTATTTCTATAATATGGTGAAAACTACTATAGCAACTATCTCAGACCATCACTCCATTCCCCTCTTTTCCCCGCTAGTCCCAGCTACATTCTTATTTCCTGAACAATTGAACAAAAAGGAAAGGGTAAGCTCAAATAGCCTAGTAAAGAATACCATGACTAAGATAATGATGAATAAATTATCATTAGCCTTCCACGGTTGAGTTCTTGATAGAATAATATAAACAACAAGTTTTAATTCAACAACTGTAGTTAAGTTTTTAAACAAAGTTCAGATCAACAACAGCAGCAGAACAACAACTATTAGAAAATTTATGTAGATCATAATGTTTACTAGCTTCTCTTTTTCAAAAAAAATCATCATCAATCTTTATCATCTGAAACACCACTGGTCATAATCATGTCAAACAACAGTTCTTCTTTGCCTCAGGCCAAAGAGAATATTCATCACATGTCCTAAAAGACACATCACCATTATATCGATTTTATCCTATTATCTGTGCCCTAGACCACATATATAACAACATGATTTTTAGAATATGTAGTGATATAAATAATGAACAGAAGAAAGAGAATAATAGGATAAACAATAAATATCGAAAGTTTACAATTTTACTTTATGCAGATTCAAATAATGTCCAAATTGTCAACATGATATGGAGTTAAATTTAACAATGATATTCACGATCCATGGTTCAAAAATAATGGTTAAAGTTCAATAGAAAGGTTCAGGTAAATAGAAATGTTCACGTAAAATGATATTAAATGAAGCGCAAACTATTAATCATTTTAGGAATTTTACCGAACAATACTTACCATAGTAAGTTTAAGAGTATGAAAGAAAATGATATTCCTTACCTTAACACGTGACTAGATATTGATTAAAATAAAGTTGATCAACCTATATATATATATATATATATATATATATATAATTAGTAACTGCCATATATAAAATTTCATGGTACACAATAACTCATATATTATAAACTATCAAAAGTGTTTATATAATATCAATTTTTTGTAGTGTAAAAAATAAAATATAATAACTTCAAAAATAGTTTGCTTTTTTATTTTTTGAAAAATATTTTAAATAAATCTTCCAAATTAATTTTTTTAACATAAATATTCTAAATGAAGAGTCTTATAAAAGATGATTTGTCAATATTGTGTGAAATGAATATTTATGCAAATATTCTTCTAAATAAAAGACTCACTTAAAAAAATTGCACTTATTTTGGCTTTACAAAAACTTCAGAGTAATCTTTTTACACTCAAAGTATACTCATAATATAGCAGAAGGAGAAAAGAATTGTGTACTGGAGTTCCCCTTTTATACCCAAAATCCCACCAACCATCTTGCCTAACAGTACTAACGTCCTCCCCCATTCTTTCATTTCTCTTCCTTACAACCAATAAGAACTAATTAGGTGGTCCTTACAAAATATGGTAACCAGCAAAAAAAAAATTTGCATACGCGTTTTGTTTTCCTTTCTTCTTCACCAACCATTCCTTTTATCATCTCACCTAACAATAATTTACCGGCATGAATTCATTTACTTGTCCAAGAATATAATTCCAACTAACAATTAAATGTAATAATAATGTTACAACAGTGATAGCAATAATTCAAAAAAAAATAATATAAGAATATGTTACTATGACAATTATTAATTTAATACAGTGTATAAGTTAATGTAACAATTATTAAATTAATAATATAAACTACAGTGCAATAGTAATTATTGATTCAATAATATAAAATATAGTAAAATAACTATTGTGATAATTATGATCTAATAATGTAAAATATTATGCAATGACAATTATTAATTCAATAATACAAAATATTGTGTATCAACAATTATTGATGAATACTATGCAATAGCCACTTTATCAAATCAATAATATAGACACTGTGTGTTACTATAGAATACTGTGTGTTACATTAAATTTCATGAAATACCGTATGCAACTATTCTTTTTATCATCGGATATTTTAACAATTAAAAGTGATAGTACCGTTAACTATTTTTATTTAAAAAGGTTACTCATGTCGTTTTCTATATCCGACAATATTCCGTTGTGGGGTCCACCAATGATTGGTTATTTCAGCGCCGTCGTACGGATCGAATATTCTTCGACAGAAAGAATATTCCCCAACAAGATAAAATTTGCATAAAATATTTTTAACTTTAACTTTTGTCAATTTAATCACTTACTGTTTCAGAAAAAAATATATAAAGATAAATTAAATTTGTATTTCATAAAAGTCGGTGTGTTACGATGTCCTTAATTTGACTATCCCTACAAACGTTGCAGACTAAGCCTCTGAGGAAGAGATTTCTACTTTAAGAAGTGGCAAGATGATGCAACTATGACTCAATGTATCATGCTCGCATTCATAAGTATCGAGTTACAACATCAACACAAGAAAATGGATTCACCTCCTATATTGTTGCACATTCAATAGTTGTATAATGAGTAAAGTATGTCAATTAGATATAAGATATCTAAGGAGATCTTCCAATTTTTAATGACTAATGGCACTACAGTACAGACACATGTCCTAAAGATGATCAATCTGATTGGTCAAATTAGGACAACTAGGTTTTGTCATAGATGGAGAGTTGAGTCAAGATTCGATCTTGCAGTCACTCACTGACTCCTTTTCACAAATTGTTGTGAACTTCAACATTAATAAGCTAGACGTCAGTTTACCTAATTTGCTTAAATATGTTGAATATAGTTTAAAGTCACTTTTCTTCTAAGAAAGACCGAGTCTTACTAGTAGATGAATCTTCTAAGCGGAGGAAGAAGGTTAAAAGTGTTTATGAGAAGTTAGAAAAGATAGAAGGCAATAGAAAGGCTAAACAAATGACATAAATAAAAGTAATCCCAAAGGCAAATGTGTTTACTTTCATTGCGATAAGCTGTGACACTAGAAGAACAATTACAAGAGAGTTGCAGTAGTTAAGTAGAAGAAGTTTAATGAAGCTTCAGCTACATATATAGATTTGTTCATAATGAAATAGAACTGTCTATAAATCAAGATTCTACTTGGGTATTAGATACCGACTAGTGATCTCACGTATGCAAGTTGTTGTAGAGACTAAGGAAAAATAGAAGGCTAAACAAAGGATAAGTAATCATATGCGTGGGGAATACAACAAAGGTTGCTACGTTAGCCATAGAAACTTAAAGTTTAGCATTGTCTACGGGCAAGTCTATTAAGTAAGTAAGTGGTATTACTTGATGGACTTAGTATACTTGACTTTCATGAAAAATATTTCAAATTAAACAAACTAAAGGCAAAAGAATGATATGAATCATACCTTCATACAGAACTTTAGACTCGGTCATATTAATGAAACAAAAAGTATAAATATAGATTTTTAGAATCATTTGATTATGAATCAAATACAACCTGTGAATCTTGTCTCATGATTAATATGACTAAATCTTCATTTAGTGGTCATGGAGAGAAAGTTATAGAGTTTTTAGATATGGTACACACAGTTGTGTGTGGGACCTATGACAATAAATACAAAAGGAAGGTATTCATTCATTACTTTCACTGATGATTCTAGATTTTGATATATACAAATCCAAATCATTTGAAGTGTTCAAAAAAAATCAAAAGTGAAGTACAGAAATAAATGGCCAAAAGTATTAAAGTTCTTCGATTAGATCGAGAAGGGAATACTTAAGCAGTACGTTTCTAGATTATCTCAAGTGTAATTGATATTTTCTCACAATGGACATTGTTATCTTGTCTCATGATTAATATGACTAAATCTCTATTTAGTGGTCATGGAGAGAAAGTTACAGAGTTTTTAGATATGGTACACACAGTTGTGTGTGAAACCTATGACAACAAATACAAGAGGAGGGTATTCATTCATTACTTTCACTGATGATTCTAGATTTTGATATACAAATCCAAATCGTTTGAAGTGTTCAAAAAAAATCAAAAGTGAAGTACAAAAATAAATGGCCAAAAGTATTAAAGTTCTTCGATTAGATCGAGAAAGGAATACTTCGCAATGGACATTGTGATTATAAGCAGTACATTTCTAGATTATCTCAAGTGTAATTGGTATTTTCTTACAATGGACATTGTGATTATAAGCAATACGTTTATAGATTATCTCAAGTGTAATTGGTATTTTCTCGCAATGGACATTGTGATGATCCTAGATGAGTTTTACTAATCTTCCAGTATCATTTTGGGGTTATACCCTAGAAACAACTGCATAGCTACTTTAACAAGTTTCCTTCAAATTTCGTCCCGAAGACTCCATAAGAGTTATGGATAGGAAGGAACCAAGTCTTAAGTATGTTAAGATTTGAATTGTCTAACTTATGTCAAATGATTTGAAAATGATAAGCTTGGGACATGATCTGATAGGTGTAAATTTGAGGGATATCTTAAAGAAAGTTTAGGTTGTCACTTCTATAATCCTACTGATTAAAATGTGTTTGTCAAAACATGTTGCATTCTAGGAAAAGGAGTTTATCCATGAAGGGGTTAGTGGGAGTAAGATAGATCTTGAAGAAAATGAAGAACCACAAAACACTACAGATCAAATGAAGGAATCTGTTCAAGTAAATAAACATATTGTACTACAACCAAATCGTAAATCTGGTTTAGTATCGAAGATACCTGAAAGGTATGGATTCATCATAGATGATGATAAGGTACGCATTATAGTTGATGATGATCCAGTTAAATACGATAAAGTATGAGTATAGATACTCAACGAGAAATTGTTGATGACCATGAAATTTGAAATGGGTCTTTGGAGAAAGACTAGAGCATATGGCAAGGCGAAGACCGATAAGACCTGACTAGTGGCAAAAATGTTTCATACAAGGTTAAAGAGTTGACTATGATAAAAAAAAAAAAAAAAAAAAAAAAAAAAAAAAAAATCACTGGTAACAATGCTTAAGTCCATTCGGATTTTGCCTGTAGTTGTTACTATATGAGCTCTGGTAAATGGACATATAGACGCCCTTCCTCAATTTAGGATATATATATGATACATCCAGATGGATTTTTCTTCAAAGTTGAAATAAATCAAGTAAGTAAGCTATAACGATCTAATTATGGATTGAAGTAAGCTTCTCAAAGATGGAACATCCGTTTTGATGAGACAATCAAAAGAGTTTGATTTTATCAAAAATGTGGATGAACCAAATGTGTACAAAAGGGTTAGTGGGAGCACTGTGACATTCCTAGTACTATATGTTGATATACTACTGATAAGGAATGACATACCGATGCTACAATCAGTAAAGATGTGGTTATCTAAAAACTTCTCCATCAAGGACTTGGAAGAAGCATCCTATATATTGGGGTTATAAATCTATAGAGATAGATCATAAAGGATGCTCGGCTTGGCCCAAGAAAGGTACATTGATTCGATGTTAAAGATGTTTAGCACACCAAACTCCAAGAGAGGTCTCATGTTGATGAGCCATAAAGTAAATCTCTCCAAGTAATTATCCCAAAAGATAATAAAGAGAGAGATTGCCTGATTAAGATGCATGATGCTTCGACAATAGGATCTATCATGTACAGATGATATGTACTACACCTGATGTTGCTTATGTATGATAAGTAGAAATCAGTTCAATCATGAAAAAGAATATTAGAAAAGAGTTTCTAATGGTGAGTTTGTTAAGAAACTAAAGGTCTATGAAGACTCAAGTTTTTGGAGTAATCAAGACGACAACAAATCCATTTTAGGTTATACGGTTACCTTGAATGGTAGTGTAATGAATTTGAAAAAGGTTTCAAACAGCAAAGAATTGCTAAATTAATGATAAATGCATAGTATATAACTATAAATGAATCTGCAAGGAGGTTGTTTGGATGTACAAGTTTAGAACTTGTATTGATTCCTAGCATTAAAGGATTTTAATTTGTCAAGAAATCTAGGTTTCATCTGAAATTCAAACATGTGTTGCAGTACTTTTATTTGATTAACGAAATCATTGAAAGATGAGATAACACCATATAGATGGTAAACTCTCAAAAAAATATTACAGATCTCTTAACTAAAATATTTACTCGATAATTGTAAAGTCGTCACTTAGAAGAAGACAGTATAAGATATCAAGGGCGATTGACTTTAATGCAAGTGGGAGATTGAAAGTGATATGCACTCAAGTCAATCACATTTAATGTGATAAAGCATTTACTTTATAATCTTATTCGTTTATTAATAAAATATTTAAAGACATTTATTATTCATGATTAATTAGTTTAATTAATTAAATGGATAAACTAATAGTCTTGAGCAATGCTTTTAGAATCATAATGATGATTACGCTAATGAGATCTAAATTCATGATAGCTCAAAACTAAAATTATTCATAATTGTTAGATCACTAAAAGGGGATTAATAGATCTGGATAGATTGGTACAAACTATGTTTGCTCTTACAAAGAAGATGATTAATCTCATAATCATTTGTGTAGAGACACTAAAGCAAGTATGTAAGTGCTTATTAGAGAATAAGTTCACTAAACGTGACTCGCTCAAGAAACACATAATGGAGTTTTACTTGTCTGTCAATAGGAGTTCCTTATGTGATAGTCGTACAAGTGATCATTGGACTTGAAAGTATCATAGTATCTTAGGTGTACTGAATTCTATTTTGACATATTCCTCAAGACTTGTTGGTATATCAAAAGATATGCTTGGGTATAATAAGGAACACATAGAGATAGATGAATTATCAACAAATGATCTATCACTTCCAGTAAAGGGAGAAAATGTCCTATACGATTCAATAAGTGACAACTCAGAAATCTCTGGCCAATGTTGAATGGAATTAGAAAGGAGTTTCTAATTTATATTAACTAAAGTTTTACATTTGTGAATTAAAATGCATATAATCAAATAAATAAGACTTAAAAGAAATATAATGTCTTATATTTGATTAAGATATGGTATGATATAATAATTGAATTGTACAGTAATTATTCGCGAAATAGGTTCTTATGATCAAATGTTGAAATTCGTATTATTTGAAAAGTCGTTAATTACTAAGGGGCTTACCCTTATTATGGAATAAATATTTATTTATTTATTCTGAATTAAAGAGTTTAATTCGTAATAAATAAATTAGAATTATTCTAATTTATTTATTATACAGCCGATTTAATATGAAGAACCTAAAGGGTCACACCGCAAAAGAGTAATATTTATTTTAGAAGTGGATGACATAATCATAATAATAAATTAAGAATATTTAATTTATACTACGGTGATAAAATAAATTAAATAGCTTAATATTTATAATTTAGTATTTTAAAAATACTAATTATAAATTAATAAAAGGAGTCTTATTATTATTTTTATTATTATTATTATTATTATTATTATTATTATTATTATTATTATTATTATTATTATTATTATTATTATTTATTTCCTAGATGATTTAGGAATTAATTAATAAATAATAGTATTATTATAAATAATTAATTTTTTAAATGGTTTAGGAATTATAATTATTATAATAATTAATTTAGTTCCTAAATGATTTAGGAATTAATTAATAAGTACTCTCAATATTAAATAATTAATTTCCTAAATGATTTATAAATTATAATTAATTAATTTAGTTTCTAATTATATTGGGAGTTAAATTAAAACTCTACTCCTAAATAGTTTAGGAGGGTTGACCATATCTATAAATAAGATGAGTCTTATTATAGATTAAGGTTACACACTCTTTCACAAGAATTGAGAGAATACTTCATAATTCTCTACATCTAAGGAGTTAGAGAGAGAGAGAGAGAGAGAGAGAGAATTAGGCCTAGCCACCTATGATTTGAAGAAACCAAAATCTACTTCTTTAATTCATAGATCTCTTAGTGGATTACCTCTAGAGGCTTCATACTTGGGGAGCTAACATTGATCCATGGAATCTAATCGGTGAATTTGAAGAAGAAAGCGAATGATTAAAGGGAATTGAACTTATATTTGTGAAAGCTTGGTTCTACAAAGGTATAAATCTTTTATCCTTCCTCAATTAATAATTATCGCGTAAGAAAGATCCTGGTTATTGGTTTGTAGAAAAATTTTAAAATCTGATTTTGTTTGCTTCCGTTGCACTTATCTAATGTAATTGTATGTATATCATATTTTTGCAAACCAACAACAACTAGTTATGCAAGGACAATGACACACATTTGTTGTTGCATCAAACTTACTACTATTGAAAGCAACATATTGTGGTCCAATTGACAGTATTTTGAAGTCAACGGAATTATGCATTGATAAGTGCCCCTATCTATTTGGAATAATGGTAACAATTCAACGTGCAAATACCAATAAGTGACTATAAAAGGGTTGTTACAACATCAGTGAACTACTACGGATCTTCATGAATTAAACGCCTAAAAGCTCAAGTGTTTAAGTGCTCTACCTTACAATCCAAATAATTGATATCTACTACTAATACATTTCAAGGACTTAAAGCAAATTAACAGCACCTCAAATAGTCATTTTATTCTTTGTGATTGTATTAAGATCTTAGTAATCTTTATATTTCAACTCTTTGTTACTTGAAGGATTCTAAGTGAATCAAGAGTTATAATAATTATTAATGAACTGTGGTTATTTATAACCCCTACCATTAGTGGATCATCCCTACTCTCGAAGTAGAAGAGAGGATTATGAGACTTTTGTACTTCAAACCTCTTAAAATTCCTCTATTCTTATATTTTTGCATTTTCTTTTTAGCACTTTAATTTTCTGTCACTCTACATTTTTTGTATGTGACTAGTTTCTACAGTTACACTAAATACAGAGTTTAACATTTTTATTTATCTTTGCAGGGGTTTTAATTATTTGGAAACACATTATTTTAAAAGAAAATTTTAAAAAAATTATTCAACCCCCTCTTAAATCTCTTTTGTGTTTTTGAGAATAACATAAACATTAAGTCCAACCTTACAATATTCTTTAGGATTTTTTTCTTCGAAGGCAAATTGTTTTTTAGTATGGGTCAACTTGTTGGTGTACTAGCACCCTTACTATGCAAGTGGTGTTGCGTTCAATCCCTTACCCCATTTGTGCTAATATTTTTAAAGATACCACCCTTTGAAAGGAAATAATATAACTTTTTTAGTAAATATTTGAAAAGATAGAAAATATTTTATTTATTTTATAAAAATAGTCTTATTTATAAAAAAATTATTTCGCGTATATTTTGTTCTTTCTGTTTATGATAGCTATAAATAATACAATATCTTCAATTTTTAATATCATAATTTTAATACTATATCATCACTATTAAATTAAACCTTACATTATATTTAAAAAAAATATCTAAAATTATAAAATAATGTTACGATGATAAAATAAATAAACAAACAATCGTACAAATTATTTTGTATTCAATATTTTATTACCAAAACATTATTAAAAGTTACAAAACCCAATTTTATCGCACCCTATTTCTCTCTGTAAAACGCAATTTTCTCGCTCTAAATCTACAGATACAAACAGGGAATTCAAAGTAAGTCTCTTTAAGCTGATGCCAAAGAGAGACAAGTGTTCATGGTGCACATTCTCTCTCCTCATGGTCGGCCCTGAGGGGGTGCAGAAGGAGTGACTGCACAGGACCCTCAAATTCAGAAGGCTCACGATTTTTTTTTTACTAAATACGAATTTTTGTGTGTGTATATATATACTTTAAAAAGAGTAGTTTGTTATTTTAATTAATGATAAATTTTGATATAAATTGTGTTTTATATATTGGTGCTGATAAAAAAAAAATTATATGCGAGAGGGAGCCTTATTTTTTTTTATGACCTTTAAACTCTCGGGACCGGTCCGTCTCTCCTTATCATGGGCAATCAGCTGTGTATCCACGGTTTCTCTCTCTATGTCCCAAATTGTGCAGATGGTATCGATGCTCGACTTCTCAATTCGCCGGGGCTCCGCTTCGTTTTAGTCAAGGGATGTTTGGCCCACAAAATTCGCTCTTCCGGTTGTTATTAAGGAGGCTCTTCAGCTCAACGGAGTCATCGGAGATCCGCCACAGGCGGAGGAAGTCACTGGAAGTGGCTAGGAGGTCCGATCGTCGCTGCTGCTCGTCGGAGCTGTCTTGGTTTTGGTCGCTGCTCACCGCAGTATCCGATCCACCAAACAAAATCTCTGCTAAATGTTTGGTTGCTTGCAGGGGCGGATCCACAGTCAGGGCAACATAGGCAGTTGCCTATGCTGGAAAAAAACCATGAGCCATGACTACCAGGATTGTAAAGAAATTGCAGAACAGAGTGTGGAAGGGAGAAGTTGGGAGTGCGGTGATGATGATGGAGAGTCTGGATAAATAATTGGTTGATCTTTTGCCACGTAAATGAATTTTGTTGGTTATATTATTGTTCATTTTTGAGATTATCATAGGTTAACACGTGTCACTTGGCATCGTCGTTTCTATTTTTCTGCTTTTGTGTTTTTGTTAGTGGACGAAGCTTGTCACTTTGTTGTGATATTTCTATAATATATTGAATAAAATATAATTTCATTAAATGGTGAATGATTCACAAAAATATCTCTTGCTTATACTGTTTTACTTTTTTATACCCGATATGTTTCAATTTAAGTTTGTCTTTTAAAGTTAATTTGACGAAATTTTAATATTTGATATTATATTTAATTTTAAAAAACAATAAATATGATACGATAATTATTAATATCTTTTTTATTCTTAATTATAAAATTATTATTAATTTTTTGAATAACAATTTAATACATTTTAAAACTAAAAATAGTAGTTTTTAGAAACTTACAATATTCATTTTCAATTCTTGACAACAGCGTTCCTAGTTTTATTTTTTTTCACATTTTAACAAAGAAGAGAGACTTTTTTCAATTTTCTCTTACACATGCCAGGTCCCTGTTTCCTAAGGTTTGTATAGAAAGATTTTGAAGGGAGATAATTAAAATTTTTGAATAGAAAGATTTGAATTACCTAATATCTAATGCTATCTCCATTTACAAAATAAGAGTTTTATTTTAATTAATCTTAATATAAAATAAAATAACATTCTCAAATTATTATCATGGCATTATTATTAAAGTAACACTCATTATATTTTAACATATATACAAAATTCATATATCCTTAAAATTTGTGTGTGTATATATGCGTGTGTGTGTCTAGAGTGTAAGCGTCTTTAATATTCCTTATATTTATTACACATTAAATTTTGTTAAAATTCTGCCTACCCTGAATTGGGATCCTAGATCCGCCACTGGTTGCTTGTTCACTTGATATGTAGTAAGAAGTGAATTTTTACTCGCATCCTAACTTGGTCAAGCTCTTGGGATACTGTTGGGAAGATAAAGACCTCTTCCTTGTATATGAGTTTATGCAGAAGGGAAGCTTGGAAAACCATCTTTTCAGAAGTAAGAACCTGAAAAGAGTAGAAAATAAAATTAAAATAGAAATTTTTTATATTAATTTTGTTTTAATGACAAAATACACTGAAATACGTTCAAAATTACAAAAAATGCACCTTATGTAACAATCTTTCTGGTGCCATGTCAGCTTTTTAGTTATTTTTTTTGCTGGAAAGAATATTAAGGTCACTTGTGTGAAAAAATTTATAAATTTTGGTACATTAGAGTTACTTGGGTTACGTGTAAGAGAAATCATTCTTAGAAGGACATAAATGTATTTAACCTTCTTTTAAATATTTAATTATTCATTATGGTAGAGCATTTTAGTATTACTCCTATTTAGTATTACGCCTCCTAAAGCGGCACTTTATAGATAGAAGCAGCCGCTGGGGCAGAAAATGAGCTAGACCTGTAAGAAGGTGTTTCCGGAAGAAATCAACCAGCAGAATTACTGATAAGTTGTTTGATTACCTTTTTCTCCTTATTTAATTTGATATTTTTGGTATTTGAAGCTGTTTTTGGGTAAATTTATGGATCATATATGGCCAGATTTGCAAACCCGATTTCTGTTTTCGAATCCATTTGTTGAGCTTTTTGATCTTCAAATCCCTTAGCTAATTGGGTCGTATGAAATTTGGATCTTTTTATGAAAAAAATTATACATCATACCGCTTTGATATTGAGAACTCAATTTTAACTCACTAGAGTTCTCTCTCATTGGAAGCCCTAGAGCAATAATTTGAATGGAGATGTCAAATCTAATGATAGATTTAGTTGCTGATATTCTCTCAAGATTACCCGTAAAGACCCTTCTACAGTTTAGATGTGTATCGAAATCTTGGTGTGCTCTAATTGACAGCTCAAGTTTCATTAAAATGCATCTCAATCAATCAATTGAAACTAACTCCAATCTCAGCCTCATTATTAAAAATGAGGATCTCTATTCCATCAACTTTGATTTACTCGATAAAGCAGTCTTGCTCAACCACCCTTTGAAAAATCCCTGCATTACAAATATTTTGGGTTCTTGCGATGGCTTGCTCCTTTTGGGAAACATTGAGACAGGAATTGCCATTTGGAATCCCTCTACAAGGAAATACTGTAAGTTGCCTGATTCACCCATTCCGACCCCAAAATATCCCAAGTATTTTAGATACATAAAGTATGGATTTGGGTATGACAGGGCGGGGACGGATTATAAGGTGATTCGTATTGTCCAATTTTATTGTGAAGAATATGATTGTTCCAGTTCTGAAGTTATAGTGTATAGTCTTAAATTGAATTCGTGGAGACGGATTCAAGATTTTCCTTATTACCTATGCCTAGGACTAGGAGGACATGGAGTGCTTGCTGGTGGTGCTTTGCACTGGGTTGTGAAGCAAAGACGTGACCCTTTACTGCCCAAGATAATAGTTGCTTTTGATATTGGAGTTGAGGAGTATCGGGTGGTGCCAGAACCTGAGTGTGTGGATAAGGGTTTTCAGTTGGATGTGGAAATATTGGGTGGATGTCTTTGTGTAACCTGTTCGTATTTTAAAGACCGTCTTGATATATGGGTGATGAAGGAATATGGTGTGAAGGAGTCATGGACTAAATTGTTATCAGTTGTACCACCGAGTATTCAACCTTTTGAGTATATGAAGCCTCTGGCTTATTCAAAGAGTGGTGGTGAAATTCTCTTGAATTACGATGACAAAATGCTTGTTTGGTATGACCTTAAAGAAAAATTGGTTAAGGAAGTTAGAGTTCATGGTATGCCTTATTCATTTAGTGCAGGAGTTTTCGTTGGAAGTCTTGTTCCACTTGATGATCGAAATGATAGCAGAAAAAGTGGACACGAGAAAAGGAAGGATACGAAGAATAAAAAGCGGTACTTCTTAAAAACCCCATAGTTTTATGACCTGCCTATATATTTTTATATATTTCCATGCATTGCCTTGCTTGTGGACTAACGTTTAATTCTTTTAAGTATAAAATTTATTTACAGTATAAATATCTGTTGCTCTTGCCATCTGCTCTGTATCAGTACATGTAATGGTTAAGGCCAGCCTGTTGTTCTTAATCTTTTTACTGCAGAGTGCACAGGAGAACTTCATTTGTTTTTATGTAAAATAAATTTGCACCTCAAAATGTTAATCCCTGTTTCTTGTAGGGATGAATTTTTGTCAGAGGGATTTAAACTGGTGCTGTAAGAAATTTGGACTGACATTTTATGAGAAAGGTAATTTAGTAACTTATACATAAAGCATTAAGTAGATGCTGGCTAGAGTCCCAATCATTTTTCTGTGGTTGATTTTGTACATAGCTAGCTTGAGGTTTAATATTCTTTCCATACATTTGATACTTGATATTAGATCTAAATTATTATTATTATTATTATTTGATGTTTGTTGTAAATTATATCAACTCTGCCTACTTGGTGCTGTTGACTGATGTCAATTTTTTGCTCTGTTAGGGCAGTTCTGGACGAACAGGGCGGCTGTGGAGCATATCTAATAGTTTGAAACCCAGAATGTTCTTGTTTTATTAATTTTACTTTTTGATGAATGAGTATACCAGTTTGATTATGTAGTAAAAGAAAACTATTTCTCAACTTTGTAGTTAAAATCTGAAAGAACTGGTACGATGGTATTGAAGCTTTGTAACTTCAATATTGTGCACACTAACACTCTGTGCACGTTTACTCCACATTGCTTTGATACTGTGTTTAGTAATTACAACAAAATACAGAACAGTGGTTCTTAGGAGATGAGATGAGTATTTGGTATGGCTAACATATGTTAGAATTTATGCATAGTGCCTAGGTTCTACTATTTTTTTTGTTTTTTTTTAATACATATGCAGGCTCCTAGGATCTTGTTTTATATTGAGATCAGTATTTGGTATGGCTAATATACGTTAGAATTTATGCATAGTCACTATGTTCTACTATTTGTATTTTTTTTTTGTACTTGCACTGCTACATTAATATTTTTCCAAAGTAAGATTTTATTTTTGGGTGCCTGCGACAGCACACCAGTTCTACTATTTTTTATTTTTATTTTGTATTTTTTTTAGTACATATGCAGGCTCCAAGGATCCTGTTTTATATTGAATTGTTTGGGTTTTGCTCGGAAGGTATATTTCTGGGGCAAGGTGTTAAAACAATAGAATACAAGATTACTTCAGTGATTTACCCCTGAAATTTTACCTACTTGCTTCCCAAACAAGAATTTTGAAGTTTAATGAATGCTCTCGTTAACTATCTGATTCTCATACCATGTGGCATATTATATATGACATTTGGACTTTGAACATTTTGAGGCTGGAACCTGGACTAATTCCTTGGGTGATATTGAAGAAATTTTTGTTAGGGTCCTTAGGTAAACAATTTAATAATTTATCCATTCTGGAAAAGACCTGATAAATCTGCATCAGCGGCCTTTTGATACTTCATGACTTATAGCAGATTTATGGTTTGTAAATTTTTTGTTATGTTGAATTTAATATCAGATGGATCAGATGCATAACCTCCACAGGATGTAATTACAAAGCAATGTGGATTGTGGAGTTCAGGATTAAGCGATAATATAGTCGATTATTGGTAGTGGATAAACAATACCAGACGGAGAAGGCTGTGGTATTCATCTTGCAATTAAATATTTTTAGGTTGAATTTCTTATTTTTCTAGTTTAATTTCCGGTATTATTTAAATATTGAAAAAGATTCAGTTAGAAAAATGAATTGGATATCATGAAAGAAGCTGCATCGTTGCTTCAAGTGTTTGATAGAAAAATGCATTACATGTATTTTGCTCTATATTTGAAAGAAAGAGATTGTTTGTGTCCGGGAATGATGATGATTGAATTGATAGGGAGAAGCAGATTGCTCTTGCCTTCCATAAGTACAGAAAAATCAGAGGAATTTTTACGTATGTAACCTAGCAACAGTTTTTTTTGCAATTTTTGCTTAGCACTAGTTATTTATGTACCCCTTCAGTGTGTGATATGACTTTATGCTTGTCGAAATACCCTTTTAATTTTAATGAAATTGGTAAGATTTTTTGTTTAGAACTTGTGATCTTAATTTCTCTATTTTGGCTTTAAAAACTTTGGGTGCTGCTTGGTTCAATATGTGTAGTAGCTAGTAGGTTAAGTGGGTATAGAATTATTGACTTTTTACAACTGCAGAAAAGGAGGATAAAATCAATTCTTATTTTTTCTTCCAATTTTACTTGATTTTGTTGTCGTTAGGGTGTTCAATTGGGTTTTATAAGGGATTTTATGTCTAGTAATGCTATGCAATTTGAGGATATCATTGAGATTTGAGGGAATTCCACAGGGTGTTCAATTGGGTTGTATAAGGGATTTTATGTCTAGTAATGCTGCGCAATTTGGGGATATCATTGAGATTTGAGGGATGGAATTCTACGATTGACTTAATGATATTTTCGCTCCAAAAATTTTATTTTCATTTGCGCTCTAATTTAAGGTTAAAATGATGTGAATTTTGTTCTACAGTGGAGCGCAAATGGAGGTGCCTAAATATATATTTACTTGCCGCTTTTATGCCTTTGTCACTTGAATCACAAATTTGAATGTAACCCTGCCAATGGTCACAAGGGGATTATAATAATTCAATTTACCATTATTTACAAATAACTCCTTTAGCTCAATTGGTGAGAAATAGGGTTTTAATGCATGTGTACTGATTTACCATCTATTTCAGGGAATTAATATTTTTATAAGTAAAATATAATATTTATATAAGATTTCTCAAATACAAGTGTAGGATTTATTTAGTATTCATGCTAAAAAGATTTTGTGGAATTATTATTTTTACTTGTAGAAATATCGTTTCTTTTTATTTATTGATTCGTAGTTTGTTATGGGGTATACGAGTAGCTCCATTTAAAGGCAAAAAATATGGTAAAATACAATAAAAAATTTCTTATTGAATTGATGTTTCAACAAGTGATATTTTCATTGGTTTCTCTGCATGTTGTAAATAAGTTTCATGTCAATGAGAGAAGACCTTGTGAAAATATTAATATTTATTTATAAAAATAATAATTTCCAATAATTTACCCTTCTCTTGTCCGTTTATTGAAGATCACCATCAATGTATGATATCCATGCAAACAAGTGACAATATAAAAATCTGTGTGCTTATGATAGTGTTGCAAAATATGATCAATATATCCATTTTCACAATTTATGTTATTTTTGTTCTTTCACAAGGAATTATTTTAGTTATTAATGAGATGCAATAAACAAATACTAAGGTTCTGTTTGGAAACCTTGATTCGATGGTCTGAAATTGGAATTGGGGCTCCCAAAACCAATTCCATTGTTTGGATAATGAAAATGAGTTTGGAATTGAGAGTGATTTAGAAGTCCAGATATGTAAATAACATAAATCTAATACCAAGGCTATCCATGAGATTTTTAAAACCAATATTTATGAATTCAAGCCCGAGTAAATTATTTGGCTCAAACACTAACACACAACTCCTCTATTCTGTTTTACGCTTCATTCCATCACCTGATTATTTGTTGCCTCGTTCTCTTCTTCCATTAAAAATTACATTTGTCATCGTCATCTACACAGATCTTTCATTGGTTTGAAGTTTAAGGAAATATTTGCACCACAGTAATCTAATTTGATATTTACATCGCTCTATTGACAGAGATTCTAGGGTGGAGTTGCTCCAAAACCAAAGGTAAACTTTTTCCTCTCTGACTATCAATTTTGACGCCCATCATATTCCTAATTTTAGTATCAATTCCGTACTGCTGTTTGCTAATTGTTTGAGTTGCCTTCCAAGTGCATGATAAAATGTCAATGTGAACTCTTTTTTTTTTTTTTTTTTTGTCTAACATGGCTCTCAAAGTTAGATTTTCTGGCTATAAATGTAAAGTTGGTGTATTTATGTTTACTTAAAACTCCTTATATGGTCAATGTGCTAGTTGAGATAATTGAGATAACTTGTGATGTCATTGGTGCTCCACATGTTGTATCAAAGAAACCAACATCTCGTTGTACAATAGCTTGTAAATATTTTGTGCGCAGTCAATACATTTTCCTTTCTGCAGTGCGTGCCCAACAAAATCCTTATGTTGGATTACAAAATAAAATGGTCAAGGGATGAAAGTTTAGTTATCTAATGGATAGCGACCAGTGGTGTTCAATGATACTCGTGCTGGAATTTCTTGTACTTAAACTTTTTTTATTATGGCTAGTGAATTAAGTATGGCATACTAAATAATTTTTGTTTTGCTTAATATTTCTTTTGTTGGATCTTAGTGTTGGTTTTTATTGAGTTCATGAATTATAAATACTCTGGCTCTTTGGTCATCTCTTGGTCTATTAGTGAAATAGATCAGGAACAAATAGCCTTACAAAAAACCCAGCTGCTTCAAAGATCCAATACTGTCTGGAATCAGACCAGTGAAACCGCAACCAATCAGAATTCTGACAAAAAACAAGTCAAGCAATTGGTGAAGAGACATCATTGTTATTCGCACACATTACGTAGCAGCAAGTAAAATTTCATACAGATTTGATAGTTTCTTTAGATTTCCTATAGATGGAGGAAGAGATCCATTCAAACCTTTGTTGTATGATAAATCCCTAACAAAATAAGTTGACAATCAGATATTAGTTATAACAACAGAGACGAGGCGTTCGAGAAGAGGGAGGCAATAATTGATGTGTTACGGTACAAATTTAAAGAGTCTCTTAAGGTAGCATTAATAAGAATGTGTTTTAGATTACGTAAACAAAGCTAAATATAGAAAGAAAGAAAAAAGTGTCATTCGGGCTACAACAAAGATAGAAGAATCCAATAGTTTTATGTACATACGAGAAAATTATTTGAGTACTTGGTTATAAAATGCTTATCTTAAATATGGCTTCTTTCATCTGTGAAATGACTGATTCTCTATAGCACAATTTAAATCTATCAGTGAGAAGAAACAAATTTCATCTTTTTAATTGTAGCGCCCTAAACAAAAAATGACATGTCTATTTCCTTGAAAGCGAACTCCCATAAGTATCCTTGCGAACAACCTTGATAATTGTCTCTAGTATAATTTTGTGTTACAAATATTATGGAGTACATCTTATTTTAATTTTTGATTGTGGTGTCAATTTCTTTTTTTAATGGTATGTGTAATTTAATACTCCCTTTCTTTGTGGCTATATCACCTACATGGGGCTTTGATATGTTGTTGTTGTATTGATTGATATGTGGCTGTGGGTTTGCTTTCTTTATTGAGTGGATATTTTTTGAGGTCAGTCGGCCAAAACTTTGAATGGTACTTGCTTTTCTACCCCAAATTGTGAGTGTAATACCAGGTTCTTTTTTTTTTATTTTTGTCCCACATCGTCAACCACTAAAACCTTCCCCTTCCCTTAGCCTATAAATATAACACTAATCTTTGTTTTATTTTACAAATGTTAAGTACTTTCCATTTGTGTGAGAAACTTTTTGTGTGATGACCTTTTTTGTGAGG
Source organism: Hedera helix (assembly GCA_947179155.2). Taxonomy (NCBI): domain Eukaryota; kingdom Viridiplantae; phylum Streptophyta; class Magnoliopsida; order Apiales; family Araliaceae; genus Hedera; species Hedera helix. The sequence continues at coordinate 11,198,561 of OX359271.1, forward strand.
ATTTTAGTAGTTAAAATATTTTTCAATGTTGATGACGTAGGCGGACTGGGAACCTCATAATTTCAGGTATGTGCCTTTTTCTTTCTTTGTGTAATTATTTAATTTTATATTTTAATTTTATAATTTTAATTTGTGTATGCTATTTAGTTTGCTAGTTTATATATTTTGATATATCTTTGTTAGTAATTAGCATTTTGAGATATTAAATTAGTATTTTTGTAACTTTATAGTGTTGACAAAAAAAAATAATAATAATAAATATATTTGTTTGTAATAAAATTAAAAATAAAAAAAATATTTTTGTAAATATGCTTATATCACTACACCAAAAAAGGGCATCTAATTAAGGACAAATCCATCACAAGACATTATAATATCACTTATAATAGATTTATTGTGAATAAATATTTCCTTCACGCAGTTGGTCGCATTAGACCTTCTCGCAATAGGGTACTATTTGCTAAGTAGTGACTATATGTATTTTGTGAAAAATATATTATGAATAACTTTTTATTCACAAATTATATTTGGTAATGAAATATTGTTATTTAGTGAAAGAGTGATTCCTTCACAAATAATATTTTAAGAAAGATTATTTAAAATTAATGAATAACTATATAAAGACTATTTGAAATTAGTGAATAACTATATTCCCTCACAAATAATATATTGTGACAAACAAATTTATTTAACGAGAGAATATTTTTCTTCATCGACTATAAATTGAGAATTTTTCTTCAATTTAGTGAGAGAAATTCCTTCACAAATTATAAATTTACAAATAAAAAATTAATTGTTAAATAATCAAAATTCATTACAAATTATAATTGATTTTCAAATCAATGATTTCATAATTATTATTATTAGTAATCTAAATATTATATTTAATATTTCAAGTAAATATAAATGTCATATTTATTTCAAACTAATCGATAAACTAATGCATAAAAAGCCAAAAAAAAAAAACCAAAACACCATATATAAATAGATAATGCTCGAGTCATAATAACTATAGAATTTGTTATTATATCTTTGTCTCTCAATGACCATAGTACTTACAATATTTATTAACTAATATAAGAAAACTAAAAAAATAATAAAGTGTTATGAATTCATGCACATGCATTTGTGAATATCCAATGTACATATCAAATACATGCATCTCTTCGTACATGTATGTATATTTATTTCTATGTTCTTCTCCTTTCCTTTTCCTTTCAATGAGGACTGATATATATCAACAAGATGTTTGGCCGTACGACAGGTACGAGACCAATGTATCTCTTCATACATGTATGTATATTTATTTCTAGTTCATTTCCCCTCTATATTTGTAAGCCTATAAATAGAGGCATCTTATTTGATGTATTACATACTTGTGAGTGAAATGAAAGAGTTATCTTATTCTCTCTAGCATTTTATCTCTTGATTGATTTCTTAGATAATATTTCATAATATAAAGAACTTAAAGGAATAAAGGGTAATGTTAGGTCCGTAGTTTCATCATCATTTTTTTTTAAGGAAATCAAGGTTGGGCTTGTAAACTTCATGCTACAAGAGAAACACCAAAATTCAATGAAATGAGATGAGGAATAAGAAAAGATGAAACTGATGAACTTAACTTAAAAGAGAGAGAGATATTAATGAAAGATAAAGACAAAAATATAGTTATAAGTAAATACCCCAATTGATTCATAGTTGGTAAATGTTTGAAAGAAGTTAGTAAACTTCGTCTCTACTATTTTAGTTATACGTTCATTAATATCTATACCAACAAACAGTTATGGCGTACTATCATCAGTAGAAGCATCGTCTATAGACTCTATACCCAAATGCCGGAGTACAGTCTTTTCAACCATACTCTCCAATACCTTATGATCAAAAGACGGTTGCTGTGAGGAATAAGATATACTCGGACCAAGCAAGTCTCGTGTACGATATCCAGGAAAATCGAGTATCTTGTTTTTTTTAGTCCCGCCAGTTATCTCACTCCAAATGGCTAAGTCATCTGTCTCCAGTGTACTATCCTCTACAGGCCCACCAACCTTGGGACGATATTCAGTAGAAAAAGCAGATTCAGTATTGTTCTAAAGTTATAAACTAAAATAGTAAAATGTGTGTTGTCTGAAACGCAGAATTCGACATATAGTTCCCATTGCAAACTACCTCCCACAACAAAAAACAGTTCTTATAAAAGCTACAAGGAAAATTTGAATATCATTCAACAACGTTTGATCAACTTGCAGAGAATATCCTAGAGTTTGTGGCAAGTGGTCAGTAGTTTATCAATATAAAGGAAATTCGAGCAGTAGCTGGGTTATTTTAAGAGGATTCGAGAAGCACAACAACATCACAGCAGATTGACAGCACCCGATTAGTCACAGCAGCAAGGCGTGAAGCAGAGCTACAGAACAGTAGCTGAAAACAGAAACATCTGCGCAACAGGAGCAGAGTAGGAAAAAAAATTACAGCTGCAATAACAAGTATTCTGCTCCTACTGCACATAATACTTGTTATTGCAGTTGTAATTTTTTTTCCTATTTTGCTCCTACTACTGCAAAGATGCTTCCATTTTCTGCTGCTGTTCTGCAGCTCTGCTTCACGCCTTGCTAATGCGACTGATCGGGTGCTTCCAATCTGTTGCGATGTTGTTGTGATACTCGGATCCTTTTAAATAACCCAGCTGCTGCTTGCTTTTGTGCTCCGTGACTACTGCTAATGCTTGTATTAGCAAAAACACATTTTCTTTTATTAATTTATGACTTCCATTATTACCCAGAAACAAAAAACAATTATCATGTGGTTTCTGACTGTACATCTAAACACTTTTGTTTTAAAGTACTCAACTCCACTTATTTCTTCTCATTTTCAATCAAGCGAAATCTGGAGCTATATTGCAGTGAGGCAGAAGAATGATGCATGTAAATCTTAGTATTCACAAGGGAACTGATAAATGCATTCCATAAAGAAAGAACACATGCATTTACATAAATAAATGAGAACAAAAATGTAAAATGAAACTCAAATAGTAGAAATTAGATCGTCAAAGTGCCTTACCAGCCCAATCCCTATACCATATACCAAATGCCCAATGACCATAACAACAAAATCAGGAGTCAAGTGCTGTTATGAGAGCTCCAACAAGGTTACACAATAGAAGACATCATCAATTCCCACCTTCTTCCTATAATTTCATTAAACATTTAGACTTCAGCAAGATTAGTACAATACTGAATTCTGAAGTGCCCATAATTAAATTAGAACTAACCTAGAAACTTAGCAACATTAAAAGCCAGGACAGAGCCAATCAAAGCTCCATATAATGAGCCACTAGTCTGCAGTAGGAAGCATCCAACAAAAGCAGCATTTATAAGATTTTTCTCCCTTTTTGTTGAAAAGAAAAGTAAAAGTAAAACAAAGATGCATGTAAAGAAGAATAATAAACTAAACCAATCTCCCACTCCTTTAAAACCCAGTTGTGACAAGCAAGCAAAGCCTACAAACTTACTATGAGACCAACTTCCACAGAAGACAAATCATACCATGTAATCCCGTTTAGTGTCTTTGACTGCAGAGAAAAGAAAATACTAAATAATCAGAAGCTAGAAACTACGAGTTAGCTTTACTGAATGAAATATATATTTTACAAAGATTACTAAAAAGTATTTCTACTGGAACAATGTATTGGGTTTACGACACAAAACATCTGTATCACTAAAGCAGAAACAACAATTACAGTGATAGTCAAGTAAAACAGGATCCATATGTTTTCCTGAATAAATATTGAAGAACCATTAAATTTTGAGCTTTACCAAGTCATTTCTGTGTAAGATCGAGAACTAAAAGATGGAGATAATATCCACATCAGCATTATAGAGACTTCCTGCTAGAACTAGGATTACTATTGAAGCTTAATTCAAGGACAATAAAAACTTGTTTTTATATAAAAGTGTTCTTTTTTTTCATTATCCAAATCCTAGTAATTGCACTGAAGCATAAAGCAGAACCATTTAAGCAAGATGAAGAGGAAATGATGATACAAAGATGGAGACACTATACACATGCTGAAAAGAGTTTTCCTCTAATACAAACTATAATAGAATAAATTAACACCTAACACATAAAAAAAATACCAATGTTTACAAAAATCCTAGTCTTAAAAAGTTTAAAAAGCAAGACTCATAAACTTTAATTATTATGATACTGTTTTATATGAAAAGACAATGTTTAAAACTCACAAGTGCCATTATGATTAAAGGGTTTGGACCACAGAGCAATAGTCTAACTGTAACAAAGTTGCAAAATCACATGCCACTGCTAAATCTAGCTACAAGCAGCATAGGTTTAAATACTAAAAGCACATAAGACAATTGCAGCAACTCTACTGCCACAAATTAATATTAGTGGCCTAATTAAGAAGAATGACAACTTGGGTACCCCAAAAAAGCTAGAGTTAAAAACATAACCCAAATTAAATCTAAACCCCAACAAATAGGATGCATTGTTACTATCAGAATTCATCAAAAACCCAACACGATATTAGCAACAACCAACAAAAGCAAAAAGAAAAAGGTTACTTACTAGTTTTCATCAGTCGGGGTTGTACCATTTTCGCTAGAATTTAATATACTTGTTGAGGAAAGTCCATCCCAGATGATAAGCAAGATCCGTCAACCTTCATATTCTCTCACAATTAGGCTTTGTTTGAACTATCGGACCACCTGGATTATTCCTTTATCACCGGTTTGGCTGCGGCAGTGTTACAAATAGTAAAATTCTAATAAAGTTTCCGAATTTGATTGGTTGGCTGGGATTGGTAGGGTGTTTAAGGGTTTTGGGGAGGTTTGGATGATGGGGGTGATGTTCGGCGCTGGGATGGTGGTGGTGTTCGGAGTTGGGATAATGGTGTTTGTGGGGAGGTTAGGATCGTGCATGGTGCAGGGTTTTGGCTTGCTGTGGCGGTGGATTTTTCCTAATAGCCTTGTAGGACGGTTTAGGAAGTAGGGGATAATGACAAACAGAGGAGTTGATTGTGATGAACAAATGCCTTTTTGTAAGAGAGACTTTTTCTTATAATTTGAGAAATAGTTTTTTTAGAATAATAAAATTGATGACAACAAAAAATTATGATAAATTCCAGCATACTAGCAGTTTTAAAATATGTTAAATTATCATTGGCCTAAAGTTAAATATTAGTAACTTTAAAATATCTTAAGTTCTAATTGGCCTTAGGTTAGGTACAGTCTAGAACTTAAATTTGTGAATGTTTTTTAAGGATTTGTGAAGGAAATATTCTTCGTTGTTGATTCCCTGATATTTATTTCAAGCAAAGTAATGAAGAATTTTTCTCTCACAAAATAATTCTCGCTAATTACATATTGTGAATAAAATTTCCTTCATATAGACGTTACTATAATCAAAATATTTATATATGTATAATTTTAGGTAAAATTTTGTTTAGAATAGAAGGATTTTAAATTCGCCTAAAAAAAAATATAAAACTTAATCAATTGTTTAACTATTTATTTATCAATTCTTTTATTTTGTTTAATTAATTCCGACAGAGAGAATTTAACGAGTCTGTTTTGTAATATAATTTTGGGTATTATATTGCTTATTTCAGATACGAATTATGTACTCCTTCAGCGATATTCCTTTGATTTTAATTTGTTTGTTTTGTTCCTCATTAGAATTTGGATATTATGTCGATATATTGTTCATAGTCAAATGCATATGATAGTTTTATTTGATTTTAGATACTCGCAACTTAACTTGTACTCTTTAGACTTATTAAGCATGCCTAATATTTATTTTGATTCTGTAGAAATATACATGCTAGTATATTTAGGAGATTTTGTGTTGATTTGTTTCGGTTTAGTATGTGCGTATTAAAACCTCTTTTGTGGTATTGTGTTGCATTCGTTGTGACATGATATTTTTGTTAGATTATTTAATAGGGTATACCGAGTTATAACCACCTGTGAGGTTACTACAGACATATCTCTAGGCACTGAGACGTGACACTTTCTGTGGCGGTGTGATCAGTTCATGGCGTCTTCATTTTGTGTTTCGGTGGACATTTGGTATTTTATTGCGGGAGGCGTATGGGTCGGCCCTAGCATTTTGTTCTATTTTGTTCTACAGTCTAGTGTTGTTTGCAGTGCCGAGCACACCTTTTCGATTTTGCATGCATTTGAATCTACAATCCGATGTGTGACTTCTGTTTTATTTTTAGCTCGATATGAAATAAACACGGACATTCAATTCAGTCTTTTATGTTGTTCAGTAAATCAGTTCAGTTTAGTGGATCAGTTTCAGTTCAGTAGATTAGTTTAATTTAATAGATTATGTTGAACATTGAATGGTTAAATTTGATGATAAGAAATAATGTACAAGGGCTGTATTAGATAAGATCAAAACTGTTAGGTAGATCTCTTGATATAAATGTATAAAAGTCTTTTGTGTTGTACTAAGACTTAGATAGATCAAAACTGTTAGGTTGATCTGTTGGTGTAATATAATCGTAGAATGAACTCTACGATTTCAGTCAAGAAGACTCTACGATTTAAGGCAGACTCTACGATCAAGACAATCAATTGTAGAACGGACTCTACGATTTAGGTCAAGAAGACTCTACGACCAAACAGACTATATTCTAAGCGAAACCTTAAAACGAACTCTACGATCAACAATCTAACAGTTGAGTAAACTCTACGATGACAGTAAGAGATGATCATTTACAGATCAATCACGACAGCAAGGATATTCGTAGAGTTGATCATGGAAGGTCGTTGAGCAAAAAGGCAAGAGTCATCACGACTTTTAGATCAGGAGTTATTCTGTTCAGGAATTCAATCTACATTGATGTAACCAAAAAGGAAACTTTTGCAAATCGATCAAAGTCAGAAAAGTCAGGGGACTGACCCAAGCGCACTATGCAACAGAAAGAAGACTTTCAAGGTAGAAAAGTCAGAGGACTGTGTCCTATCAGCTCTATAGTATGGAAGGACCAAACGACTCTATGAAAGTTGGTAGGAACCTACGACTGACATATATGTCTCAAAGGAAAAAGAAAATAACCTTCCATGGACTAACAGGTCAGATCAAATAAAGTCTCATCAGAGCCTTAATGAGCTATATTAAATATAATATACAACAGCTCTCATCTGTGAGGTAACGGAAAGAAACACAAGCTCAAGCAGATGGTCCAACGGGAAGAAAACTGAAGCCCTAACTTCTTAAATACTAAGATCGACAAAAGGAAAAAGCACCAATTCTGCACAAAGAAAAATATACGCAAGAAGTGAAAATGATCAAACTGATAAGAAAGCTTGCATTACTACCAAGTCCTTCGAAAACTCAAGCTAATAGCAACTTAGTAGCATATCCAAATATACATCACTCCAGGAGAGTTCTTTGTGAACTAGTGTATCCAAGTCTGTTAGACTTGTAGAGTTCTGAGTGAACTAGAGTTCCAAGACTCCGGGTCTTGAAGGAATCTTAGTGATTCTGAAATTGTAAAAGTATCCTTAGTGGATTTGCTGCTGGAAGAGCAGAACAGTGGAGTAAGAGTCTTGTGAGCTCTGAACCACTTAAAACTCAGAGTCTTTCTTATTGTGTCTTTTATTTGCTATATCTGCCATAATAATTGCTTGTTGAATTATTACTCCAACATATCAAAAAGGGGTAACTAAATCGTATTCCGCCATGTTAAACCTTTTGATTAAGAATTAATTAAGTAAGATCTTTTTAAGGAGAAGAAATTTTTAAAAGAATCTATTCAACCTCCCCCCCCCCCCCTTCTAGATTTTTATCGTGTCATTGGGAACTAACAATTGGTATCAGAGCAGGTTCTTACATTTAAAGCCTCACAAGCTTGAGTAGATCAAATGGCACTCAACAAGAATAGATCGGAACTCGGTGGAGGTAACAGACCACCTATGTGTAATAAAGAAAAATTAGCTAACTGGAAAGTTCGTATGCAGGCTTACATGGATGCTATAGATGATGAACTGTTCGAGCCAGTGCTAAATGGGTCGTTCATACCAATGAAGCTTGCACTATCAACTGAAGATCCAAGCAAGCTAGTAGCAAAGAAAAGAGACGAATGGACAGACACTGAAAAGAAGGATGTTCAAAGAGACAAAAGGGCTAAGAACATCTTATTTCAATCTCTGGATGATGATCTATTTGAGAACGTTGCCAACTGTAAAACAGCTCAAGAAGTCTGGCAAACTCTGTTGATTATGCATGAAGGAACAGAAGAAGTCAGAGAAAATAAGCAGTCACTGCTTGTTCAGCAGTATGAAATGTTCACCCACATCTCAGGTGAAAACATTACAACCACCTACGAGAGATTTAACTTGCTACTAAACTCTCTCAGATCTTATGGAAAAATCTATCCAAACAGAGATCTTATCATTAAATTCATGAGATCTTTGCCAAGCAAATGAGATGCCAAAACCACAGCCATCCGGGAGTCAAAGAACCTGCACGAGATGACTTTACAGCAGTTATATGGAAATCTTCTCACCTATGAGTTGGAGCTAAATCAAAGAGCAGAGAATCTATCTAGAGAAAGAAAGAGAAAAATATTGCTCTTAAAGCCTCAACCTCAACTCACAGAAGCAATCACAAGGATATCTCTGACTCTGACAAGGATGAATCAAATGATGATGAAGGAACTGCCATGCTAGTCAGACACTTTAAAAGATTCATCAACAGGAACAGACCTCAGAAGTCCAGAAGCAACAGCAACAAAGAACAACCAAATGACCTTTACTATAATTGCAAAAAGCCAGGTCATTTCATTGCTAAATGTCCAAAACCCTTAAGAGAAGAGCTGAGGAGGGACAAAACAAGAGCAAATCCAAAAAGAGAATTCAAGAGCTTCCACAAACAAAAGAAGAAAGACAAAAGCTTCATAGCTGAAGGCTCCTAGAGTGACTCAGAAGAAGAACTAAATTCTGAGTCAAGTGACGATGAAGAGCCACAGAAGGCCAACCTGTGCTTAATGGCAAATGAAGAAGGAAGCAGCAAAAAGGAATTCATCATAAATGAGGTATTTGATTTCTACTCTCCTGAATTAAGTATTGATGATCTTAGAGAAGGCATGCATAACTTAATGACAGAATTACACAAATACATAAAATTGTTTAGAAGGTTATCTAAAGACTACTCTCATCTAAAAGAGGATAAAGAAAAAATAAACAAAGAATTAGAAGCCTCAGTTCAAACTGCAAAACTTTACTCTAATCTTAAGACTGAAAATGAAAGACTAAAAGAGATGAATGAATTAAGCACTCATAAAGAATCCTCACTAGTCTCCAAGATTCAGGAATTAGAAAAAACAATTTTTATGTGGAACAAGTCTAGTTCGTCTATGGACACCCTGATCTCAAGTCAAAGAGATGTGACTGATAGATCAGTGTTAGGATTTGAGAATTCATTCTCAAAGCCCAATATGGAGAAGTCAATGGAAATAAATGAAAGCACATCCTTTAATCTTAATAAAGGAATTGTGTTCATCAAATCCTCAGATTCGATATCTCCCAGCAATCCACATTCTGCTAAACCTACTATCATTTTTAACAATAAAACTCGCACGGGTCTTGGTTTCAGAAAATTGAAAAATAAGTCAAGCAAAACTCACTCTACGAATCATGAGAATCATAGAGTAGTATGGAAGCAGAATGTAGATCAGCAAAATCAAAAGACTATGAGAAATCATAATCCATACAAGTCCTGGACAAACAAGAAGTCACAAATGCACACATATCATCGTCAATATCATATCAATCATAGGCACCATCATAAAAATGATAAATATTTGTTAAGATATCATAGACTGCAAGGATCTAAAATCAAACAGATTTGGGTCCCAAAAGGTACTAACAAAGCAAGACCCAAACAGATATGGGTACAAAAATGAAGATTGATTTGTTATGCAGGTAAAGAGATCCATCTGGTATCTTGACAGTGGATGCTCAAGGCACATGACAGGAGACAAGGCTCTTCTATCAGAGTTTAAAGAAAAAGATGGACCTGCTGTCATTTTTGGAGACAACAACTCTGGGAAAACCAGAGGTTATGGCTCAACTGGAAATGGTGCAATATCTTTCAGTAAAGTGGCATATGTTGAGGGATTAAAGCACAACTTGCTCAGTATAAGTCAACTCTGTGACAAAGGACATCAAGTCACCTTCCTCAACAACCAATGCCAAGTTAGAGACTTGAAAACTAACTCTCTAAAGCTAGAAGGAGTTCGAGAAGGAAATGTCTATGTGGTCAATCTTGCTAAATTAAGTTCAGAACAAACTGTCTGTTTTCTTGCTAAAACCTCTGAAGATATGTGCTGGCTCTGGCATAGGAGGTTATCTCATCTTAACTTCAAAAGTATTTCAAAACTTGCCTCTAAAGATCTAGTAAAAGGATTGCCAAAGTTAAATTTCATCAAAGAAAAAACCTGCAAAGCTTGTCAATTTGGAAAGCAAACAAAGACGTCATTCTAGAGTAAATCAGTAAACTCAAATGATAGGGCTCTTCAATTACTTCACATGGATTTATTCGGACCAGTCTCAACAACTAGCCACGGAGGAAAGAGATACTCTCTAGTAGTAGTAGATGACTACACTAGATATACATGGGTATCTTTTCTAAGCTCTAAAGATGAAACCATTTCACATCTTATCAAGCTCTTCAGACTAATCATGAATGAAAAGGGCGAAAAGATCAAGGCCATCAGAAGTGATCATGGACGAGAGTTTGATCTCTCAGATATGGACCTGTTCTGTGAAGAAAATGGAATAAATTACAACTTCTCAGCCCCAAGGACGCCTCAACAAAATGGAGTAGCAGAAAGGAAAAACAGGACTCTTATTGAAGTAGGAAGAACCCTTTTAGTAGCAGCTTATCTCCCTAAATATTTCTGGGCTGAAGCCATCAATACTGCATGTTACACTCAAAACAGGTCACTCATACACTTAACATTGAAGAAGACTCCGTACGAATTATGGAAAGGAAGAAAGCCAAACATAAGTTATTTCCATGCGTTTGGTTGCCTATGCTATGTACTCAACAATGGCAAGAAGCATCTAACCAAATTCCAGCCAAAATCAGATGAAGGAATCTTCCTTGGCTATGCAACAGATAGCAGAGCATTTAGGGTATTCAACAAGGAGTCATTAACTGTTGAAACCTCCATCCACGTCACATTCGATGAATCAGATCCTGAAAAGAAAATATCACCATTCAACGAGTCATCAGACACAAGCTCAACGATTGAAGAACTCAAAATCGTAGAGTCTGACTCTACGACCATAGAACCAGCAACAGAAATCGTTGAACAAGGAGAGGAAATCGTAGAGCACACCACACCAGACATTGGAACTCTACGATCAGAACCAGAAGCTGATTTAGAGGAACTCAGACAAGAAGGTACAAGAACAGACATCCCTAGCAGAATAAAATGGACCAAAGATCACACTCAAGATCTAATTATTGGAGATCCAAACACCGGAATCAAGACTAGAGCTGCAACCTCGAATGAATGTTTTTACCTAAGCTTTCTCTCTTCAGAGGAACCAAAGAAGATCGAAGAAGCCTTAGGAGATTCAAGTTGGATAGAGGCCATGCAAGAGGAGCTAAATCAATTCGAAAGAAGCAAGGTCTGGAGATTAGTGGTCAGGCCTCAGCATAAACCAGTCATCGGTACCAAATGGGTTTTCAGAAATAAGATGGATGAAAATGGTGTGATAACAAGAAACAAAGCAAGACTGGTGGCCAAAGGTTACTCTCAAGAAGAAGGAATTGACTACGATGAAACGTATACTCCAGTTGCCAGGTTGGAAGCCATAAGGATCTTCCTTGCCCATACTACACACATGAAGTTCAAAGTCTTCCAAATAGATGTCAAGAGTGCTTTTCTAAATGGAGAACTTCAAGAAGAAGTTTACGGGGAACAACCTCCAAGTTTTATCAATCAAACCTTTTCAAATTATGTTTATAAATTAGATAAAGCACTATATGGTCTAAAACAAGCACCAATAGCATGGTATGAAACTTTAACTAACTTTCTCATTGAAAAAGGATTCACTAGAGGAAGAATAGATACAACCTTATTTTTGAGAAAACATAAGGATAAAACACTGCTAGTTCAAATTTATGTAGATGATATCATATTTGGTTCTTCTGATGAAAAATTATGTGAAAGATTTGCCAAGCTTATGCAGAGCAAGTTTGAAATGAGCATGATGGGAGAACTCAACTTCTTCCTTGGACTACAAGTGAAATAGACTGATGAAGGCATATTCATTAATCAAGCCAAATACATCAAAGACTTATTAAAGAAATATGGCATGGAATCTGCATCTATCATGAAAACTCCTATGCCACCTGCCACCAAGCTCGACAAAGATGAAAATGGTAAATCTACTGAAATCACTCAGTACAGAAGTATGATAGGCTCACTATTATATCTTACCGCTAGCCGACCAGATATAATGTTTGCTACATGTATATGTGCTAGATTTCAGGCTAACCCCATAGAGTCTCATCTATTAGCTGTGAAAAGAATTTTCAAATATCTTAAAGGAACTCCAAATTCAGGATTATGGTATCCCAAGGAGTCCTCCTTTGATCTTATGGGATACTCAGATGCTGACTATGCAGGATGCAAAATAGACAGAAAGAGTACAAGTGGAACTTGCCAGATGCTTGGCAACAGACTTGTCTCTTGGTTTAGTAAAAAGCAGAACTCAGTGTCGACATCAACTGCAGAAGCTGAATATATAGCCGAAGGCAGTTGCTGTGCACAAATCCTATGGATGAAGACTCAACTTGCAGACTATGGGTTTGAGCTTAATTTTATTCCTATATATTGTGATAATACTAGTGCAATTGCTATAACTCATAATCCTGTTATGCATTCAAGAACTAAGCACATAGATATAAGATATCATTTCATTAGGGATCATGTACAAAATGGTAATATATCACTTCACTACATCCCAACTGAAGATCAACTAGCAGATGTATTTACAAAAACCTTTAGATGAATCAAGATTTAATAAACTCATAAGTGAGTTATGAATGCTAAATCTAGACTCTTAATATATATCATGATTTTTGGGAAGATACTAACTCTGCAGGAATAAAAGTGAGCAAGGATAATAAGTAAAAGACAAATTCATGGAATACACTCAACGATCGTTAAGCAAAGGATCGTAGAGTACGCTGAAGATCGTAGAGATCACTCAACGATCAATAAGCCAAGGATTGCAGAGTATTCCTCTATTGTAAAGCTAACTCAACGAACATCAACAGAAGAATCGAAGTGTCAAGAAGGATCGTAAAACTTTAGGGGCAAAAATGTCATCAACCAAATGAAATGCTCCTATCAGAACATGACACGCATATCAGCAAACATAGAGGAAAGTTTTAAATACTTTGAAAACTATACGTCGTTTATTTCTTCAAATCAAAAATCTATCATTCCTATTTATCTCTCTCAATCCAAAACCCTAAGTTTTCAATACTCAGATAAATCGTTCCTACTGTTTCAGAAAAACTATCAAATGGCACATGCTCAAGTCATTTCTGGAAACGAGCTCAACTTCGAAGCCTTCACTACGGCAGATAAGCAATTCAAAAGGATAATCCAGTTACTAGAAAAGGCGGGTCTGCGAGAAGCTCTGGGAACAAATACGAGGATTTTGTCAAAGCTTATCCGAGTGTTTTACATCAATGGATCCTATGCAAACGGAACTCTAACCACTACTGTAAAAGGAGTACAGCTCAACCTCACTGCGGAAGAATTTAATCTTGCCCTAGGATTCAAGCAAGAAGGCCTCACATCTCTAAATATGGTGGATACCGAAGAAGACCTGAGAAGAATGCACCACCAAAAGAATCCAGGACCGAAAGGTTTAAAGAAGAAAGAATTTCCTCAGAAATATGAGTTCCTGGCAGATGTGGTTGGTAAATGCCTACTCTGCAAAGACTCGGCTCATGACTTAGTCAGTGAGGTGCAGCTGAAATTAATGACAGCTATAGTCAAGAAGACAAACATCAACTATGACTCTTTGCTGTTGGAATGGATAGGGAACTGGGTCCAAAATGCGAAGAAAGCAAAGGGGACCAGAAAAATGTTCTATGGGAGATTCATCAGCATTCTCCTTAGATCATCTTTGGGGGATCTGATTGAGCTTGATGAAGGAGAAGCTCTAAATACTAACAAGAGAATAACCCAGATAATCTTTGACAACTGGAGTATCCAGTTGAAAATAAGAAACTATCCCGGTCAGGGAATAGTGAAGGAACGCAGAGTGGGGTAGGGCCATCTCTATTGAAGAACACTCCTGCAGAAGAAGATTCTCAGGAAGTCAGCAAGCAATCTCAGGGTCTCATCAGAAAGAGGAAAGGAAAGAAAGCCCTTGAGATTGAAGAACCTCAAGGCTCATCAAATGAGGCACCTGATGCTGCTCCTGAAGGAAAGGCTGCATCAGAGGATGAAGATTCTGATCTGCGAAGGGAAACTCGCAGCAAATATGAAGCTGAAGAGGCCACTCCAAAAGAGCCAAAAAGAAAGAGAAGAAGGCTAGTTAAATTAGCCGACAAAGACTCAATAGCTAAGGGGGAGCTACTTGAAAAAGCTGTCATTGCTCCAGTTGAGAATAAGTCATCTAAAGCAGCTGAGCCTATGAATGCTCAAACTGAGGGGGAGCCACCAGTAGTTTCTGAGCCAACAGATGCTCTGGCTGAGAGGGAGACTCACGAAGGTACTTCAGTCCCTTCAACCACAATGAATATTGATGAAGAGGATGACATCGAAATAGTGGTCGTTGGAAGAAATGAGCAAATGCATCTTAACTACAACTGTCTGCTGAAATTTTTGCCACTGATGCCATTCCACCGAGCTCTGGTGCACAATGCATGGGATCAGGTCTTCTGGACGTTCAAAGCATACCCAAATGTGGTGATTATAGCTCAAGGCTATCCTCAAAACCTATTTTTTTGCCCAGAAGCTCATTTCATGCAGCCCCTTTTCACATTCTTTAGGACAAAAGGTATATTTTATCTCTCTAGCCCTCATTCAAATTCATACACCCTCACGAATGTTCAATAAATTTGAGGAGTACTCAATTACCAACTCTGCATCAAACTCTACGATCAACACTTCCCCGATCTTAGAGTCCCCACCTTCTACGACTGGTGGTCAAGAAAGCCTAAATAATCAAAATGTAGAGTGCCCTCCAGACTCTTCTGAAATTCTGCCTACTCAGCAAACAATGCCTCCAGTTCCATCTTCAAGACCCCTCTTAACCTACGAGGATATTCCCTCCACCTCTGGTCACGAATACTTTCACATTCCAAGCTCTATGGCTGACCAGGGACAACCATCTCAACTCCTTTAGCAAATTCTAGACAAGGTATCTCGGTTTCCTACAACTGAGGGCTTAACTAACTTGACAAGCCATGTCCATACAGAGATACAGAAAGACCTGGCATCGAAATTCCACAACATTCAACGAAGAATGGATGATGTCATTGATGCTGCCAACGGTCTCTCTAACAGCCTGAATAAACAATTCTCCACAAGATTAAGGCAGTTAATGGCAGCAGTCTCTGAAAATCTCCAAGAAAGGGATAAAAAAAATTTGGAAGCCTTTAACAAATATCAGCAGGCCGTTGTCGTTCTTCAAGAAACCAATGACAAATCTATCACTCTCCTCAGTAATGAGATCATTGCCTTGAAGAACTCTCTCACAGAATAAAAACATCGGTCAAATGACACTTTGTCATTGGTGGAGCAAAAACAAATAATGGCTGACGAACAACTCCAAGCCCACCAAGATGATGTCGCTGACACTAAAACTCAACTTCAAAAAATTATTCAGGGCATACAGCAGCTTTCTGAACAGGTAGCAACAATTAATGATGCCAACAAGGGGGAGAAGAAACTGAGCACAGCAGAACAAACCAGAACGAGCTCAGACTACAGCAGAAGAGGAAGAGCACCTCAAGGGATGAGGATGGTTCAAACATCAATACATCCTCATAGATTCGAAGCAGTACCATCTCGTCCCAGATAGGAGGTGACAACAAGACCTTCTTTCTCAACTGTGAGGCCATCTAGCTCACAAGAATGGTTTCAAATTAAAGAAGAAGAAGCCTTGCTGAGGGAAGAAGAACTGAGAAAAGCATATGAAGAAAGGAGAACACTCTTCAGGCAGAGGGAAGAAGAAAGCAGAAGACCTCCTAGCAAAAGGAGATAAGTTTTTTTTTTTGTTTTGTTTTGTTGCTTTCTCAATTGTATCAACTGACTAAAACATCAATAAAATTCATATTTTTCACTAGAAAGTACAGCTGCTCACTGTATGATTAGGCATTCAATTACTCTTGCATTTTGCCTATTTAATGTGTTCAAATCACTATCTGTTATTTATGTTGTCATCATCAAATAGGGGGAGATTGTTGAACATTGAATGGTTAAATTTGATGATAAGAAATAATGTACAAGGGCTGTATTAGATAAGATCAAAACTGTTAGGTTGATCTCTTGATATAAATGTATAAAAGTCTTTTGTGTTGTACTAAGACTTAGATAGATCAAAACTGTTAGGTTGATCTGTTGGTGTAATATAATCGTAGAATGAACTCTACGATTTCAGTCAAAAAGACTCTACGATTTAAGGCAGACTCTACGATCAAGACAATCAATTGTAGAACGGACTCTACGATTTAGGTAAAGAAGACTCTACGACCAAACATACTATATTCTAAGCGAAACCTTAAAACGAACTCTACGATCAACAGTCTAACAGTTGAGTAAACTCTACGATGACAGTAAGAGATGATCCTTTACAGATCAATCACGACGGCAAGGATATTCGTAGAGTTGATCATGGAAGGTCGTTGAGCAAAAAGGCAAGAGTCATCACGACTCTTAGATCAGGAGCTATTCTTTTCAGGAATTCAATCTACATTGATGTAACCAAAAAGGAAACTTTTGCAAATCGATCAAAGTCAGAAAAGTCAGGGGACTGACCCAAGCGCACTATGCAACAGAAAGAAGACTTTCAAGGCAGAAAAGTCAGAGAACTGTGTCCTATCAACTCTATAGTATGGAAGGACCAAACGACTCTATGAAAGTTGGTAGGAACCTACGACTGACATATCTGTCCCAAAGGAAAAAGAAAACAACCTTCCATGGACTAACAGGTCAGATCAAATAAAGTCTCATCAGAGCTTTAACGAGCTATATTAAATATAATATACAACAGCTATCCTCTGTGAGGTAACGGAAAGAAACACAATGTAAGACCCCGAATTTTATGAAATACAAAATTTAATTTTTCTTCATATATATTTTTTTTTGAAACAGTAAGTGGTTAAATTAACAAAATTGAAAGTTAAGGATGTTATGTGCAAATTTTATTTTGTCGGACAATATTCGCTTTGTCGGGGAATATTCGTTTGGTCGGGGAATATTCGTGCCGTACGACGGCGCCGAAATAATAAATTATTGGTGGACCCCACAACGGAATATTTGTCGGATATAGAAAACGACAGAAGTAACCTTTTTAAATAAAAATAGTCAACGGAACTGTTAAAATATCGGTGATAAAAGAATAGTAGCATACGGTAGTTTATGGTATTTTCTGTAGCACACGGTACTCTACAGTAACACACGGTATTGCATAGTGTCTCATATTATTGGTCTGATAATTGACACCGTAACTGTTACGCATCATTTCATCGATAATTGTCACTGCATAATATTTTATATTATCAATTCAATAATTGTTGTTACACAATATTTTGCATTATTGATTTGATAATTGTCATTACACTGTATTTTATATCATTGAGTCAATAATTGTTGTTGCACTGTTTTTAAAATTATTGAACCTAATAATTGTCACAGTAACATATGCATAGTAATTCACATTATTGAATCAATAATTGTCATTACACAGTAACGTATGCTTTATTTTACATTATTGTTATCTCTATTATGATGTTATTTAAACAGTTGTATTTCATTAATTTATTGACTTGATATCTAAGAGCTAACTATACTGTATTTATAACAATTAGTCGTAATAATTGAATTGATAAAGTTATTTGTTTATAATATAAAGTTAGGTGATTATTAGGTGATATGAAATGAATGGTGTAGATTAAAGTGTGAATTATTGTTGAATAATTGAATTGATTTGTTTATAATATAAAGTTAGGTGATTATTAGGTAATATGAAATGAATGGTGTAGATTAAAGTGTGAATTATTGTTGAATAATTAAATTGATTTGTTTATAATATAAAGTTAGGTGATTATTAGGTGATATGAAATGAATGGTGTAGATTAAAGATAATATAATATTTGAAATGGATGGTGTAGATTAAAAGATGATCTTTAAATGAATGGTTTAGATTAAATGAATGATAAGATTTTTGGCTATAAATAGAAGCCTTAACTTAAGGATTTTTCATAAACTTCCTTACTTGTTCTTTCTTTCTCTCTCTAAATACTTCTTGTGAAAGTTCTCTCTAAGTGTGCTTAAGTCATCTTGAGTATTTGTGAAGATCTATAAGTATACGTGTACTGTTCAAGTTAATCAACCTCATTTAAATCAATATCCAGTCACGTGTTGAGGTAAGGGATACCATCTTTTTCATCTTCCATTATTCAAACATACTATGGTAAGGGATTATCATTATTTGATTCTCGATAATAATATTGTTTCTTCCTTACTCATAAGACGTGCCTTTTATTTCCATGTATTAAATTGTGGGAATAACCTTACGGAACGGATTGCCGCCTGTTGGTGAATAACCTTTCGTATTCATTCATTATTAATCTCTGAGAATAACCTTACGGAGCGGATTGCCGCCTGTTTGGTGAATAACTCTTTGTACTCAAATTCTATTAAATTGTGGGAATAACCTTACGGAGCGGATTGCCGCCTGTTTGGTGAATAACTCTTTGTACTCAAATTCTATTAAATTGTGGGAATAACCTTACGGAGCGGATTGCCGCCTGTTGGTGAATAACCCTTTGTATTAATTTCCTTCACCTTTTGTTAATCAAACCTGCTACGGTAAGGGATATTATTTTCTTTCATACTCCTAAATCGAAATTTATTATGGAACTATTGCTTCTATAATTCCTGAAAATATTATATGTTCCATAATAGTTGAACTTCATTATTTCAACTGAACCTTCCTATTTACGTGAACCCTTCTATTGAATTGTAACCGTTATTCTGAACTGTGGATCTTGAATATCATTTTTAAATTTCACTCCACATCATGTTGACAATTTGGACATTATTTGAATCTGTACAAAGTAAACTTCCGATACTTATTGTTATCCTATTTCTTCTGTTCATCATTTATATCATTCTAATCATCCAAAAATCAAACTGTTGTGAATATCTGTGGCCGGGGGCACAGATGTGATATATTTGTTGAACAGATGATAGGTTAAAGGCGATATAATAGGTTAAAGGCGATACATCTGTTCGGTGTCTTTTATGGCACGTGGTGAATGTTCTCTTTGGCCCGTAGTGCAAAGATGAACTGTTGTTTGGTATGATTATGACCAAAGGCTGAATCTGGTATAATCATGACCGTTGGTGTTATATTGAATGTCTTTGGCCCGTAGTGCAAAGATGAACTGTTGATCTGCATGATTATGATCAGGAACTGTGAATTTGTATTATCTTGACTAATGATATTTCAGATGATAAAAGTTGATGATGTTTTTCCTAAAAAGAGAACCGAGTGGACATTATAGTCTGCATTATTCTTCTAATAGATTACTCATTCCGCTGCTATTATTGATCTGAACGTTGTTTAAGAATTTAACTGCAGTTTTTGATATAAACCTTGTAGTCTATTGTATTCTATCAAGAACTCAACTGTTGAAGACTAATGATAATTTATTCGTCATTATCTTAGTCATGTTATTCTTTACTGGGCTATTTGAGCTCACCCTTTCTTTTGTCCCATTGTTTTTCAACAGGAGATGAAAACATAACAAGGTCTAGCCGGGGAATGGAGTGAGGGTCCGAGGAATAGTTATCATAGTCTTCACGTTTTGTAAAATAGTGTGGCAATAATAGTGAAGACTTAGTTGTGTATTATTATACACTGTATTGTAGTACGTTGTGCTTTGTTGTAATAATTTTGTTGTAGTCTTTTGACGACTCAAGTTTGGGCTGTGTGGGCCCAGATTTGGGGGCGTCACAGTTGGCATCAGAGCTTAGGGATATGGTCTTTAATGGAGATCTGGGGTAGAACTAGGAGGGGAGAGACGAATAGAATCAGTCACTAGTGTGTCCTACCTAAAATAGATTTTATTATCTAATGAGTCGATTTGAATGTAGGAACATGAAGTGATGAGTCAGTTTATTTGAACTAACATTTATTTTGTGACCACAGTTTAGTATGGCATCTGGAAATCAAGAGGTTAACTATGGAATGCCTGAAGCAAATGTAGCCGAGAATCAAGAGGCCCCAAACAATCCTCCTGCCAACTCAGGAAATAATGTTCCTGATAACATGATGAACGATGGATTCTTTAGGAATTTCATGCAGTTCATACAGAATCAAGGAAGAGGAAATCCAGTCAATAATAACGGTAGAAACGCTGGCAATTTGAGGATGGTCACTGTTAAGCAATTTAAAGAATTAGGACCACCTGAATTCCACGGGAAGCCTGACCCACTCAAAGCGGAGGCATGGCTAAAGCAGACGACAAAAATACTTGATGTCTTACAATGCGCTGATGATCAGAAGGTGCCATTTGCCACTTTTATGTTACGAGGTGAGGCGGACCATTGGTGGGAAGCGGTAAAACGTATCCAACCTTCAGCACTCGAAATGTCTTGGACAGAATTCGAAGAACTGTTTAACGAGAAGTATTTCCCAGAAAGCATCCGCCATATGAAAGAGGTGGAATTCATTAAGCTGGAGCAGGGAAACATGACAGTCTCCCAATATGAAGCCAAGTTTGCCGAGTTATCTCGCTTTGCCACCCATCTTGTGGATGACGAAGCACGAATGAGTCGGATGTTCCTAAGAGGTTTGAGATTCAAAATTCGTCAACAACTTAGCTCTCATAAATTTAGTTTGTATTCAGATGTTGTAGATAGGGCTCAAAGGGTGGAGCAAACAGATGAAACATTGCAGCCAAGAGTTAATGATCAGCATAGAGAAAGGAGTGACAACAACCACAGGAACGAGAACCATCGAGGAGGTAACCAACACTTCGGTGGTAATTCCATACCAAATAACAGAAGAGGAGAATCTAGTGGGAACAATTTCAAAAGAAAGAGATTCCATAATAATTATGGAAGGGCACCAGCACCAGTACCAACACCAGCACCGACCCCAGTTTCAAGGGGAGAAGATCGACCACCAGTGAGATGCTATAGGTGTGGTCAGGAAGGTCACATCAGCCCAAACTGTACACTGCAGTCCAAAAAGTGCTACAGTTGTGGGAAAGAGGGTCATCTTGCGCGGTTTTGTCCTGCCACAAAATCAAGTCCAGCTGCAATGATGATACCAAAAGCTAGCGCGGATAAGGGAAAATCTGTAGTTCAAGGGAGAGCTTTTGTTGTGACATCCCAAATGGCGCGAAACTCGAACGAGGTGATAACCGGTAAGCTATTCATAAATTCTCGTGAAGTCTACGCTTTGTTAGATACTGGCTCTACCCATTCTTTTATCTCACCTGCATGTGCTCAGCGTTTAAACTTAACTCCTGAAAATTTGGACTTTGACTTATCAGTTGAAACCCCATTAGGAGAAATGACCATTACATCTACTGTCTATAAATCTTGCCTAGTTCAAATCAACAACCTCACATTACCTGTTGACCTTATTTCTTTGGAGATGCATGAATTTGATGTGATTTTAGGAATTGATTGGTTGACTACCCATCATGCTAAAATTGATTGTTTTCATAAGATTATTAGTTTTCATATTCCTAATCAACCTGTCATGCAAATTCAAGCAACTAAACCATTGAAATCTATAACTGTTATTTCTAGCCATAAAGCCATTCGTTTATTGAAAAACGGATGTCAAGCCTTTTTAGCTCATGTCACTGATTTGAACAAAAATACGTCAAACTTAAATGATATTCCCATTGTTAATGAGTTTCCTGACGTTTTTCCTGAAGAACTTCCTGGCTTACCCCCAAACCGTGAAATTGATTTTTATATTGATCTTGAACCCGGTACCAAGCCCATTTCCAAAGCTCCCTACCGAATGGCTCCCATTGAACTTCAAGAGTTAAAAGTCCAACTACAGGAATTGTTGGATACCGGTTTCATTCGTCCGAGTGCATCACCTTGGGGTGCTCCTGTTCTATTTGTGAAGAAGAAAGACGGGAGTATGAGATTATGCATTGACTACCGAGAATTGAACCATGTCACCATCAAGAACAGGTACCCGTTACCTCGGATTGATGACATGTTTGATCAATTGCAAGGCGCTCAACATTTCTCAAAGATTGATCTCCGTTCTGGATATCATCAGTTAAAGGTTAAAGCTGAGGACATTCCAAAGACTGCTTTCAGAACTCGTTATGGGCATTATGAGTTCTTAGTCATGCCTTTTGGACTAACTAATGCTCCTGCAGCTTTCATGGACATGATGAACCGGATATTCAAGGAACATTTGGATCATTTTGTGGTTGTCTTTATTGATGACATCCTCATATACTCCAAGAGTCGCGAGGATCATGAACAACACCTGAGATTGATACTACAAAAGCTCCGTGAAAACAAATTATATGCCAAGTTGAAGAAATGTGAGTTCTGGCTTGAGGAGGTCGCGTTTCTTGGGCATGTGATTTCTAGTCAAGGAATATCAGTCGATCCTGCGAAGATTGAAACGGTACTAAATTGGGAACAACCCAAAACAGTAACCGAAGTCCGAAGTTTTCTGGGTCTAGCTGGTTATTATCGGAGATTCGTAGAAGGATTTTCTCGAATCGCCACTCCATTAACGCAGCTTACTCGAAAAAGCACAAAATTCATATGGAGCGAGGAATGCGAGAAAAGTTTCCAAGAACTCAAGAAGAGACTGGTTTCAGCTCCTGTTCTGACCATACCATCAGGATCAGGAGAATTTGTTATCTACAGCGATGCTTCTGGCAAAGGTCTAGGTTGTGTCCTTATGCAACATGGAAAGGTTATAGCCTACGCCTCTCGACAACTCAAAGATTATGAGAAAAATTATCCTACTCATGATCTAGAGTTGGCAGCAGTCGTTTTCGCGTTGAAGATCTGGAGACACTACTTGTACGGAGAAAAAGTGGATATCTATACGGATCATAAAAGTCTCAAGTATTTCTTCACCCAGAAGGAACTCAACATGCGACAACGACGTTGGCTTGAGCTGTTAAAGGATTATGACCACACAATCCAGTATCACCCGGGAAAGGCGAACGTTGTAGCTGACGCTTTGAGCAGAAAATCTTATGCAAGTACAAGTGCACTGCTGACAACACAAAAGTGTATTTTGTACGACTTGCAAAAGATGGAGATAGAGCTAAAGACACCAGGGACCCACTCGAAGATTGCTCACGTGCGAGTAGAACCAACTTTAATCGATAAAATTAAAGCTGCTCAAGCTACCGATCCGGAACTGATAAACATGATAAAGAAAGTACAAGAAGGTGCCATTCCCGAAGCAAGAATCGACGAGAAAGGAATACTTCGAGTCAACTCTCGACTCTGTGTTCCTAACGATCCTGAATTAAAGCATAAAATCATGATGGAGGCACACAACACGCCGTTTGCAATCCACCCAGGAGGTACCAAGATGTATCGAGATCTTCGACATACATTTTGGTGGAACAATATGAAAAGAGAGATTGCAGAGTTTATCTCAAGGTGCCTAACTTGTCAACGTGTCAAGGCAGAGCATCAAGTTCCTAAAGGTCCATTACAATCACTTGAAGTTCCCGAATGGAAGTGGGAACACATCAATATGGACTTCGTGACGGGTCTTCCAAAAGTTTCTCAAGGCTTAGATGCAATTTGGGTGATCGTAGATAGATTGACCAAATCTGCTCATTTCTTGCCTATACGAGAAAACTTTTCACTTGAACGTCTTGCCGGTATGTACATAAATGAGATCGTGAGATTGCATGGCATGCCAGTTTCCATAGTTTCTAATCGAGATCCTAGATTCACTTCACGCTTTTGGATCAGTCTACAAAAAGCTATGGGCACTGAACTACGTTTTAGTTCTGCATACCATCCTCAAACGGACGGACAATCGGAAAGGACGATCCAGACCCTCGAAGATCTTTTGAGACTTTGTGTATTAGACTTCAAAGGAAGTTGGGATAAGTACTTGCCATTGGTGGAATTTTCTTACAACAACAGTTACCAAGCAAGCATAGGCATGGCTCCATTCGAGGCTTTGTATGGAAGGAAGTGTCGCTCTCCAATATGTTGGAATGAGGTAGGAGAAGCAAAATTGTTGGGACCCGAGTTGGTACGCTTGACGACCGAAAAGATCCAAATGATCCGACAACGAATACAGACCGCACAAGAACGACAAAAGAGTTATGCTGATCTTCATCGGAGAGACGAAAGTTTCAACGTCGGAGATCATGTATTCTTACGTGTTTCTCCATGGAAAGGGGTTACGAGATTCGGAAAGAGAGGAAAGCTCAACCCTCGATTTATTGGCCCATTTGAAATCCTCGATCGAATAGGAACCGTAGCCTACAGACTAGCCCTACCACCAAGTATGTCTCGCATCCATAACGTTTTTCACATATCTATGTTACGTAAATATGTGAAGGACCCAAACCACGTCATTGAGTTAGAACCAGACGTTATAGCAGAGGATTTAACATACGAGGAGGTACCTGTTAAGATCCTGGATAAGAAGGAGCAGATCCTACGCTCAAAGGTTATATCTCAAGTTAAGGTTTTATGGAGGAACCAAGATACTGAGGAAATGACCTGGGAGCTAGAATCTGAGATGAAATCTAAGTATCCTTACCTCTTCGATATGTCAGGTACGTCAATTTCGGGGACGAAATTTCGTAAGGAGGGGAGGTTGTAAGACCCCGAATTTTATGAAATACAAAATTTAATTTTTCTTCATATATATTTTTTTTTTGAAACAGTAAGTGGTTAAATTAACAAAATTGAAAGTTAAGGATGTTATGCGCAAATTTTATTTTGTCGGACAATATTCGCTTTGTCGGGGAATATTCGTTTGGTCGGGGAATATTCGTGCCGTACGACGGCGCCGAAATAATAAATTATTGGTGGACCCCACAACGGAATATTTGTCGGATATAGAAAACGACAGAAGTAACCTTTTTAAATAAAAATAGTCAACGGAACTGTTAAAATACCGGTGATAAAAGAATAGTAGCATACGGTAGTTTATGGTATTTTCTGTAGCACACAGTACTCTACAGTAACACACGGTATTGCATAGTGTCTCATATTATTGGTCTGATAATTGACACCGTAACTGTTACGCATCATTTCATCGATAATTGTCACTGCATAATATTTTATATTATCAATTCAATAATTGTTGTTACACAATATTTTGCATTATTGATTTGATAATTGTCATTACACTGTATTTTATATCATTGAGTCAATAATTGTTGTTGCACTGTTTTTAAAATTATTGAACCTAATAATTGTCACAGTAACATATGCATAGTAATTCACATTATTGAATCAATAATTGTCATTACACAGTAACGTATGCTTTATTTTACATTATTGTTATCTCTATTATGATGTTATTTAAACAGTTGTATTTCATTAATTTATTGACTTGATATCTAAGAGCTAACTATACTGTATTTATAACAATTAGTCGTAATAATTGAATTGATAAAGTTATTTGTTTATAATATAAAGTTAGGTGATTATTAGGTGATATGAAATGAATGGTGTAGATTAAAGTGTGAATTATTGTTGAATAATTGAATTGATTTGTTTATAATATAAAGTTAGGTGATTATTAGGTAATATGAAATGAATGGTGTAGATTAAAGTGTGAATTATTGTTGAATAATTAAATTGATTTGTTTATAATATAAAGTTAGGTGATTATTAGGTGATATGAAATGAATGGTGTAGATTAAAGATAATATAATATTTGAAATGGATGGTGTAGATTAAAAGATGATCTTTAAATGAATGGTTTAGATTAAATGAATGATAAGATTTTTGGCTATAAATAGAAGCCTTAACTTAAGGATTTTTCATAAACTTCCTTACTTGTTCTTTCTTTCTCTCTCTAAATACTTCTTGTGAAAGTTCTCTCTAAGTGTGCTTAAGTCATCTTGAGTATTTGTGAAGATCTATAAGTATACGTGTACTGTTCAAGTTAATCAACCTCATTTAAATCAATATCCAGTCACGTGTTGAGGTAAGGGATACCATCTTTTTCATCTTCCATTATTCAAACATACTATGGTAAGGGATTATCATTATTTGATTCTCGATAATAATATTGTTTCTTCCTTACTCATAAGACGTGCCTTTTATTTCCATGTATTAAATTGTGGGAATAACCTTACGGAGCGGATTGCCGCCTGTTGGTGAATAACCTTTCGTATTCATTCATTATTAATCTCTGAGAATAACCTTACGGAGCGGATTGCCGCCTGTTTGGTGAATAACTCTTTGTACTCAAATTCTATTAAATTGTGGGAATAACCTTACGGAGCGGATTGCCGCCTGTTTGGTGAATAACTCTTTGTACTCAAATTCTATTAAATTGTGGGAATAACCTTACGGAGCGGATTGCCGCCTGTTGGTGAATAACCCTTTGTATTAATTTCCTTCACCTTTTGTTAATCAAACCTGCTACGGTAAGGGATATTATTTTCTTTCATACTCCTAAATCGAAATTTATTATGGAACTATTGCTTCTATAATTCCTGAAAATATTATATGTTCCATAATAGTTGAACTTCATTATTTCAACTGAACCTTCCTATTTACGTGAACCCTTCTATTGAATTGTAACCGTTATTCTGAACTGTGGATCTTGAATATCATTTTTAAATTTCACTCCACATCATGTTGACAATTTGGACATTATTTGAATCTGTACAAAGTAAACTTCCGATACTTATTGTTATCCTATTTCTTCTGTTCATCATTTATATCATTCTAATCATCCAAAAATCAAGCTGTTGTGAATATCTGTGGCCGGGGGCACAGATGTGATATATTTGTTGAACAGATGATAGGTTAAAGGCGATATAATAGGTTAAAGGCGATACATCTGTTCGGTGTCTTTTATGGCACGTGGTGAATGTTCTCTTTGGCCCGTAGTGCAAAGATGAACTGTTGTTTGGTATGATTATGACCAAAGGCTGAATCTGGTATAATCATGACCGTTGGTGTTATATTGAATGTCTTTGGCCCGTAGTGCAAAGATGAACTGTTGATCTGCATGATTATGATCAGGAACTGTGAATTTGTATTATCTTGACTAATGATATTTCAGATGATAAAAGTTGATGATGTTTTTCCTAAAAAGAGAACCGAGTGGACA
Organism: Hedera helix; assembly: GCA_947179155.2. Classification (NCBI taxonomy): domain Eukaryota; kingdom Viridiplantae; phylum Streptophyta; class Magnoliopsida; order Apiales; family Araliaceae; genus Hedera; species Hedera helix. The sequence continues at coordinate 11,226,136 of OX359271.1, forward strand.
TTATAGTCTGCATTATTCTTCTAATAGATTACTCATTCCGCTGCTATTATTGATCTGAACGTTGTTTAAGAATTTAACTGCAGTTTTTGATATAAACCTTGTAGTCTATTGTATTCTATCAAGAACTTAACTGTTGAAGACTAATGATAATTTATTCGTCATTATCTTAGTCATGTTATTCTTTACTGGGCTATTTGAGCTCACCCTTTCTTTTGTCCCATTGTTTTTCAACAGGAGATGAAAACATAACAAGGTCTAGCCGGGGAATGGAGTGAGGGTCCGAGGAATAGTTATCATAGTCTTCACGTTTTGTAAAATAGTGTGGCAATAATAGTGAAGACTTAGTTGTGTATTATTATACACTGTATTGTAGTACGTTGTGCTTTGTTGTAATAATTTTGTTGTAGTCTTTTGACGACTCAAGTTTGGGCTGTGTGGGCCCAGATTTGGGGGCGTCACACACAAGCTCAAGCAGATGGTCCAACGGGAAGAAAACTGAAGCCCTAACTTCTTAAATACTAAGATCGACAAAAGGAAAAAGCACCAATTCTGCACAAAGAAAAATATACGCAAGAAGTGAAAAAGATCAAACTGATAAGAAAGCTTGCATTACTACTAAGTCCTTCGAAAACTCAAGCTAATAGCAACTTAGTAGCACATCCAAATATACATCACTCCAGGAGAGTTCTTTGTGAACTAGTGTATCCAAGTCTGTTAGACTTGTAGAGTTCTGACTGAACTAGAGTTCCAAGACTGCGGATCTTGAAGGAATCTTAGTGATTCTGAAATTGTAAAAGTGTCCTTAGTGGATTTGCTGCTGGAAGAGCAGAACAGTGGAGTAGGAGTCTTGTGAGCTCTGAACCACTTAAAACTCAGAGTCTTTCTTATTGTATCTTTTATTTGCTATATCTGCCATAATAATTGTTTGTTGAATTATTACTCTAACATATCAAAAAGGGGTAACTAAATCGTATTCCGCCATGTTAAACCTTTTGATTAAGAATTAATTAAGTAAGATCTTTTTAAGTAGAAGATATTTTTAAAAGAATCTATTCAACCCCCCCCCCCCCCCCTTTCTAGATTTTTATCGTGTCATTGGGAACTAACAGATTATGTTATTCAATTCAGTTCAATAGATTATGTTATTCATTTCAGTTCTTATTTCTACACTCTATATCCGTACTAGGCATTTGGCTCAGGCTGTGTTTTTCTTCCGACAAGTATTCAGAGGAATCAAGGGCGGGTGTGAAAAGAATTTTCTTTTTGTTTTGATATTCTGCTTAGAGTTCATTTCTGCGCAGCCTTCCTTTCCACTAGCCGGGAAGGGGGTGTTACAGTGAAACCCATTTTTGTGCATATATTTTTCGAATGGGACTCTATTTAGGGATATAGAAGTTGGTTTGAGCAAATCTTATTTGAGGTCCAGGTAGTCTTTCTTTACTCGTCGTCTCCAAGAATTTCGTATGTTTATTTTTGTTTATGGGAGTTCGCTTTCAAGGAAATAGAATAGTGAATCCAAGAACTTTCAAGAGGTTGGCTTATGATGATTGCTTAGTGAATGGAGGAAAACCACTGAATACCTGCCAAATAATTAGATTCACTTACTCAAATTCCTTCATGCACCCAATTGCATTCAAATCTGCCAAGTTTTGCTAATTTTCAGCTGAAACAATGCCTTAAATTTTGAAATTTTAAAAAACCCAAATTGCAAAATCCAATATTCTAAATAGAAAAAGAAGCATTAATGTACCACCCATTTTCTTTTCTTTTTAAAGCCAAGTAAATAGCTTAAACCCTTTAGAGATTTTTTTTTTTTTTTTCCGTTATAGTTCCTCCTTTTAGTACTGAAATTTCTAGTATTTTGGGGGTCTGAGCTGATAGATGGGCTATAGACGAGAGTTAAAAAGGCTACTGTTTAAACAGTTGCTGCATGTCTGATGGAAGACCCGAGACTTTGGCACTCCTTTTTTGCAGTCTCCCTCTCTATCTTCAAGAATCCTATAAATATACAAATCACTAGAGAAAACAGAGACTGATGAGATATTACTTCTACAAAAAATAGTCACATGGGACTGTTATATTTGTGAAATTTTAAATTGTGATATTAATTTATTATAATTTCTAATAATTTTGCACTTTCATAGACACTTCTATCTTCATGTTCTTAAGGTGGGAAGTTATTTATCTATGTATGGTCTTTATATGTTAATACATGGAGATATCATTCATTATGTGAACATAATACTTTATTACTTAAATTCGGATTCTTCTTTGTAAAGTTATATCATCTTGACTTGACTATTGTAAACTAAAATTTGTAGCTTAATTCATTTGAAAAATTGGATGGTAATTTGTCTAATTCTCATAACATGATTTCAAATGAAAATAAAGAACAGGTGAAAAGATGTAAATTTGTAGTGGGGTACTACGTGGTTGCTTCGACAATAGTTGGTGCGTGGTGGAATGAGTGACACATGGTAAAAGAGCCATTTCAAGATTTAAGAAGTGCAAGAGAGTTTTATTTAAGGTGACTATATTATAAAAATGATCGAGTTTGTAGAGAACAACTAAGTCTTAGTAAAGACGCTTTTAACAGTTTGTGTAGAAAATTATCTAAAATTAGAGGGTTGCGTGAGACACGTCGTGTTATGATTAAAGAAGCTGTGGCGATGTTCTTATATATCATTGGCCATAATTTGAAGAATCATGTAGTGAGCTTTCAATTTATGCGCTCCGGGGAGACTCTTAGTCGACAGTTTAATGCAATTTTGAAGGTTGTTATCAAATTAGGAAAATATTATTTAGTCCAATCTGATAAAAAAAAGTGAAGGTTTCGAAGATGAGAAATGGGATTGGTTTGAGGTAATTAAATATAGTTTAATATTTTAAACTATTTAATGATATTTTATATTGATACTAACAATTACTTTGTTTTTTTTAGGGTTGTCTAGGAGCGTTAGATGGGATTTACGTTCCTATAACTGTCCCCATCCAAGATAAGGGAAGATATTGAAATAGGAAAAAAATTATATCAACTAATGTTTTGGGAGTTTGTTCTCATAACCTACATTTTACCTAGTTGAGAAGGATCGACTGCAGATGATATAATTCTAAGAGATGCAATGATAAGACACGATCCCTTGACTGTACCCAATGGTGTGTATGCTTATCTTGTTTTAGTAATACACAAAGATTATATCTTTTGAGAAAAACTAACACATTATCTTTTGTAGAAAAATACTATCTAGTAGATGTAGGGTATACGAATAGGCCTGATTTTTTAGCTCTATATAGAGGTATTTGTTATCATCTTATCTTAACGAGTGGGCAGCTAGATGCAACAATCCACAAACATATAAGGAATTATTTAATATTCGTCATTCAACAGCAAGAAATATAATAGAAAGAGCTTTTGGATTATTAAAGAAACAATGGGTTATCCTCAGGTTTGCTTCATTTTTTGATGTGAAGACTCAAATTAATATTGTAAGTGCATGTGTCATCCTCCACAATTATGTACGAGATGAGAAACCAGATGATTTGTTGTTAGATGAAGTAGAAACCAAATTGCGTGTTGAACAACCTGAAGATATAGTTGAAAATCAAATGGATGGTGAAGATAATGAATTAGTGAATAATAATGATACAACTACTTTGACAAATGCAAATAGAATTATGAGAGTGCAAGCGGCCAATGAGTGGACGCAAATAAGAGATGCACTAGCCCAAACAATGTTTGTAGATTATCAAAATAAACAATGCCAAATGTAATATTTATTTTTTAGTACTTTTTACATTTTTCTAGTGAAATTTGGGATTGAATGACTTGTAAATAGAATGGAAAGAATATGTTTGTTTGGATATTTATTTTTTAATACTTTTTACTCTAAGAAATATGGTTCTATTTTACTTAAATATGGAACTTAGACCAAACTTCTTTGGTACAGTGGTTATCAACATAACAAAATAAATAAATAAAAATTTGAAACTTAAGAATAGATTGAATTAAGTTGACTTTTTTTTTTTTTTTTGTTAATTTGTATTGATCAAGTAGTCAGTTTTTATGTGATGTTGTGTTGTTAATTCAATTTTCTTGTATCTATTTTGTTTTAAAATGACTTAACAGTAATTATTTTTTTTTATAATTTATTTTTGTGTCTGTTTTGTCTGTGTGTGTATATATATACTATAAAACAAATGGTAACCATCCCATCTTACATATATTATAAATTTTAATTTTCATGATTTAAAAATACAATTTCCCGCTGTAACAAAATATTGCGGTAAACAAGTCTGCTACCGAAACAATGCTGCGATAGGTAAAAAAAAATTCAATCACGGTTGTGGATTTATAAATGGACAGCGTAAATATAGTGGTCACAAATAAATCCACAACCACTATTCGGTATAAATCAACTCCCATATATATTATTATTTGGGTAGAGGAGAAGGAAAACCTCAGGAAGGAATCGTCAATTATCAAAAACCTAACCTAAGAAGAAATGGGATGCGCAATTATTTATGTTATATAATAGATGTATGAATGATTCATATCTATATCTATAGTTGTATTCAACAGTATGTCAAATTATTTGAACGGATAGATTTATAATACCAGTTCGTTCAACAGTTTGACTTGATAATTAGATCTACCTAATTTTTTGTCGCATTAAACAAGTTCAATGAATTATTGAATCCTGCCAACTTTATATATATATATATATATATATATATATATACACACACACACACCATATTTTTCATTAATTTCATAAGTACTATGTGGAGATTTAATGTGCCACCTAATTCTGCACTTGGATGGCCAATCTCATGTGACTAATTAAGACCTTTATGCCTTGAAAGAGACTTGTCACCTACTATACCTGTCACTAAAGGATAAGCTTCTTGATAAATGTGGTTCCACAAAGTTCCAACGAAAAGCAAAATATGTCAATGACATATACCTATCTGTACGTATTCTAAGGACTCGTCATCCCTCATACATTTATATTTCAATAAAAATTAAGGTAAAAAATCAAAGAGAAGGGAAAGAACAGGAAGAAAAAGAAGACAAGAAAATGGAGTGTTGTGGAAGGCCAAGCCGCAGTGATGCTCATTTGTCTAAAGAAGAAGCAACAAGGATCGAAGGCGAGACGAGAGAGTACTTTGATGGCTTAGCACCTAAGCGGCACGCTAAGCCGCAGCGCAGCGAGTACTCTTCTCAGTACACTGATGCGGTTGCTAATGGTCATGACAACGGTGTTATTCCAGAATATCACGAGTTCCAACGTCTTTCCAAGGATTCACAGGTTTGGTTATGTTAGATTATACATGGATTTAAACTTACATAAAACTGGAGTCCTTATTTTTAACATGTATGTTGCGTTAATGAAATAATTTTAACTATATGTTTGATTTTTGATGGAAACCAGTGATTTGATATAATGACAAAATTATAATATATATTTATTTCATTGAAATGAATTTTATCCCACTATCTATTTCATATGAAATAAAAATCAAAAGAATGAAATAAATTTTCATTCTATTAAAATGATTTATCATCTAAAATGATCATTTAATACATTATTTTTTATTTTATTCATTAATTTCATTCTTTCAACCAAATGTAGCATTATACTTACTAGAGTTTTTTTTAGTCTGTTTTAAAATTAGAGATATATTTTTAATTTTTAGACTTTTATAATTAATATTTGGATACATTTAAAAATATTTAATTCTTCTAAAAAAAATCGTCATTTTAAAAATATATTTAACTTTGATACGAAAAGGTATTAAATTTCTTTCAATTTATGGAGTATTGTTTTATGGCAGAAACTGGCATACAATGGAAGCGAAGTGCCAGAGGAGTTTGTGGAGACAGAGTACTACAAGGATCTCACTGGCATTGACAAACAACACCACACGGTAAAACTTGTGTACCTGCATCTTTCAAACTACCTAGTATAGTACACCGTTTTAAGTTTTGAAGTTAATTTAAAATATTTTTGAATTTTAAATTGACGTGATTTTGTGAGTTTTTTAAAAATAATAATTTTTGTAGTTAGTAATACTATTCAAATAGTTTATAATTTTCATAATTATTTTGTGTAAATCTAAATTATTATGCAGGTTAAAGGGGTTGATACATAACAAATTCAGACAGACATGCAAAGAGCATACCATACCTAATTTATCTAAGTTTGAAATTATCTCAAATTTACTTTAAAAGTTAATAGTAATAATCTTATATTTTAGAATAGATCTGATTAAAATGAAATTGTCACACCCTTAACTGTCATGAAGTTTATTTTTATTTTTTTTGCTACAATTGTTAAATGTTGCATTTTAACTCTCAACTCTAGGTCAACACAAATGCCATTTATTATAACCAATGTAACAAAAAATTATAAAATTTTATGGTGATCAAGAAATGTGACTACTTCCCCCTAACTGAATCCTTCTATAACCGAGGACGAATAATTCTTTTAATGCTTCTTTGGTTGGAGAGTGTTGAGTGCATTTAATGTGTTTGGAAGTTTAAATGTACTTCAAATTTTATTTGCCTAATGTACCACATCATTTTTGGTACGGTGCGTTAATATTAGTAGGAGAGTCTGCTGCAATCCATTATATTTGTCTCATCTTGAAGTTTCGTTTTGAGAAGATCGTAGTGTGGTATTATTTCCCAGACAGGAACAGGGTTCATCAAAATGGAGAACACAAATAACGTGCCCTTCAGCATAGATTCAAATTCTACAACTGGCTTACATGCCTCGTGCAAGGGAAATCCGGCCACCAATGACTGGATTCCGGCTTCCGGCGATATGGTAAACTAGAATACTCTTATCATTTCAACATTGATCTTGTTGAATACTCTATCATTTCAACATTGATCTTCTCAACAAGAGTTCTAAAATAAGCTTGACAATTTTATTTTTATTTTTTTTTCAGGTGGATTTCATCTCTAACAAGCCGAGTAGGAGTGACAACTAAAATGGCGGGCATGAGCCAATTTAATTGTCATAGACCATGGACTAGGGGTTGCAAGATGATTTAGCTCAAAATGTCTCTCCTAAGAGTGTTATTGTACTCGAAATGTTCTACGTGATAACTGAAATGTATTTCAGAACTCTCCTGTCAATAAAATCAACAAGTCTGTGATTGCATAAACTAGGTCAATATAACAAATCCATAAGCTTAAGCTCACTCTAATACAACTCCAAACAAAAGAAACATGTTGAAACTTGACCAAACCCAACGGTATCACAGCGAAAGTTAAAAGAATAACGAGTACAAAAAGACAGATTGTCAAAAACACAAGGTACTTCATTGATAAGGAGAAAAATAGGCAAGCTGCATTCCTACCTAGTTCTTTCACCAGTTACTCCTCATAAGCCCGTGATGCCGGCTCTCAGCAAATGGATATCAATGCCCAGAAGTATACTTGTCCTGGGATTTTTTATCGATTCCCAATGCATTCATCAACTCGATGGGCTGCAAGCAAAATTTCCGCAATGAGAAATTAAAGGCGAATGAAATTTACATATCCCACGAAATATATTTTTCCAGAAAGGATAACAAGTCCATGACCAGTGAGTGCGAAAGGCTAATATCATAAAACAAAATTATAAAACAAAATTAAAACACCAGAAGTTCTTGCTAGGTAGAGGCATTAAAAGAATTGGTCAATGTGTCTGAAACAGTTACGAACAATTATTCAGTAATTTACTAAACTGATGATCTAACTGTGCTAGTTTACCAACATATATGATTTAAATAGTCAAATAATATGTAGAGCTCCGGTAAATTTTGAACTATTCTTCTTTGGAAACATGAAAGACTTTCAATGATACTTCAGTCTTTCCATTATGAATCAATGTACCATTAATGTGAACCTAATTATGTTGCATTTGTTTCTTTACTTAAATACAAAGAAACAGGAATTGTAACATATATATAAGAACTCGGTATTTAGCACGTCTGAATTTGAAACTTGCAGCATTGTACAGAAGCATCAACTTCATTTACTAAATGATAAAATATATGCATAAATCTATAATGCTTCATAAAGCCTAAAAAAAAATTAGAGTCAATCCATGGATCTACTAACCCTCAATGACCGGTCAAGTCGAATAGTCTACTTTTGATTAGCTCTCACAATAGGTCAGGAACTTAGAATCTCTATTCACTCACCGCCTAAGCTCACATAAAGAAACTACAAGTGAACAACAAAACAAGGGCAGCAGGGGTGGAGAAAGTCTATCTTCTACAGATCTAAGAAGTGAGCAAGATACATAAGTTGAGACAAATAACAGTAACTGATGTATGAAGTATGAGCAGTAGTATCCTTCAACCTCTAACTTTAGTTTATTTATCTTTTCAAATAATTAGGATTATGCTAATTTTATAATTTTCTTCAATAGCAATAAAAATTATATACTAAATCATTATAAGAGAAAATGAGTCCTCCCCACCTTATTTGTCACAGCTGGAGGCCACACGTACTCTCAAAGGGTGAACTTAATGAGGTCAAATATGCTAAAGTTAAATTCAACCAATACTAAATGATGATGCGGCGCTTATATGTAAGATACAGCCCACTAAATCTCGTAACCTGCTTGGGAAAGACGCTGAGAGCAGAACTTGTTATACAAAACTCGTCTTTCCCAAGGCTTAAAGCTTGACACCTAGAGCTAAGCGTAATATGATACTTAGAGACTACTCTGTATATTATCCCAGCCTGAATCGAAATCCGAATCCATAATATGGTTCAATGCACTTCCAAAAAGCATAAACTTAGGTTATCCACTTCCCACAGGCCCACGCAAAAGGCACCTGTTGGTACTATTGGTAGTAGAACTTAAACCTAATACAAACTCTAATCAAGCCCACATGGTCCGATATGGGACTGGGGAATCACAATCACCCCCACTTCAATTCCTAACGTCCTCATTAGGACCAATCCAATTCTCACAACCTAGAAACTTCTTCTCTAGCCATTGTGGGATAATACAAGCGTTGTGGCAACTCTAGCCTTTATGTAATAATACAAGCTACCCGATCAAAGGACCCGATCTGAGCTCTTAAGAATTGGCTCTGATACCATTCTTAATGATATGGATCCACCAAAAGCAAAAGCCCGGATCAAGACTCAATTCGTTGTCCAAAGAGCATCAACTTGATCATCTTGGCCCAAGTTGATAACATAATATAATATGATAATTGATAAACTTATAACAAGTGTCTTGGGTATGGTTTGGCTTTCCACAGTAATCACATCAAAGAATCCTACTTGACAGACGGCGGTGATGAAGATGGAAAAGGAGTCGTATGATATGGAGTTTGACCAGGTCGAGGAGGGTGAGAAGAAACTAATGTCGATCGGTCAAAATTAATCTGAGACATAACGTGACTCTCCTGTTGTATCTAAGCATGAGCATCTCGTATGGACGAAAATGGAATTTGACCAATCAATCGTGCCCAAACCTTATCAGACTCATAATTGAGGCCAACCAAGAAATCAACCACTCTTGTCTTCTCCCACAAACTTCTGACATGCACTTATATCCTCAGTGCATTTGGCAGAAAACACCTTGTGATGGTCAAGTTCCTGCCAAAGGGTAGAGATCTCGGCATAATACTGCTCGATAGACTTATCCCCCTGAACACTAGCCCTAATTTTCTTGTTGATATCATACGCCTTTAAACATATCCTCAAAACGGAGAAGGTTCGAGAAATCACTTCCCAAAGATCATAGATTGCTTCTAAGAACAAGTAGCTACTACTCATACTGGGCTCCATTGAGTTGAAAATCCAAGCTTTTACCATGGAGTTCTCAGATTTCCATTTCTCCTGAGCAATACCAACCTTACACGGCATAGCGGTCGTTCCATTAATAAAGTGTTGCATACGGTTGGCCTCAATGGACATACGACATGCTTGAGACCAAACAAGATAATTATTCCCATCCAAATTGATTCCGGACAAGTTGCTCCTTACTAACACCACAAGAATTATGACTCTGGACCATGCTTGAGTCTGCCATGTCAATGAGTAACAAGTGCAACAAGAATATCCAAGGAATAATTCAACGAGGATATGTAAAAAAAGGTGCAACACTCTTTGATTTAGGCACCAAATAGTAGGGGTGAGAAAAAAAATCAAAAACCGCAAAAAACCATAACCAATGGAAAATTCAATAAACCGAAAAAAATAAACCACACATTTGGATACGACAACAGTTAATAGCGAAAATTGCACCAAATTAACCGAACCATAACAATACACACACACACACACACACACACGTGTGTGTGTGTGTGTGTGTGTGTGTACGTACGCACAGAGACACGTGTATAATAAAATTCTAGTATATAATTACTAACGTAATAATAGAAAGTGCATTTATGAATGAATTAATTGTCTACGTGTTGGTAGTTTTTTAGTTGTTTATATAAATTTTCTTTTATTTGTTCATATCACACCTGTATAACAAACTTAGGAGTATTCATAACTTTTTTTTATAACATAATGTTGTTTTTAAGTTCTAATAATTTCATAGATGCATTATTAGCAATATTAATAGTGGGTAATAGTTGTGATTTGAACTTTTAAACTCATTTTATTATTAGCTTGCTTATTTACTTCTTTAATTTTTTAAATAGCATATTAATCGGAAAAATAATCGTAACCGCAAAATATTAACCAAAACCGTTAGTAACCGAGTGGTTTGGTTAACCACAGTTATGGTTACTTCTATAATATTAACCGCACTATATGATTTGGTTACGGTTATACCTTGTAACCACACCAAACTGCACCTCGCACACCCCTACCAAACAGCACAAATAGTACTAGCAGTAGGAAAGAAAAAGAGGGCAGAAACCAATATATACTGGACAGTCAACAGCAGAAGAAAAAAAACACAATGATACCAGACAAGTCAAACGTGAAGAAAACAGGTGGTGGTGCGGAGTTTTCTGTGGTGGTCGTCTAGTGGAGCTGCTACTGATTATGGGTTCAAAACTTAGTTTCAGGCTTGAGTAGCTAGTGTTTTCAAGAAATGGGAACAAATATGAAAGTGTATAGAACCAGGTGCCTTTAGGCATGAATAATTAGATCAAGCTCTGATACCACCCATATTAGGGTTGAGAGAAAAACAGAAAATTGGTGAATGAGAGGTACAAGGAAAGTGAGAATGGAGAGCAATGAAATTTAAATATGTATTTCTGTATATGTTAGGTGTATTTACAAAGAAAATGAATGTCTTTATAGGACAAATATCCCTGGCCTCCAAGTATATGTGATGACCAACAAATATCCTTGGCCTCCAAGTATGTGCGATGACCAAGATTATTATCCTTGGCCTCCAAGTATGTGTCACGGCCAACATATAATCTCTCTGATAGCATGTTACTAGTTACATTCTAACAGAATTAAAAATAAAAAAAAAACATGCTATATTCATTTCGGCTAAAACCCAATAGTACAACTCACAGATTGGCCACATTTTACCTAAAATAGATTACATGACTATACACATGCCGTCTACTAAACACACTTTATCAACTGCAGTAAGCGGACACAAAGTCCCTCGCAAGCATCCAAAATACACCCTCTAGGGATCACTAGCTAGCACTAAAAGGTAGGAAAACACATTTAATTGGACACGTTTTATCAGCTTTGAGAAGGAACCATGAATTATAAAATGAAACAGCATGGGGAGAACATAAAACACATCTGAAAGAAATTCACTTCTGTGAAGATTGAAAAAGATTACTTTAATTTGAAGGAAGCACAATTTTCGGGTAGGTGGACATGCCTAAGATACACACCTTATCCAATGATACAGCAAAGGAACTATGTTTTAGCCTAATGCATTTGTAATCATTATTATATATAAAACGTAAGTTATTAACAAACCTCAAATTTGGGCTGTTTCCCCTCAATCTCATTTGGAAACTGTTGACCCTGAGAAGAGAAATCTGCCAAAGTTTTTTTGAGTACTGGAAAAACTGAATCACCCCCCTGTACGAAAATTAACTAAATTAATAATTATATATAGTATGAATTGGTGTAGACGACCAAATAAATGTGCATTACATTACTTTATAGTCAAAGTTATTACCAAATTTGACATGATTGTTTCCTTTGGTGGATCTGGATGCCCTACAACTTCTTGAGCTACAATATCGCCATGGCTGCGTGGTGAACTGACCATAAGTGTTTTCACAGTAGATGATTTTTGTTCAAGTCGACCTGAAGTCCAATCTTGGGAATTCTGCTATATTTCAGAAAACACAATTAGGTTAAAAACTATTGAGTTCAACAAAAATGAAGTTTTTTTTATAAATAAAATAAATGTATTAATTGTAAATATTGCTTACGATCAATGGGCTTCTCAGTGACAGCTCGAGACTAACCCCTTTGGTCAACCCTGCAAATAATATAAATATTCAGCGCTCTGGAATTTAAATAAAATTGTAAAATCAAACTATGGTAAAGAGAAAGGTAAAATTACCTTTCTATATATGTTTCATCTATTTAACAATAAAAAAGTTGTTATAGGGTAACTGACCTATTTTCTTTTTTTGTTAAGTTATAGGATAACTGAGCTATTAAAAAACTAGCCATGTTTTTGTTTATTTAATAAAATGAAGATATGAAATTGTCAGATCCCACATGTTCTCTTTACTGGAAGGGATCCTAACTCATAATTGCTTGTTTAAGATTTAGAGAAGATTTCTTGGCTAGTTCTTTAAATAGAGGAAATCTCTCGTGGGTGTGCAGTTTGTATCAAAATATTATATAATTTGACCTGGGACCATACCTACCTGGGCTCAAGCAGTACCAGTAGATAGTTGACCCTATCAGTGAGGGTCAAACATAGGTCACATAAAATCCTATCAATGGGGGTAAAAATGGATCGCCTGGTGATGCAAGAGAGATCGCCTGATGAGGATGCAAGAGATGAACATGTTGGCATTGAGAGATCAGACATTGACTGTTGCTAAGAAAGATGTTATTACAAATGTTTGTCTAGGATCTCAAGAGTTTTTGCTAGGGAGACAGTTTTGAGTGATGTCATCCCCTTTGGTGGAGGGAGTGATTCATTACAAAAATGATATCTGATGCAAGACAATATTGGACAAAGAACTAACAGAAAATTATGGGAAACAAAGGAAGATAAACTAGGATTTAAACTCCGCTTTTAAATCACTAGGGTCTCTCTAGTGTATCAACTCCACGAATCAAGATAGATAAAATACTTCTAAGGTATGAATCAAGATAATCAACTTCAATATCAATTCTCTAAGCGAATATCTTGAGGGGATTACACCACAATTTAAAGAATCTCAAAACCCAAATATTACTTGGAGAATAATAAAAGTACTAAACCACTAAAACAACCTTACTAAATATTGAAAGTTCTGAATCACTAATTAATGTCCTAAATCCCCACTAACAAATAAAATACATAAATTACATCAATTACTTTTACATTAAACATTATAAAAACTCTAAATAATATATATATAAATATCTTCTTTGCTCTTGACTTGTAGTCCCAATCAATATATAATGCATATATTCTGCCAAGTTCAAGTCTCTTGCTAAAAAACTCAAATGAAGGAAAAGCTTAAAATCGTCATCCTTCAGAGTGTAGCACCAAAAGATTCCAAAGACAACAGTGGATTAGGATGCATATGTATTGACATTCCAACCAAGTTGACATTAGGATACATTGGCAAAATCTCTTTCTAGCAACTGATGCTTCATGTTGACAACTTACGATTCTTATTTTCAACGACCTGATCCTTACCTACTGACTAACGCTCTACCATCTTATAATCTATTTCCTAGGCTTAACGATCAAAGTAATTGAATCACAATAATTTCCTAATGAAAAACAAATAGTAAATAACCAATAAGAAAACTTTACTGATTAGGCAGTGTTACGCATTTCAATGGCTAATGTTAAGTCACCAATTTCTGTAAAAACTTAACTTGCTACCAAATGTACTTAAAAGTGTCCAACTTATATCATCATGCGAACCCCCTTTGGCCCGT